>JAZGLO010006651.1:4337924-4937924 GCA_036873155.1 Biomphalaria sudanica | reverse complement strand
TTCACCAATTCACAAATCAATACGAAGTTATTCGGTCTTCCTATTTCTGCTTGACATAAAACATTATTCGGTATTTTTACCTGCTCCGAGCTTTTACAGGATTCCAAACTTCACAGCTAATGATAGAAAGTTGTAGATGTCTGCGATGCGTTTTTAATCCTGACATTTAGGGCGATCAGTAAGGCACTGGTTTGAAGGGAGGTTTGGCTTGGCGGTCAATATGGCATTGGCTGGCGGGGGGATTTGGCATGGTGGTCTGTATGACACTTGCTGATGAGATATTGTAGGGCGGTGGGTTGGCTGGACATGAACTGAAGGAGAAGACGTTAATTAAGATACTGTTCAGAATAAGACTATAATAGAAAGAGAGAGGGAGAGGGGGATTTCTAATCAGAAAATAAATTATGGTAATCAACAGAAGCTATTCTAGTGATGGTGTCTTCTGAATAAACCAGTAGAAACATATCCAATGCCGTCACATTCTCCCATTATAATGTAGATGCTTAAATACGAATTGATTTTTATGGTTGTTACATTTCACGGTTCGTAGTATTAACATTTTAAAAGGCGAAAAACAGAAAGAAGAAAGTATTGGGTTACGAGTCTTGCTTTTAAATATGACTATAATTTACACACAAGAATGAATGGTAAGTTTGCATATAAACCATAGACTATATATATACAGGACTGCCAACAGTGCGCACCAAGCCTATATTATTCAATTAAATAAGTCCCGTACACCGAGGCGTCCTTGGTTGCAGTGTAGTGTTAGAAGAATGACTTCCGGTGAATTAGTTTACTATATAAAGAAACTATCACTAAAGATAAACACTACGTTCAAAATATTTTTTAGTCATAATTTTGGTAACAGTGCTTTAGACATAGCCAGATTTTTATAACAACAAAATCTGATTTACCAACTTAATAAAAAAGAGCATTTACATAGATAGTGTTCTAACTAGTTTATATATATAATTAAAAACCCATTAAGCCATTTTTTTCCAAGAACAAATTATAGTAGTGTGTATGGTCGTATATGTACATATAGTTTATAGCCATAGGTCACTAAGTCTGGGTCAAAGTTGACATGTTTACTAAGTGTACAAGTAATGCGTATTGAAGTAGGAACAATGATTCTAGAATTCTATTAGGTGAAGACACATTTGGAACAATCAATTTTTTTTATGGCTTTTAGAATAACTGGATGTTATTTAGGATTTAATTAGTTTAAAAAACTAATAACTTGCAGAGCTGAAAGGTTTATGCATATTTTTCAATTAGTCATAAATACACTATTGCTTGTAATTTTTAATGGCTTCATTCTCCATTAATATATATATATATATATATATATATATATATATATATATATATATATATATATAGCTCCTTCTGTCTCGTAAGATATGTATATATCTTATGTATGCATGTATATAATGCATACTGCATGCTATCTTAAAAAAAAAACTACAAATAAATTTTAAAAAAATAGGTATAGAATCTAGATGTAAATAAAAGTTGGTAAAGATGTCAGTGTGTAGGCTCAGGGACTCACTATTGCTATTTTTTTTTTAGACTGACTCACTCACAGACATAACTTCTATTACCCATTATAGGCCTATAGGCTACCTAAGTAATAAATGACACTCTCAAAACTGTATTGACTCTTTCATTAATCGCTTATTTAACTCATATTTATAGTATACAATGTAAAAAGAAATTGTCAAATGTGATGAAAATAGAAATATATTATCCAAGCTGGCATCATCTTTCAAACATCGTGAATGTTATAAAATAAGTTTATACCGGAAGTACCTCGTCTCACATTTTGGAGTTGTACGAAACTTATGCTTAGTTACCCTTAGTGTTGGCAGTCCTGTATATATATAGTCTATGATATAAACATATATACAATTTAATTCGCCTAAGACAGTGATGCCCAACCGTATTTGGTCTGCGGGCCATTTTAATTTTCGCATTAATGTCACGGGCCATATTACAAAAACGAAAAAAAATACAATAAGCTATTTTTAATAGTTTTATCTGTGAACCTACTTACATAAATTAATGTGATGCATGAAGTTTATCCAAAAACATCTTCTGAATATCTGGCTGCATAGAGGAAACACCAAGTCGGAGCACTGTATGTAGATGTTCAGCAGTGAGGCGATTATGTCACATGGTTATCGCCCATTTCATCACTGAAGAAGTTTGTTCACACAAATCAGTGGCTTGTAAACACTGTGATCATCGTTAACGCTTGTTTTTGAAGATTTGGAAAAGTTTCTAGAAGTCAACAGTCTGCATCACTTGAAATTTGTCAAGCAGGGATGTCTGACTTTGTAAGTCAATCAGTTCCAGTTGCAGATCTGCCAGGTACTTGACACATCGGCAGCAAACGGATTTTCAAAAAGACATATCATTTTTTAAATTCTGAAAATCCACAAATCTTTCACTGAAATTATCCATCAAGAGCCTCAGAAGTTGGATCATTCTTTCTTTTGGGAAAGACATATTTAGCTGCTTATCATTTTGTACAGTGGTACATGTTGGAAAGTGGACAAGATGCACCCTTTCCGCCTGTTGAATGAAGAGTTGCAATTTTGTTTGGAAAGCGCTTATGTCTGCATACTCATGTGAAATCAATTTGTCTTTCCCTTGTAGTTTGGTGTTGAGTTCATTTAGATGTGATGTGATGTCGCATACAAATAGCCAAATGCCAGAACCATGAGGAGTCGTCAGTAGTGGCACTTGTTTTGATAGTTCCGTCATAAATATTTCAATTTCGTGTCTCAAATCAAAAACATGTTTAAACACCTTTCCTCGGCTTAACCAGCCCCCAACTTCACTGTGAAATAGAAAGTCTTCATATTTAGACTCTATTTCAGTCAGAAAATATTTGAAAGTTCTGTGATTCAACGCTTTTGTGATTTGATGAAATGTACAGTGTTAAACACAATCATCATCACAATCATCATCACATAGTCCAGATTCAAAACCTTTCCACAGAGAAAGGTCCTCTATGATTGTTGACACTTCTTTGAACAGGTCTTCTTCAGCTGTAGTCCCATGCATGCTCCTCATAGCTTCTAACTCTTCTGTTATATCAAAATTGCAGTTTGCATTGCAAATAAATAGCAAGAGTTGCGCGGTATCAGTTATGTCAGTGGACACGTCAGCGGCAATAGAAAACATTTCGAATTCAGCTGTTTTGTCTTATTGTGAATGGAGATTTTCATCCATATCTTCCACTTGCCTTGTAATTGTCATGCGAGCAATGTTGACAGCTTCTACTGCATTCTTTTCAGGACACATTTCTTCCAACCTTGCTAACAAGCACTTTTTTACACCTTCGCCATCGGGAAAAAGGCTTCATTGCTCTACTTAAGATGTGACCGACTCTGTAGCTGGCCCTTATCGCCGACACATTTTTCTATCTATTTTTGTGAAATATTTTCGCCCATCCCCCAATCTCTAGTCGTAACTTGGCAATCTTGTCGTCGCGGCTCAAACCAAGAATGCCACCATAGGTGTTTATGTGTTTGGTTTTCATGATGCCTACAGCTACACTTTCTTTACAAATCGAACATGTTGGGTTACTATCATATTCCACAAAAAAAGTAAAGATCTGTCCACTTTTCGTTTCTTAGGCTCTCCCATTTTATTAAATCACAAACTTAAAACAATACGGTACCAATTGCTTTGATATCAAAAGAACACGACCCAAAACGAGGCATCAATGATGCTCTGTGTTGCACACACAAGGTGTCAAGGACACAGCTAATTAAAAATAGCTGTCAAGTCTTATTGTCATTGAAAAAAAAAACACACTTGTGTTCTTAGAATTAAAAAAAAATATTTACTATGAATATTAGAATACAAAACATAAAGATGGAAATCTTCAAAGAAAGAGTGAGAATATTTTTTCAACATACTAATTTTTAAAATGTTTTTTTTTTACATTTTGTTCCAATGTTTTGGCGGGCCGGATAGAATCGCGTCGCTGGCCGGATCTGGCCCGCGGGCCGTAGTTTGGGCATTGCTGACCTAAGACAATCGTAAATTCATGTTTTTAGTCATCTTATTATCAACATTTTTTAGTCGTTTCTAACAAGCGTTAAGGCCTCCGCGCGGTGTTGAGTCTATGAAATATCACTAGTGTAGATCTACGTCTGACTAGAAGTAACACTGAACTCGAACTACTTCAGTAACACCGGCGAAAGGCCGAAACAATCAAAATATGTAGTCGACGCTGATGTTGTTCTACAAATAGATTCAATAATCAAGAAGGGAATCGTCCAATGTCAGCTATGTCCGTAAATCCGTATATCTATTGTACTGCTCTCCACGAAGCGTCTTCCTTTTAGCGTCACTTAGAGCGTTCTTGTTTTTTAAAGATCCGTCACGTGACTTGTCGCTAAGTAAAAATTTCCCCTTATTCCCGAAACAAATAACTAATTCCTAATCATGTCATAACACAAGCACATTTGTACCATAGTTTGTATACATTTTCATTTGGGAAAAACAAAACTACTGATATTAATTTTGGTTTTACAAATTATGACGTCAAACATTTATTTCATAAAATAAAAAGTGAGGGTGACACATATTGAGGAAGAAATATTTTACCAGAGGATAAAGAATAAACTTTGATATAGAGAGTGTAGCATCATTGTTTAAAGGTAGAAATGTTTTTTTCCATTGATAGTTACAACCTTGTACTGAGTTTGATGCATTCAACGTGTTCTACTATTTCACACTGATGTGATTTAGTTGTCGAGAGGCAGAGTTCTAAAAAACTTTTTTTTATTTTAATATTTTATATATTTTAATGGTTTTTTTTAACCAGAAAGCAATAATACTGAAAAATAACCGACCTGGTAGACATCTTTGTCACCTTGAATGATTAAATGTTTCAATGTAAGTATCACATACATTATGCCTCGATTTGTTTGAAAATATCCGTTCGTCCAATTGAAACTTCAACTTTGGCAAATAAAACTGGATGAAATTAAAACATATCTTGCCAAGTTTATCTGCTTTCTATTAGGAAAAAGGGCATTGAATCTGACAGACCAACTACAATGGTAATTTATGTCAAAGAACATTTGCAAAAGCGTGCTAAGTTCCAAATCTATATGACATCCTGTTAACACTTTCTAAAAGTCAAAGTAGAAGATGTTCCGGAGACATCTCATGAAGTGTTTATTGAGCTCATCAAAAGCGATGCAACTAAAATGATTGCTTTTCAATGTCAATTACACTATTCTAGATCTTGTGTTTGCAGACATATCCCATTTTGAGATTTTGTTGCGCCTTCTTCGTCCATTTCTAACAGTAGGCGTATAACTTTATGAAGCAGAGTTTTCCAGCCTTTTAGTCATTTAAATAGAGAAGTAGACTTGATGCTAAAGATGACATTCATTGTACTATTACAAAGACTCCCACAAGAATACAACCTACGCACTAACGTTGGCGTATTTACACATTTGTAGCAATGTTGTTTGCATCATTTAATATCATTCTCCATGTTTCGACATGCTTTTCAAATCGCCACACAAGTATGCACACGAATATGTTGAATACGCAATAGAAACGTTAATAAATGCAAGTCATAAAGATAAACTTTTTGTAGCAAATAAATTAAAAAACACATTTATTTTACACTAATTACAATTACATAAAAGCTTTTGCTATTCAATTTCAAACAATGAAACTGCATGTCTCATAAATCAGATACAGACATTACGATAACAACTTCATAACATTAGCTAATTTCCACTTACCTATCGTCCTACCTAGTATCCAAAAAACAAATTACGGTTGGGGGTCGCTGCCTAGTGATAAATCGTATTAGGGGGTCGCGGCACTAAAAAAAAATTGAGAACCGCTGGACTAGAGGGAGCTCCTAGAAGAAAAATAAAAAACAAACTCTCACAAGTGGACATGCCAGTAGATAAATCACTGATAGATGATTCTAAGGTACCCGTTGGCGTTCTCAGGTAGTTGTGCGCTGTCGTGGAACGTCGTTCATGGGAAGTGGAACACGTTCCTGGCTTTTTGTGTATCAACCGTTCCCTGAATAGCGACTAAGTAACAACGGACCTGACAACCCATGTCGTGTGTGTGTGTGTTTGTGTATGAGGGAACTAAGTATATGGACTGCGATTGCGCAGAATTATGCCGATTGTCTTTCTTTCTCTCACTGCTGAAAAAGTATTCGATTTTTAAAAATTGTGTTTTTGGTTTACAGAGCTATGAATAAGTAGTGATATAGTTATTGTGCCTGCTGTTTTCAGATTGATAAATAATGCAAACTTTAAAAGAGCAGCAGGGCATCTCATACGTTAAAACTTGTAGAATTAAAGGCTTTAAGGTCTGGGCGTTTAACAAAGAGGAGGATTACAGTCATTGAAATGAAAGGCCAAAGAAAATTGCTTGCAATACGATGCTTGAGATACGATACTAGAGATACGATGCTACGATTGCGAAAATAAAAAAAACTGATGGTCTACTTTTGATGTTGTTGGCATACAGAATGTGGGAGTTACTTCCCTGTCGTTCTTACTGTCTTATAAGACTTCGGCGCACACTTTACTCTAGATCTATATTTAATGTTAGAAGTGGCAATAACTAGATTTAGATCTAGTATGTTGCACATTATTTGTGTTCTGTCTTTATGTAAAGTTGAAAGTTCCAGAGTTTAAACTAATACATTAAATTGAACATTCCTACATGCACATAGTTTTGCTATTAACTAATTACATAACATCCGCTTGAACCCAAACTTTAGATTTCACCGAACCTAGCCGAACCCAAAACACATTTGTTATCGAACCGAACCGGACTTAAACTTAAATCTAACCGAACCAAACCCGAACTTTATTAGATGGGCTCAATTCCCATCTCCGGGACGCGTTAAGCTTCCGAACCTGGGATCCTGGGCTCGAATCTCGGTGAAGACTGGTATTTTGAATCTCGGAATTTTTAGGGCACTTCAGATTCCACCCACCTCTAATGTGTACCGTCTTTACTTGGGGGAATTAGTCGTTGTACTGGTCACATGACTCCCTGCTCGTTAACCGTTGGCCAAAGAAGAAACAGATGACCTTAACAACCTCTGCCCTATAGGTCGCAAGGTCTGTAGGGGGAACTTTTTTTTTTTTTACTCTTTCTCATCTCATTTAAATCATGTCAAACTAACAGCTCTGGGCTATGATGATACCTAGCCATGCAATACGTTTTTCGAGACATGCAATACCCAAGGTGTAAAAGTCACACATCGCGAAACTGGGAGTATGGAGGCCATGCCTGTGTTCGAGAGCTAATCTGGGCGGGAAAAGCTCGCGGGTGTATAAACCGAGTGGCGAAATGCATTCGCTGCTAATCCCAATTAAAGGCTTAGAAGTTAGGATATCATCATCCTCTTACATTTGCCTTCATAGGGCCTCAGGAAAAACACGTCCGACGGTCTCCTGTTAGTTTTTAAAATGGCTTCCCAGCGCTTCCCTCTTTTCTTGGCTTCATCTAGAAGTTAGGATATAACAAAACATATTAACTAAAATACCCCAGACCCACAAAAAAACCAACATAAACGTTATTGTTAAAAGTAAAAGCAGACTACAATCAACTTACACTCTTGTAATAAACTAGAACGTACTTTCTATAATACGAGATTTAAAAATGTGGATGATATTTTATTTCGTTGCTGTGCTACATCATTTAACTGCCATGATAGAAATGCAATTTGGATGATAATTCGCTGCTAGATGGAGTGCTTTAAAAACTATGAGTAATGGACTGAATGATATTTTGTTAATCCAAAAAGTTAACTGCTAAGATATATTTCCTTTAACATATTACTACCCATCGCATATGTAACATTGGAATCATTTGTAGATTTCCACACTAGCGCGTCAGTGCAACACCGCTTATGCTTACCTAATAAACGGAGTTCCTAATATGTCTTCCCTCTTAAACACTAGTTTGTCTTATCTTATATTATGCAGACGTTATTTCAAAAAAGAAGAGGATTACGTCCTACGCGTCATGCATCTAGTCATGCATGTTACCCAATGACTTAAATTCTGCCAAGTCACTGGTTTTCCTGGCTGGCTCAGAAACGAAGCAGGACGTTTAGGCGCAGCAGTTTTGGCGCAGCCATTTTGGCGCATGGGACGTTTTGGCGCGAAATGTCTTGGTCACCTTGTTTACGTTCATTGTAATATTTCTATAAAAAGAATTATACATATCTATGTTTTGTGTGTGTGTGTGTGTTGAACGTATTTTTCATGTACAGATCAAGAGATATTTGTGTCCGTTATTTATGGTCTTAAAGTTTGTTATTGAATTATTTTACATCACTAATATTACACAAGACCAGGCTGACATCCATACTTCACAGCATGCTGTGCATGAAATAGTCAAAGTTATAAAAACTCATTTTCGTAAAAGGGGGGGGGGTCGAATGTATACTTTGTTTATCTTGGTAAAATATAGTGAAAAAAAATCTCTTTATTATACATTTTGAAACACATTTTTAAGCGAAAAGCATGAGTAGTTTTTGTACATTATATATACGTTATTTGTGTAATTATTTTGTATATCTGCTAGCAAAACGTATATTATGTGAACTATAACAAGTCCAATGTGACTTATCATTTACTGCATGTGAATGTGTGTTTGTGTTTCACATTATTTTTTGTAATTAAATATTTTGGCTTGTTTATGTCTGTTTATTTTAAGAGGCACATTTTTTTAAAAACAATTTTTGTTTAAGGAATTAGACAAATTTACAAACAAAAGCAAAATGATGTCAAGAGGAGTGCTAGACACACAGAATCTCGTCTTACCCGCGAGAGGGGGAAACGGTGGAGGAAAGAGTATGTACAAGGAGTGAAATATGCCCAGAAGAGAGGGGGCTGTATGGGTGTCATAGGTAATGACCAGTCCGAAGGATACGATCGCCAGACCCATGACACCAACGACCAGTGCTCGGTGTTGGTTTTGTCTTCATTTGTTTGACTTTACCTGCGTCAAGGTGACACATCTCACCTAACCATAACCCTATTTCTCAAACTATATCTTTTTAAGAGTATCTTATCTTGTTCGGATATTAAACAAATGTCAATTCTTTTTTTAACAAATCGAAGAATATCATCCAGTGCAATTAGCAGGACTCATATAATTAAAGGGAGAGAATAGCATGTCACTACTATTCTTAACCAACAGCCCTGGATTAGTAGTTGATTATGATATTATCCCTGGTCTATCAGACCATGTGATCATAAAAATACACAGTCAGATAAAAGCAGTAGCCAATACAAAACCCAAAAGAAAAATGTTACTCTGGAATAAATGTAACATAACACAACTACACCAAGCTGCATTAAACTTTCAACAAACATTTTTATTAGAAAAAGACATTAGCCAACCAGTCGATGGTCTTTACAGTCTCATTAAAAACCATCTTAAAAGTATTATAGAAAATCATTTACCACCTATACACATATGAAATAATATAAATAAATGCTGGTTTAATAATAGACTAAAGAACTTTGTAAACAGAAGGAAAACCTATATAGAAAATTCAAAGAAACTAAGGCAGAAAGAGTTTACAAAAAGTATATAAAAATTAAACACCTAACCCAAAAAGTAAGCAGAAAGCTGCAGAGTGAATACATAAACAATGTAATATCTAAAGATAACAACAAAAACCTATGGTCATACGTTAAGTCTAAGAAAATGGAACAACAGGCATAGCGCCATTAAAAGATGAACATAACATAATACATAATGAAAATGAAACTAAAGCAAACATCCTAAACAAATACTTTGCATCATCATTCTCAGCCCCAAGAGACAAAGACATATTACTTAATATGAACCAAGTAGACAACATAGAAGATATAGTAGTACAAGAAAATGGAATCCAAAAACTATTAGCCAACACCAAACCAAATAAAGCGTCTGGACCTGATGGTATTCCAGCTAGATTACTCAAAGAACTAAGCAATGAGCTAGCCCCAGTGTTCAAAATACTCTTTCAGGCATCGCTTAACCAGGGCAGAGTACCAAAGGACTGGAAAGAAGCTAATCCCCCCCCCTCCCATTTAAAAAAGGAGACAAATCTGACCCAGGAAACTACAGATCAGTATCACTTACCAGCATCACATGTAAAATCCTAGAACACATAATATGTAGCAACATCATAAACCACTTAGACAAACATAATGTCCTCACCCCATACCAACATCGCTTTAGGAAATATAGATCATGTGAAACACAACTAATAAGACTAATTGATGATTTTTCAAAAGGTTTAGATAATAGTGAACAAATAGATGCTATCTTTTTTTATCTTTTTTTTTTACTAGATTTTTCCAAGGCTTTTGACAAAGTTCACCACCATAGTTTGCTTAAAAAATTAAAATATTTCGGCATTAATTGTCCATTGCATCAGTGGATTAAAAATTTTCTGAAAGGGAAAGAATAATAAATGGCTCTAAATCAACACCGATAACAGTAAACTCAGGTGTACATCAAGGAACAGTCTTGGGTTCACTACTATTTTTAATTTACATAAATAATTTACCAAATTGCATTACTTCAGGAACAAAAGTCAGATTATTTGCAGACGATTGCATAATATATAGAACAATAAAACCAACACAAGACACGGATATTTTACAAAGAGAATTAGATGAAACACAGAAAAGGGAATCAAATTGGAGCATGTCTTTCCACCCAGAAAAATGTCATTTGTTAGTTAAGAGTAACAAAAAAACTAAAACAAATAAATTCAACTTATCTTATTCATGGCAAACCAGTAACGCAGACTAAAATCGCAAAATAACTAGGTCATGGAATCCACATATAAAAAAATCAAACAAAGCATTAGGGTTTATTACAAGAAATTTCTATAAATCAAATAAGAACATAAAACTAAAATGTTATTTAACCTAGGTTAGGCCAATAATAGAATATGCATCCTCCGTGTGGGACCCCTCAACTAAAGAAAATATTAAGAAACTGGAATAGACAAAAAATAGAGCAGTGAGATTCATAACAAACGAATATTCACATTTGACTAGAGTAACACCTTTAGTAAAATCGCTAAATTTAGAAAGCCTTCAGAACAGAAGACTCAAAAGTAAAGTAGCAATTATACATAAAACACTGAACCATAATCTTCAAATACAAAATTTAATAAAATACTCTGAAAGACACAAAGATAAAGGCACATTCCTCGTCCCAAATGCTAGGACAAATTTGTACAAATACTCCTTCTTCCCTAATGCTATTAGAGCATGGAATGGGTTGCCTGAGCTCGCCAGGAAAACCAGTGACTTTGCAGAATTTAAGTCATTGGTTAATATGCATGACTAAATGCATGACGCGTAGGACGTAATCATCTTGTTTTTTGAAGTAGCGTCTGTATTATTGAATATAAGAAGAAGGAATCTGATGTCAGGGGAGGTATGGCGAAAATCAATATGTTACTTTGATATTTTGGTATGATAGTGATATCCCCTTGTTTAAGTACTCCCAGGTTACGAATGTGAATAGTGTTGCGCATGTTATGAACTGAATGGTTTAGTCTTGGTTGAAAGTGCAAGAGAGTGTGTTAGTTAGTGAGGTCTTGCTCCCGGACCAGGAAGGTTGGACTTTGCTTCCTGGACTGGTGTTTATGTATTTATATATTTCATAGAGTTGATGGACTGGTGTTTGTGTATATATATTTCATAGTTTTGATGGACTGGTGTTTGTGTATATATATTTCATAGTTTTGATGGACTGGTGTTTGTGTATATATATTTCATAGTTTTGATGGACTGGTGTTTGTGTATATATATTTCATAGTTTTGATGGACTGGTGTTTGTGTATATATATTTCATAGTTTTGATGGACTGGTGTTTGTGTATATATATTTCATAGTTTTGATGGACTGGTGTTTGTGTATATATATTTCATAGTTTTGATGGACTGGTGTTTGTGTATATATATTTCATAGTTTTGATGGACTGTTGTTTGTGTATATATATTTCATAGTTTTGATGGACTGGTGTTTGTGTATATATATTTCATAGTTTTGATGGACTGGTGTTTGTGTATATATATTTCATAGTTTTGATGGACTGGTGTTTGTGTATATATATTTCATAGTTTTGATGGACTGTTGTTTGTGTATATATATTTCATAGAGTTGATGGACTGGTGTTTATGTATTTACATGTTTCATAGTTTTGATGGACTAGTTGGACTAGTGATTTTGAATTAATAATATTTGAGAGTCGATGTCATTGTGTGATTTATTGAATATTAAAATTATTCATTGTTATTATCAGGAGTTGAAGTTTATTTAGCAATAAGTAATTCTAATTGTGTGGATATCTGAAGTTAAAGTGTATCAAGTAATAATTGTTAGTAATAGTAATAATCAAGTCAACCCCTAAGGAGCCAAGTCAAGCCAAAGCAAGAAATGAACCCTGACATCTGACTTAATATATATTTATGAAATAAGCTAAACCTTTATACAAAATAATTCTCTGAACGGTGTTAGAATTCATACTATACATATAATGTTATAGTAGAGTGAAATAAACATTCTTAAAAACGCTACGTGCTTATTAATTATCATAAAATTATATCTCGAGCCAAAACGTCCCCTGCTCCAAAAAGGCTCGCGCAAAAACGGCTGCGCCAAAACGTCACGTACCACTGAAGCAACTCATTCCATGCTCTAATAGCATTAGGGAAGAAGGAGCACTTGTACAAATTTGTCCTTTGGCTTTATCTTTGTATCTTTCTGAGTATTTTGTTTTTGTATTTGTAGATTATGGTTCAGTGTTTTATGTTTAATAGCTACTTTACTATAGTTTGTCATTTGTATAAACACAAATATTCTATAATCTCATGTTATTCCGTATCAAGCCACAATAAGTTTGACCATTTCGAGTGTTTTGTGGATAAAGATGAAGCCCAAAATGAAAAGCCAATTGATTGACACATTTGCTAAAAAATTAAATACAGAGAAGAAGCATTTACAAAAATTGAAACAAACTCGTAGAGTTAAAACGTAGATCTCAACTGTCCATTACAGTTGGACATTTCTTTATGACTTATTTTCTAAATCCCACGAGAAAACTTTCCAAACTGAAATCTCAAAAGTCTTCTTCTATTTCATCTGAACTTTTTAATATTTAATTTTGTGCTTGGATGTGTGTGTGCTTTACTTTCTAACTTTTTCAGTTTTTTTTTTATTTTCTTGCTTGAAGCAGTTTTGAAGAAATGGCATTGTTAATGTTGATAAATGATCTAAAAGGCCAAAGATCGTCAGCATTTGATATACGCTAAACGTCTTTTTTAAAAACTCCAACTACTTTCTTGTTTAAATTTTGAACTCGTTTCGATTAGCCCAGTTCATGTTTTTAAGTAAATCATTTCTGAGAAAAAATATTTGGTTTATAATTTGAAACCAGAAATTTAAAAAAAAATCTAAAATACTACATCTGTTATAACATATTTTGTTAAATTAAAAAAAGATATATCACAAAGAGTTTTGAGATTCTCATGTCTGATGTTAATCACAGTAATGTTCTCCTTCATACAGTGACCACAGAAAAATAAAAGAAAGCGATCACAAAAAATGTTGGGGAGATTTACATAAATCTTAAGAAAAACATAATTAAAAAAAAAGGAAAAGAAGATTTTAGGAGAAATTATGAAACGAAGAGATAAAACAATGTCAAGGACGCTGAAATGTGAATGATCAAGACTGTTGCCAATAAATTATCTCAATAGTAGGAGTTGTCTAGCTTTATTAGCGGGGGAGGGGGATAACTGCTCATTTTTTTTTTAAATACGTTTTCAGATACGCCACTCCATAGTGATAGTGATTATCCTACAAATGAAAATTTTTTAGAAATTTCATTCTATAGAGCTAGCAAGCAAAATATTGTTAAAAAACAAAGCTTATCTATGGGAAAGAACCGCAACCTGATATATCAATACTGCAGGAATAAAGTCCCTTTCTCCGTATAAAACAAAATAAACTAATTTCCACAAAGTGGTTAACTAATTGGTAAATTCGACTACGGCTAATTATGCATAATTTCCCATTGATCCGAGAATGGAAAGTGTCGAAAAATGTTTACAAAACATAATAGGAGAATAAAAGTCCACATATACAGCCACAACTCTCAATAATAATCATAATAATCTTTATTGTCCGTAAGGAAATTTGTCTTACAATTTGTGCATTACACCAAACAAAACATTATAACTATACAAAAAAAAAAAAAAATGTACATTCACTCAAGACTCATTCATAATTTACATGTAAAAAGTTTATTTATATCAGATTGTTTCTATTTACTCATTGTGGAGCCCACCTTGAAAGACAGAAGTCATCTACATAATTAATAACAAATGAACATTCAAAATATATCCAACAATAATGTATAAACCTATCAGTACATTGGTAAATTGACTGTAGGGCCCGGGAAATCTGTTTTAAGTTATAAAATGGTTTAATTTAATAATTTATACACCTTGAATTTGCGCGGGTTCTATGAAAGTGCGGGCCCACTGCGTACACATAGGTTGCAGTGGCCGGTCGACTAGTAAAAAATAATTGTGTAAAGTTTTAACTTGCTCCGAGTGTGGTCTGGGTGTTTACGAAATAACATCTACAAAGATTGTACCAGACAGACAGGCCGAGTTGATATAAGCATTAAAAATACCTAGCACTCACTATATTATTTACACCGGATACACCAAAAAGCTAGCTACTTGTAGTTTACCACCATGGATGAAAAATGGACTCCTTTTTATTTTCACTGTTCAAATAAAATTAAACATAGTTAAGTCCTCTGTAGTTGACACATAATCATCAGTTATTGTAATCAAGAATGCTATCAATTTTAGACACGCTTTGCTTTTAGACAGAGCTTAAACTTATACTATTTAAAAAAAAATTCTATAACAATTACAACAGTAGGAAAAAAAAACAACAACATAGCGGCTTATAAAATAAAAAAAAAAAAGAATTATAGATAACTCTAACTAGGTCAGGCGTCCCCCGCGCCAAAGAAAGCAAAGATATCGTTACGAGGACAGCAAACATCGTATTTAGATGATAAAATTACGACAAGTAATCAATAGACACAACTGATCTGAGAACATAAGAAACAGCTTGCCTTGAAGACAATGTGAGAGAACATGGGGTATCTAGTCTCTACATTAGTCACTTCAAAGATTTCTTTAAAAGAGTCAGACAAAATATTTTTTTACATCTGCCTGAGGGAATTTTTTTTTTTGGGGGGGGGGGGCTTATATGATTGTATTTTAAACTTCCTTTACTTACTCCGTACTCCAAAGTACTGCGTGGGACTTGTTTATGGAAAGCATTTGTTAAACTGGTCCAATGTTTTTGTTTTTGTTGTGTGTTGTTTTGTTTTTTTATTCGTTTCCTTTCTTTAATATCTTATTTTTATAGGAATTATTACATCTAAAATATAAGCACATCATTAACATATTTACTAGTTACAAAGACAATTTGGAAGCAGGAATAATGCAGGAATGAAGTGATCGGTTTAACAAGAATTTCCATGAACGTAGGGACATTTCATCCTATTTCATCACATGTCATAACACTTCATCACATGTCATAACACTTCACCACACGTCATAACACTTCACCACACGTCATAACACTTCATCACACGTCATAACACTTCATCACATGTCATAACACTTCACCACATGTCATAACACTTCATCACATGTCATAACACTTCATCACATGTCATAACACTTCACCACGTCATAACACTTCATCACATGTCATAACACTTCATCACATGTCATAACACTTCATCACATGTCATAACACTTCATCACATGTCATAACACTTCACCACGTGTCATAACACTTCATCACATGTCATAACACTTCATCACATGTCATAACACTTCATCACATGTCATAACACTTCACCACGTCATAACACTTCATCACATGTCATAACACTTCATCACATGTCATAACACTTCACCACGTCATAACACTTCATCACATGTCATAACACTTCATCACATGTCATAACACTTCACCACATGTCATAACACTTCATCACATGTCATAACACTTCACCACGTCATAACACTTCACCACATGTCATAACACTTCACCACGTCATAACACTTCACCACGTCATAACACTTCATCACATGTCATAACACTTCACCACGTCATAACACTTCACCACGTCATAACACTTCACCACGTCATAACACTTCACCACGTCATAACACTTCATCACATGTCATAACACTTCATCACATGTCATAACACTTCATCACATGTCATAACACTTCATCACATGTCATAACACTTCATCACATGTCATAACACTTCATCACATGTCATAACACTTCATCACATGTCATAACACTTCATCACATGTCATAACACTTCATCACATGTCATAACACTACACCACGTCATAACACTTCATCACATGTCCTGTACCGTATGAGTCCAGTCCAGAACGAGACGGAGAGAGACAGAAAGTAGGTTATCTGCACTGAGGCATTTCTACAGTTAACGTTTTGTGCTGCCAACTGTACGTATTAGCTGTTAGTTATTATACAATAAAGAATCTTATTTCTTGGAGCCAAAGTTGTCAACTTCTTGGGTTGTTGTGTCAAATTTTGCAATGTTTACAGAAAGCCAGACACAAGGTTGTAGCAGTATTTTACATTCCTCCAAAATATATCACAATTTATAAGGCAATGTCTTCGATTTTTAGGATTTAAAACAGAGTGCAAACCCAGTCGCGACCTGAATTCTTTGCATCTTCTGAAGATGACAAAGCCTTGTTTGCCTGTTGATTCTATTTAAGTTGTCTTCTTGTATTTGCACCTCTCTTCGGCAAGGACTTTTCTTTGGGCCTTAAATGTGTGTCCGGCTACCTACGTTAGACTCTCCAGCTGTCTTCTTTGGTGGCCATTTGCTGCCAGCTGCTATCCTCAATGCAATGTGAGGCCAAAGGGCCCCTGATTTCACCTTTAGAGCACTTCCGGAGTTCACTTCTGTTACGCCGTTCTTTAAGCGCGCAAGTTCAGGGAGTCTCAGTCTCAAAGCAAGCGTCAAAAGATCTTTAATTCTACAGAGAAAACAGTCCAGATTATCTGTTACTATGTATCACGTCAAAATACGACCAGTGATTGATAGACTTAGAAGTGAATAAATACGACCAGTGATTGAAAGACTTAGAAGTGAATAAATACGACCAGTGATTGATAGACTTAGAAGTGAATAAATACGACCAGTGATTGATAGACTTAGAAGTGAATAAATACGACCAGTGATTGATAGACTTAGAAGTGAATAAATACGACCAGTGATTGAAAGACTTAGAAGTGAAGAAAAAAGTCACTTTCCTTGAAGACAATGTGAAAGAAAGGGACGCATTGCTAATTTTGTTTTAATATTACATTCAATTTCTATATATCTTTCATCGTGTTCAATTTAATCACATTTCATGTAATTAAATCAGACCCACCTTTATAAAACTCTATAATGTTTCAGCAAACTTCCTCAAATTTTTATGAAAAAATGCGAAATTTAGACAGAAAAACAAATGTATGAATACAATATCTTAAAAACCTGCCCGTGTATCAGTAAAGTACACGAAACAAACTAATCACGTTTCAACAAACCCCCCAAAAATTATATTAAATTAAGAAACTTGTTGTCAATTTTGCTTTACATACATCTTTCCTTTAATTGTGTCACGCGATACAGAAATCTATTTAAAATCAAACAAAAGAAGCACAGCGCTTAGAACAGACATTCCATGAGCAAAGTCTATGTGCATGTGTGTCTGTGTGTGTGCGTGCTTGGTTGTGTCATCTCGCTATAAGAAGACAAATGTACTGTTAGTAATTGGATGAAAAAGATTGTTGAATCAGCCTCTCTCTAAGGGGCTTCTGGGATATCAATGACAAGTTGGATACATGTCTTAACGTTCAATGTCCTTTAGTTGGCTTTACTGTTGTTTTTTTCCTTTTGTTACAACAATGCCGTCATGTAGACTTAGCTGACTCATTTTCTTTGACACAATTCCTTTATATTCACTGTCCTTCTGCCTTGTACGTCAATTATTGTTGTTTTTTTGTCGTTGTTTTTTTTGTTTGTTTTACTTTTTGCGGTTGTCTTATAGGCTTAGGCTCTAGTATTTTAACTGATTGCTTAGAATAATATTTGTTACATTAGCAAATTATAATCTAATTGATGTATGGTTATGTGAAAAACAAATTATAAAGAGTTATATTATTTTTTAGGGTCGCAAGTAAATATTAACAGTTCACAAAGTTATCATTAAGATTCAAGATGAGAACCTCATTTCTGATAGTAAATAAATGTATTAGACAAAAACAAGATTGAGTTTCAGTGACATTGGAATCATACAATTTGTCCTTTTGTTATATCATAGCATATTATGTTTACCTCTAACATACCATTATTTATTATGTATAATTATTTTTTTAATTTATTCACCCATATATAGCTAATTATTTATAGACTTTATCAAAGCTAACAAACTTGAAATATGCCAAATGATGACTGCAACCCAATGAAAATAATTAGAAAAATTGGAACTTAAGATTATTACATAACAGATAATCCTATGAATGTACAGTTGATGCTCAATGTGTATAACAGTTGAAATTATCCTGCGTGATTCTTGAGCATTGCCTGAACAAGCCAGGTAACACTAATATTTGGACACCATCAGAAGCTTTAACCGTTGGCCAAAGAAACAGATTTAATTAATGAAGTTTTGGTGCATTTTAACCTGTAATAAGGCTACAAAAGTATCATCAGGTGTATTCTAACCATTGGTATTTTTCCTATCAACATTTCTATTCTAGTCTGTGATAAATTATAAATTAAAAAAATGTTTGTAATGTTTCAGTTATTAACAAGTAACCATGGCAACCAGTTCTGATGATGTACCAGAATGGCACAAGGATCATACTTATACTATTTCTACTCTCTGGGCAGACATTAATAATATTGGCATCCATTCAATATTTAATGTAAGTACTACTATTAGATACAATTTTTATTTTAGTTATCTAATAGATGTTTTATGAATTGTGTGATTTTCATGGTCAAGGAACTTCCAAATATCTGGGATGGAATTTAATATTTTTTCTCTAGTTTTTTTTTTTATAACACTCTTAAGCAAATTCATCTTTCATGAATGCCTAATATACCTTGGCTGTTGTGCAGGCCATTCCTTTACAATAAACTGTTAGATGAAATTAGGCAAAATTATGTCTGAAAATTTGTATGTTTGATACAACAATGTATTCAATTTAATAATATTATTTTTTAATTTTAAAGTTTTCAACAGAAATTAGCCAATATGCCTAATTGTATAATTACAGTTATGTTTGGAAATGCAAGAAAAAGTCAATGATTGGTTGCACCACTTAAAGGTAAGCTACTGCAATGTTTCCCTATGCACTTTTCTCATAAGCTGAAGTACTTGTAGTTTTGAAAAACTAGTTTTCCATGAAAATGTAAACCATAATATATGTTGTAGTTGCTTTTAGATGAGTTCAATGTGCATCAAATTTACTGAATATCTGCCTTCACCTATAGTAATAATTCATAACTATTAAGGTCAGGGCCATGTCTACACATTAACACAGTAGCTCCTTTTAGGTACAGACTATTTTTAGAATGGCAAAATTATATAATTATACTTAATAACATAATAACGCTCTCTGGTCATGGCCACATTTTTATATGCTTGCGAGTCGTGGACGTTGAATGCAGAGCTTGAGAGGAGGATCCTAGCAATGGAATTGAGATGGTACAGAAGGATCCTAGGCATCACATTCAAAGACCGCATCACAAACCAAGAAATCAGAGACAGGGCTACTGCAGCGATCAGAGCCCATGACGACCTACTAACTATTGTAAAAAGACGAAAACTTAAAACCTTTGGCCACATTACAAGATCTACGATCGCAAAGACCTTCCTTCAGGGAACAGTGCCAGGAAAAGAAGAAGAGGCAGACAGAAACAGCGATGGGAGGACAACATTAAAGAATGGACGGGCCTGCCATGGAGAGAGGTTCTAAACAAGGCAAAAAAAAGGGAGGAATGGAGAAAGACGGTCGACAAATCTTGCCTGGTGCCCCAACGGTCCAACAGACTAAGGGATAGGTAAAGGTAAGGTAAGTAATAACATATATACGTTTAGCATGGTCAACACTTTCTGTTATGAGAAAAGATGAGATTCTTGGACTCCTGCATAGCACCAGCAGAAAGGAAAATCCCATCATGTTGTAAAATAAAAGTCTTGGACCAATTTTATTTTAAGTTCTATTATACTGTAAGCTCTATACATATTTATGTATATCCTGTCATTTAGCCAACAGGTTTGGATTTAGTATTTCTTTAAATCTGTTTGATATTGTACTTGAAAACTATTAACCTGAGCCCCATTAAAACAAGAGGGAGTGCAGTGAATGAGCGGTAAAGCACTTGGCTTCTGAACTGAGGGTTCCTGGGTTTGATTAAGACCGGTATTTTCAATTTCAGAATCCTTAAGGCTACTCTGAGTCCACCAAGCTCTAATGGATACAGGGAAATAGTAAGGAATAAGTAAAGGCGGTTTGGGGATCCATGGCTGAATGGCTAAGTCATGGGTTTGAATCTCTGTGAAGACTCAGATTTAAAATTTTTAGATTTTTGGTGCCCCTGAGTCCACCCAACTCTAATAGGTACCTGACTTTTAGAAAGTAAAGATGGTTGGTTGTTGTGCTGGCCACATGATGCACTAGCCAAAGAATCAGATGACCGTAACATCATCTGCCCTTTTGATTGTGAGGTCTGAAATGGGATTTTTTTTCAAAAGGTGGTTGGTTGTTGTGCTGGGTACATGACACCCTCGCTAACCTTGGGGCACGGAAACTGATCAACTTTATATCATCTGCCCCATAGATTGCAAGATATGTAAGGGGAATTTTACTTTTTTAAATTAAAATAAGAATCTAACAAAAGTAAACATATAAAATATGGTGCATTCTCCTTAAAACTGAAACCTGGTGCGAAGGTTGAAAATGTTGGCAGAAAAAAGCAACATCAATTAAATATTCTTAATTCCCTTTGCAAAACTTACTGAGAAGAACATGCATGTTGTTCCCTCATAAGTTTCTTGACAGAGGAAATTTTGTTTATATTAGATTTGAATTAAGCTAATTAAGAAAAAAATTATAATCATTATTTCAAATGGTGGTATCTAAACCTTATGAATAGTTTTCCAGTTATAAGTATATTGAAATGAATGGATAATCATGAAATTGTTAAATAATTGCTGCTATCATTCCATTGACTAAAGAACCATAACTTTTTTTTAAAAATTAATTTCAAAATGATTTTTTTTCAAGCATAGAGTTCACATAGATCTTGAGCGAATTTTTTTTTTTTATTTGACTAATGCTTCAATTTTATTGTATCATTAGTTTTTAATTTTTATTACCCAAAATGTTTCAAAAATGAGTACACTATTTTCATGTAATAATGTAACTTGGTATTCACACATCAAAATAGGCTATAATCTTTAGGCCATACAGATTTGTATAAATTAATGTTTTTAAATACACTGTAAATGTATATTGTTTGGATAAGAATAAAGTTTTTCTGTAGACAATTATTGTTCTAGATTTGTTGATGCTCCTGCTTCATCAATTATATATACAGGTCATTAGTTTTAACATGTCTCATAATAAATGACAGTACAAGTTAGTGAATGAAAATGTGTCATTATTTCAGCTGCTTTAGGGCCAACATCAATTTGAGGTACCAGTACTTTGATTGTGTCATAAAACAATTTAAAGCAACATTTTGAAATGAATAGTCTGTAGAATTGACAGTAAATACATTTAAGTGATGGGCTGTGATCTGCATGAATTGAGAGCTGATCATGTATTGAATTTGTATTTTTGATCTTTAATTCAAGTAAATGTTAATGAACAATTAATTTTTAAAGAATAAATAATTTAAAAATAAATACAAAGGAACCTTAAACATCTACTTTATTTATATAATTTTTTTTCATCAGAACAATTTCCAACTTTGCATTCTTTGCATAGTTTTGAAATTAAGTAAATTAAGCTAAGCTGTGATCTCTTATAAACATTTGTATATAGACTACACACAATTTAATTATTATTTTTCATCAAATTGCAGGAACTAGTACATGTACTTATGCATATTTGACAATAAAAAACCTTAGTCAATGAAATAGTAATAATTGTAAATGAGATAAAAGTAAACTAAATATCATCAATGTTATTGAAGCCACACTTGTTTCTTTTTATCTTGTTTGGTGGACTGCAATTAAAGTTGCTGTTAATTTTACTGATCGTCTTAGCTGAAATGCCAGTGTCGTCTCTTTGAATCCTAAACTTGTTTTCTTGGTAACTGGAAGTCCAGGTATTTGGAGTTTCATTTTAAACACCAATACTTTCCGAAATGGCCTTCCGATAGGCAAAACCTAGTTGCCTAACATGTCATATGCACGTAAAGAGGTACCACAGAAATGCTTTAAAGACAAGCTTAGGCGCAAACTTGCTTTAACTGACATAGAATAAGAGAGCACCTGGTTGCATACAGCTTCAGAACGAAACAATTGGAGGTCACTTATAAAGGTGTGGTATACATCAATGAAAATTAATAGCCGAGGGTAGACGGCAAAAAGAAAAAAAAACTGATTCTACCACAGGTGGACAATGGTTATGCCTGTGCTCAGTGTGGCATAATATGTAGGTCACAGCTGGGGCTGAGTAGCCACTGGAAACATAGCATTCCTCATAAGTCTTCAGAATCAAAGACAAGCCTATCATTTTTGTAGCATAGTTTGTAGCTTCTGTAAATGCATGAAATGCTGTCACAAATGACACAAGTCCTCTGTGAGTTTGATGGATTATAAACAACTTACTTCTTTGCCTTATATTAAATGGTCCTTCTCTCTGTACCACTAGGTACTTGCGTTTATCTATATATCATTGATATATCGTAACATGTCATCAAAATAAAAGCTAGAATCTCTGCAACTCGTGAACAAGTCAGAAGTCATCAATAACACTTGCCATTTAAAAGAAAAAAAACAATTTAGATTAGTCAAATTAGTGACTCACTGATTATTCGATTCATTTAGGCCTATAATTTTTGTTTATGTGAATATATAATGATCCTTTACACTTTGTGACTTTACTAGTATACTTTGGAGTAGACTTGTTGAGCTTAAGTCGGAAGTACACATTGAGTTTTACTGTGATCTAGTAATCTAGTCAAATTCTCAAATCTAGTAGAGACTAGAGAGAGTATCTGTCATATCGTGATCAGTAGGCTGCTGCAGGTTTATAAATCTATTCCATGACAAAAACCCTGGCTAGATTTAGATCTACTGGTCTAGACATCTAGATCTAACTAGAATCAAACTAGAAAACTGAATTAGTGAAGTAGCTTTCTGGATCTAGATATAGAACTAGAATCTAGATCTATATTTACTAATATTAGATCTAGTTGCGTCAAACGCTTAATTTTTGGTTGTTGTTTTTAATAAATGCACATAAAATACATTGTATTTTGGCAATAAAAATACCCAGTTGGTAGTCAAGTAATTCTACTAATTAATTAAATAATGACTCCATCGGTATTTGTTTATTTAGATCTGTCAGATTCATATGACTTATTATTTATACTTATTTTATATCATTCGTCCAAGAAAATTTAGCTCTTGATCTATTTCATTTTAGATTAGGCTATAGTTTTTTTTTTGTCATTTTATTTAGGCTACAATATTACCAGATGAACTTTTTCTTTGTTTCCCACAAGACGTGTATGCCTATAGCCTATTCCTTTCGATAATAATAATAAAAAAAAACGATGAGAAATGCGTAGCTTGGAGTATCAAAACGGTATTAGGCCTCCTATTTTTATTTCGTGCAATTTAGTATATCGTAACAAATACGCATTTAGCGGAACGGTAGACAGGTCTTCATCCAGATTTAGTGTAAATAAACCAAACACAGAAATACTGAAAGATTGTATTTTCGGAATTTATATTCTATTTTTTTGAAAAAAAAAGTGGCATTTTATAGGGTGATCGAAAAAAAAACAACTTTTATGACGATCTCTTATTCGGGAAAATTTTATCTATTATATCAGATAGTCAGAAAATAGATAAAAGTTTTTACAGATCTAATAAAATATAGTGTAAGGAAGTTTTACTCTCAATGCAGGTCGATCCAAGTGGCTCACCGAGTAAATTTCTTCTTTGGCATCATCATTGATTTTTCAAATGGTACGGTGCGCGAAAAAAGATGCGCGACGGCACTTCGACTCTCTTTGCCTTTGTAAAAAACTCGAAGCTGTTGTTCCATTACTATAGTACCATGGCTAAATGTACAGAATAAGTGTTCAAAGGGGAATAACAAAGTAAACTGCTTTATTGCATGGATTGTCTACTCATGACGTTGATTTTAGTAACTGAGATATGTGAAACGGTAGCTTCCCTTGCCCACATGGATCAGCAAGAAACAGAAACCAATGATATTTTTTTCTGATTTAGGAAGTCATAAGTAAATGAATATCCTTAACAATAATCCCATTAGAAATCACATTAAAAGAAAATTGAATCGCAACCAGTGGCGTAGCTAGGATGGGGGAGGGGGATCCAAATATGATATTCCTCTTGGGTCCCCACATGAGGGGGACCCCCAAATGAGTGTCTGGAATTTGTTTTTACATTAAATATTACGCCATTTTCTCATGTGATCAGGGCCGCCGCTACCTATTGTGCATTGTGTGCATTGCACGCAGGCGGCCGAATGTAAGGGGCGGCCAAATCATTTCCAAGAATCCTTTTTCTTTAAATTTTTGGTTTAATAATTTAAAAAAAATATTTAATATTTTATTTAAATTCTTCTGATTCCATTATCCTTTGAAAACTGGAGGGAGGGGTGGGGGAAGAGACGATATTTGTACAATAAGTAGTTATTTTGGAAACTTAAGAAGAAAAACAAAGTGGCACGCGAGGGTTTTCCACGGGTTTTTCCATAAGCGCCGACCTTTTCCTGACATTGAACTTTCGCAGGTTGTTTGTAATATTTGTTTCCAGTCGAATAGCCCGCCCTGTAAGTAGATCTAGTAATTAGAATGTCCATTTTAAAACATTGTCACATATTATCTCGAATGGGGGGGGGGCGCAACTTCCAGACAAAAAGAGGTGTTATAGAGCGTGTGTGTTTCCTAGGCGGCGTTAAGAAGGGGTTAAGCGATTGATTGGTGGTTATGCATTTAAGATGATGAAATTAGCATAATGCAAATGTAAAACGTCAGACAATCTTGAGACATGAAAGAGTATAGACGTTATTTTGTGGTGAGCTAGATTTCGTTCCAATATCAGTAAATTTTACTAATATTATTTCTCTATCTCAACTTTAATCTGTGAAAATTGTAATAACAATTATATTGTTTTTTTGTTCACAAAAGAATTTTGTTCAAGTTATTTAAAGATTATTTAGTAAAAATATAAAACGCCTTCATTGGTTCAGTTGTACTAGCTGTTTGTAGCGACAAGTCAACGACCATCTAACAACAAGAAGAGGGGGCGGCGAAAACATGTTTTATTTTCAGTGTAATTTATTTGAATATTAGTAAAATAACATGTTCAAAAATTAAAGTCTTTTAAGTAGAAGACGGCGTTTTATCTTCTAATAAGATCGTTTTAAATCTAGACCGCTTTTTGCGAGGCGCTAGTGCAACAATATGGGTCCAAACGTTTTCAAGAAAACATTTTAAAACGTCTCCGCTAGTGCGATTCTTCTGGATTTTTTTTTCTCAGAATAGTCAAATTTCTTCCGCCTATTGCACTTTATAATAGTGAAGACTTTTAAATGACAAAAATCCTCCGCGACAGAGACATCTTACTTAACATTACAGACGTACGTACGCAATATGTAGGCCTACCTAGAATGTCCCTCGCATAATATCATTGCCTCTATATTATTAGATTTAATATGGCCCTCGACTTTTTTTATTAGGATGAATACTGCGTTCTGAAAGAAAACACATTAATATTAGCCTATTAAAAATTCTCTCTTCTAACTAAGAGAAAAGGCCAGAATACGCTTAGCGCAGAGTCAAGCCCGGAATCAAATCCAATGCCGACTTGAGCGAAAACCTGCCGCATCTTCGATTCTATCTCCATGAAGAAACTTTTACAACGCTTACAATTTATGTAGGCAACATTATTTCGGGAACAAAAAACTGACCATAGACATATTATATATAGGTTTGTGAAACTGACTCATTTTAGTGAAATTTCATTACCTAAATTTGGATTCTATACACAGTGTTGAAAATACAATGAAAAATAAAACCTAAAAAGTGTGTTATGATTAAAACATAGTTTCCTTTCTTTTTCATTACATTCTTTACAAAAAATGCAAAGTTAAAATTGAAAATAAAACATCTTAGAGGGAATGGGGATACGACAACAATGCGAAAAGAAAAAGGAATGGTACAAAAATGGATTTAAATCAAAGAGCGCGTTAGGTATAGTGTCCAGATCAGTCTTAATGAATGTTTTTTCTAAAATAAAAAAGCGGGGGGCGGCATTTTTTTAACTTCGAACGCAGGCGGCCACAACCCTCGCGGCGGCCCTGCATGTGATGATTTCGAATGACAAAGTGCAGGGGCCCTTAAAGATGTAAAGCACCCCCGGCCCCCAAATCCCTAGCTACGCCCCTGATTTCAACCTAAACGAGTGATAACTCTATATTCCATCGATTTTGCAGGTAGCCAAGGCGAACTAGTGATGACACAGGTGCCTGGTGTGAATTTTGAATTTATTTATTTATTTACATTTCACACTATTATTATGGTTCCCGTAGTTTTATACTTAAATACACACAGACAAATAGTTTGATGGTATAAATGTATAACCCAAACTGAAACGAATTAGAGAGAGAATAATTTATATACTCTAATGAATGACAAACCACAGGTAGCAGTCTATGACACTCATCTCGTATTGTGTGGAGGTGGCTACATGCAGTCCGCTGAGTCTCGTTTAAAAACAGAAAAGCATTTCTTTCTATTTTTCAATTAATTTTTTTTTCAACAACAATAGACCGTATTGCTATATGCCACATTGTTATAATAGGTCCGAACGAGAGAGTCTGAGCAATATTATTAGGAAACATAAATAATTAGGCCATATACTTTGTATATTTCTTCGAAATAAAATGTTCCTTTCAGTTCTGAATAAAGATAAGATAAGATAAGATGTTATTGGTCCAAACAAATGGAAATTCAGTTTGAATACAGTTGTCCACTTCAGTATTATTACTGTAACAATAACATAATAGGTGCAAATACTAACAATAGAGAGCCAATTAAAAAATCATCCATCACATTTAAACAAAGCTGGAATATTGGTGAAGATGTTTGCCGCACTATATAATGTTTCCATTTGTTAGCAAACCATGGGCGTAGCCAGTATTTTTTTCGGGGGGGGGTCTGGGGGAGCGCTAGAAGCTCTCTCAAAGCGGGGCGGAGCCCCACCGCCAAGCACAATTTCTGGTATTGAAAGCCAACAAAATGCATATTCTGAGGTATCTACAGTGCATTTTCAAGCTATTAAAAAGTTTTATTTCAAAAACCTAATGTGCTATTCTTAGTAACTTAGACCCTCCCGCGCCATTTGGCTCATTTGCCGTCAAGCTGTTTCCAGAAAAATCTGTCACTGGTAATGTCTGAAGCCTCTTCCCACCTGCTCTGAGGACCTCCATGAAAGTGTGGCGCCAAGTTGTACTTCATAGAATGTCATCGCAACTCTTCTTATGCTTAATTCATTTTGTCGGAGAACGTTCCGCACACCTCATGCGACGCTGTGTCACAATCTTACTAAGGGGTCGACTCCCACTTCGGCATAGCATTTCCTTGATTTAGACCCGATCTCTATAAAAAAGAAAATCTTTCTTAGCCATCTTTGTTGAGCCACATTTCAATTTTGCAGATGACTATTCACTGCACTTTATTAATGGAGCTCCGCCACTGGTAGAAATGTATAACCTCTCTTGAATACACTCTTGGAATTAGGTGACTGTAGTTTGCTTTAGAATAATATTGAAGATAGAGGTTTTCCACCTCAAAACGCCCTGTAAGTGGATTTTAAACTCAAAACCATCTGGAGGGGTTTTAAACTTAAAAAAAAAGCCATCTGTAGGAGAGTGGTTTAAACTAAAAAACCCTTGGCTGTGCTGAGGCAAGTGATGGTTTGGTATTAAAATCTCACCTAAAATAAACAAAATCAAAGCAAAAAATCAGTCACTAAATTCTGATCCCCCCTCTGCGGGGGAGGGGGTAGAACCCCAACCCCCCCCCGGCTACGCCCATGTAGCAAACCTTTTCAATATTAAGCATTCGGAAGAATAGACTCTTCTCTAGGCTCAGTGATTATGTCAATTAAAAACTTAAAAGTATTTAGCAGCTGACATTACCAACTTTGAAAATAAAATAAGCCCTTAGAAATCACACATTCATTATCATCTGTAGCCTGTTCGAGAAACAATTTGTTCAATTTCGCTTCACAAATATTTTGCATGCACTAAATAAGCTTAAATACATACATGTCTTGTCCTACTTGTATAGCTAGTTGACTCATTATTCACTATACAAACAAACAAATGTCATTTTATCAAATTTGGTAGAAAATGTTGTGCGGCCTGAAGTGACAATTTGTGTTACCCACCAAGTCACTAATGTTGCTGTTTAGGACAATACCTCTTGAGGCACTAAGTCATCTCAGAATCGCTCTCTCATTATGCATAATTTTAATGTCTCTCCACGGAGTTTGGTCTATGGTTAGGTCTTATCAGTGATTGATATCTGTGTCCAGCTCTTTTCAGTGATTCATTTCTGTGTCCTGATCTTTTCAGTGATTGATATCTGTGTCCTGATCTTTCTAGTGATTGATTTCTGTGTCCAGATCTTTCTAGTGATTAATATCAGTGTCCAGATCTTTCCCGTGATAGATATCTGTGTCCAGATCTTTCCAGTTTTTGATGTTTGAGTCCAGGTCTTCATCCTACTATCCTACCCGTGGGCTTGCATTCTTTTCAACGATTACATTCCACTGCTAGGGTAATATACGTTTTAGGAAGAGTTTTAGGTGCACACATGCGCTTGTGTAATTTCACTTTAATCCTATTTATCAATAGCTCAAATTACATTTAGTGAAATTTTGAAAGTTAGTCACCCCTGGACTTCATTTAGTGTTTAGATTCATTCAAATACTTCTAATATCTAACAGTTTCTCTTACAGTTGTACAAAACTCTCGCCCTTCGTCTTCCCATTCTGGAAGTAGCAATGAAGTACACGACAGATCCCACACCAAATTTTAAACAGTACAGGAACTGGACAACGCTCTGGATGGCATAGAGTCCGTAGTCGGACATGGTGTCCATAAGGTCTTCGGAAAACTCCAACACCATGCCGTAAAGCCGAACAGCGTAGCTCGGAAGGTGGAGAAGGATGAAGATTGTAGACACCAAAACGAGGATTTTTGTGGATTTGATTTGAGCTCTGTTTAATGTGTTGGTAGAATTGTGAAAACGAAGTCCGTGTTTCGAGCTGCGTCTCTTTCCGTGCGAAGCGGGATGGCTCCTTTCAGGCCTGGAAATGTGTCTCTGCGCATGTACCGACGTGCTTCTTTCCTCACTGTGACTTTGAACACATTCCAAGCTGCTTACCAGCTCATACTCCGAGCTGTCTCTTTCGCCATTCTGCGAGCTGCATCTCTGTAACTCGACAGATTCATCTTGACGGCTGCATTTGTTGAGATCACAATTCTGTAAAAGACTTTGCCTTCTAATGGCTATTTCCTGATTTCTGTTATAGACATTATGATGAAGCCTCATACCTCGAAGAACAAATATGATCGTTGCGTTGAGAGCCACGACTCCTACAAAAGGGACCACAAAAACGATGCACGAATCCAAGTATGTAACAATGGTCAGAAAATTATACCAGTATGAACTGACCACACACTCCCCTTCGTAGTGACCAATAGTGAAAAAACTGAAAGAATACAGGATCATAGACAACGCGGAAGCGCTGATCATGACCAGAATGGACTTCTTACGAGTGCAGACCCTGGAAGCTCTCAGAGGCACGCAGACGACAATAGTCTTTTCCGCCATCATGAAAACGACGAACCAAGCCGACAGGAAACTGCTGTTATAAGACAAGTATATGATTAACTGGCAGCTTAGCCTTGACCTCAGCAACGTGAACCTGGTCATCGAAGACAGCAGGAGTTTGGTGATCAGAAACAAGGTGTCCACGCAAACCAGCGCCGTCCAGTATTGGCTGCAGGGCTGTAACCTAACCGAGTCTCGCAGGAAGTAGAGGAGCAGAAGTAGGTTACCAAGGACGCCAAACAAACATGTCGCAGGTACAATGTAATGATTAAATAAGTGTACCACGGCAGGGATCTCCGTGTACACATAATATTGGTTCACATTTTCACGAAGATTATGGAGGACTAAGCTGCTGTTCTGGGAGACGTTAAGAAAGTCCATTTCATTCCCAGGAGTTTAGGATCATTAGCAGCACTGACCTAAAACGAAGCGAAATATTTAAAAAAAAATATGTTTCTGTATTTTCTTTGTTGTATTATTGTAACTATTAAAATAGAATAATCTTAAGTATTTGTACGATACGATAACATTTTTACATTTTATAAGATAACAATTAATAAACATAGATCTCTTTGGGTTTTTTTTTTTGGTTTCTGACGGCTCCATTTATAAATAGCGTAGCCGGTGGGTAATGTTACTTTAGAATATATCAGGGTTACCAACATAACGCATTTGTTAAAAAATGGTGAAACTGTGCAAAATACATCATGCGTATTATATGACTGTATGTGTAACTGTGTGTATTTGCATCTATATTGTTATCGCTATAGTAGCTATGCTGAGGTGGACAATGGAAGCGAAACGAAGTTTCTATTTGTTTGGACCAACAAAATTATCTTATCTATTTTATAAGCAATAAGGCCTATAAACAAAACAAGGACTTACCTGACTTGCGCACATATAGTCTCTTATAAAGTCTAATGTAAATGAAAGAGTCAAAAGTATTTGAAATGAATTGTGAAGTGATCATTACAAACAGAGTACAGTCCCCTTCAGTCCGTCTGCTCTTGATCTAGTCTCGACTTTTGGAATGTAATCTTATTCTGTCAGTTGTCTCCCTCTTCACCCATCAAACTCTAATTTCAACTGGGAATAGGTTGTTTTTTTTGTTTTTTTAAATACTTTTCTCGGTTTCTTTTGTTGCTTTATTTTTGTTCTTAAACTAAGTCACATGTATATGTGACAACTCAGACTTGGGTTTTTATGTAACAAAGGATGTGATTGAAACAGTTTTAGCAAAACCCTAGAAGTGATTTTTTTCCCTTTTATCTCTACTGCGATAAATGTGTTTTAAGGATCTAAAGTTAAATACATGAAGCATTAAATAGATTTGTGGATCTTCTTTGCTCGTATATAACTTTTAAACTTTAGGCCACTTATATATTGATTGTTTTCAAATAAATTCTGTGTTTGCTGTTTATAGTTTTACAAAATGTTCAACATTTTATTTCATTGAAATATAAATACAATCTACTGAAAATAAACCAATGATTTAATTAACTATTGGTAATTAATTATATTGTTTGATATCTTGAACAAAGGAAAGAAATTGTACTTGATTGAAGTGAGGATATAAGCTGAATTAGTCCCATTTATTGTGCGAAACAAACAACAAATAACTATACAATCTTCTAGTTTCATAACCACCTTATTAGCAAAATTGTTAGTATGTCGGCTTGACGAGACTTGAGCCATGAGTTCGAATGCAGGTCGCCCCCCTCACCTTTTTTTTATCAATGCTTTTAAAAAGCAATTACGGTAAAATTCATCCAGATATCTCTTTCTTTCTCCCCCCTACCCCCACCCAATTTTCCCAACTGGTCAAGATAGATAAATCATAGGATCATAGCGTATTGAGATAGCTAAAAGCGGTTCCCGGTCATTTCATCCCCGGTCACTTCATCCCCGGTCATTTAATCCCCGGTCACTTCATCCCCGATCACTTCATCCCCGATCACTTCATCCCCGGTCACTTCATCCCCGATCACTTCATCCCCGGTCATTTCATCCCCTGGTCATTTCATCCCCGGTCACTTCATCCCCGGTCATTTAATCCCCGGTCACTTCATCCCCGATCACTTCATCCCCGGTCATTTCATCCCCTGGTCATTTCATCCCCGGTCACTTCATCCCCGGTCATTTAATCCCCGGTCACTTCATCCCCGATCACTTCATCCCCGGTCATTTCATCCCCTGGTCATTTAATCCCCGGTCACTTCATCCCCGATCACTTCATCCCCGGTCATTTCATCCCCTGGTCATTTCATCCCCGGTCATTTCATCCCCGATCACTTCATCCCCGGTCATTTAATCCCCGGTCACTTCATCCCCGGTCATTTCATCCCCGGTCATTTCATCTCCTGTTCTTTTCATCATCTGATCATTTTATCTAACAAACAGTGATTGTACAAATCATGAAATTAGCAATATTTAATATATTCCTTTTTATTTATATGACAAAAAGTGTGACACATTAGATAAGAATAACATTTAATGCCATAAAAAACGATTAAAATTTAACATGTATAAATATAGAGGTCCTGTAAAAAAAAGTGTTTTTGTGTTCATCTACTTTTGATAGATAGATAGGTAAGATAAGATAAGATAAGATAATAGGCTATTGATTGTTAGTACAGAAGACGATCCATCGATTCACATAACTTAACAATGTTTTGTAATTTGTAATTCTCTTTGCCTATAACGCAGTTTACAACTTTAATGTTTAACAGAAATAAAAACAAAACTTCTATAGGCCACATGATATCCCAAGGATGGATGAAGTCAGCCTTTATTAGAAAAAAACAACAACCTTATTTCAAGGCTAAAAATGACGCGAACTTTTTCTAGAAAGTGCGTTTGAAAGATAAAACAAATTGACAGATGGTCGTCTGGATCTCTCTCTCTCTCTCTCTCTCTCTCTCTCTCTCTCAGCGGCGTTCTCATCTCTTAAAAGATTTCCACTACTTCCACTACACCTTGGCCTTTGATGAAAAGTTATCAGCGGCATGGTCATAGTTATTCTAAATGTTCTCATCTTTCAAAACATTTCCACTGCTTCCACTTTGGCCTTTGATCATTACGTCATACGGAGGATAATATTATAATATTATATCCCCCACATTCCATAGATGCGCTATAGCTCAGTACACACCCAGATTTACAATATATTATACGATTTCTCATTAAGAATGTAAAGTGGAAGGTCTGTCTGTCTGTCTGGACAAAGTTTGTAAACGTTATTTCTTCGACTTCCAATCTCGGATTAAGATGAAATTTTGCTTTTTTAATTTTATTTTTTTTCGCTGGCAGAAAAACTATGTAATGGATACAGGATTTTCATTATTTAAAATGGTATATGGGTCCAACCCGAGCTGATGCATATGTTTACACTAAATGAGCGTAGAAAAAATAGCCGACAGCCGAACCGAAGACCCATCATTTTGAAATTATTCAAATTTTATACGCAATGATTTTCAAATTTAACTAAAAACTGTCGATGATGCTAAATTAGCCCTCAATGTTGCCAACTCTATTTAAAAAAAAACTAGAAGTGCTAAAATTGTTAGTGTATTTTTAATAAATGAATGATTCTATAGTTAAAAAAAAACACAATTATATCCAGGTGTTTTTTTTTGATGTCACCTTCTTTAAAGAACATTTACAGTACTGGACGACATCAACTAGATCTACCTATTACTGGATCTAGATATGATCAACTTTTTTAATGCAATTCTATTCTTTTCAGACGTCTCAAGTAGAAAAGGAGCCACTATTAGTAGCTAAACATCATTAATTGTTGATCATTATTATTATTTTTTTATTTGTTGTAAATGATGGACAAGATCTACATAGATCTAGATCTAATTATGTATGTATTGACAACAACATTATTAAACTTAACTTTACATACCTGAGAAGTTTGAAATCACACTGGAACTAGATTCTTTTTTTTTTTTTGGTAACAATATTCCATGCACAGCATGTGACCTTCGTATCAACACTTCTCTACGAAGGACTATTTGTTTTGAAATAAAGTTTTTAGCTGTTCCCCTGTCATAGCGCGAAAGCCTAAGTTTTGTGTGCTACAAACAGAATGTTGATTCTGTGATGCCAAAAAAGTACGAAACTATCGTATAGCTTTTAAAAAAGCCTAGCTTATTAACACTTTATTTTGTACACCGGATACACCAAAAAGCTTAGCTATTTAGTGTATCTGTTATGTACGAAAATCTCCGATGCGCATATTCTATTATCTTTATTAAATTGAATGACGCATTAAAACAAAATATTAGTTAATGATTCAATGAAGAAATATCTGTTGCAAAAATACGCAAAATATTAGCTAGACAGCTAAATTATTAGAGTACTTCCAGATTTACAAATAATGGGAGGCTCTTTCCTCTATTTTTCTCGAGTCGCTGCCCATTGAGTTTGGGGGGAGGTTGGTCACTTTGCCAGGCTCCTACCGAACAATGACTCCCAATGCCGTCACTGTGGAGAGAGCGTCGAAAGAGTGTCGCACGTCTTGTACGAGTGTCCCCAGCTCCGTGAGCTAAGGGGGGAACGTGTCTGGACAGTCACTTGACTTGTATGGGGGCTACAAAGCATTACCTCGTACGCCCAGTTGCTCGCCAGAGCACTACGGAGGGACTAGTCCTTCCTGCTGTTTCCAATCGGAGTTCATCTCAGGTCACTGTGATGGACACTTGACACCCTCGTCTGTCACAAAACAGGGTGAACTTAAAGTCAACTGGTCAAGTACTGCTCGTTTAAGACGGGAAAGTTGCTTTACATAACAAGGTTTGTAATGACATTGTCAATGATTTGTAAGAGAGACAACTAGCTGGGAATATCACTCAGTGAAGTCAGATTAACTTTCCCTTTTAAAATCTTTTGAGAGCACGAAATAATTTCATGAAATATATCTCTGACATTTTCACGCTGTCAACTTTGACCCTAATGTTCTCAGTAGTGTATATGTAAAGTTAAAAAATAGATGTCATACGATCAATACAACCAAGCGCTGTCTGGTTCTGCAGTCTCAGACCGACAGATTTATATGAAACATTGGTCTGTTGTGTGAGAGCTGGCCAGTTTTAAATGGATTAATGCCTGGAAAAAAAATGGAATCATCAATTCTGTTAAGTCCCTCGACTGCCTCATGTCACAGCCCGGTTATCGTTACAGGTCTGGACGGTCTTGAGCTGGTCTGCCTTTGTGTGCTTTAACTAAATACTTTCTCACACGCACTATATTTGCAGATGCGTGAGAACACTAACATACTGAATGCTACGACCACAACATGTAGAATTATTAATAGACTCTAGGTCAGCAGACATGGATTTTATTCACATAAAATATAATTTACAAAAGATATTGGCAAGTCCAGCCATCAAGAAATATACACAAAACATTGTACATTAGAATCCAATAGAATACTTTAGATATCACACATGCACCCAAAATCAACCTTAATATCTATACATTACTACAAATGACAAGATATCCATAATATTCCTCTCTCTACAAGAGTCTAAGATCAACTGAGGTGTCCACCTCGTGGTCAGTCCCCGACCAGAAAAAATCTCGTGCTAACTGCACGGAATAGTTCAGTGACTACTAGTCACCAAATATTACAGGGGTTCTAAAACTGATATATGACACCTCATCAAGTGAGATATCGCTGCATTTCTTTTGTAATCTAAATGCCTTCACAACAATGCAGAGGTTCGCTATCCGATGATTGTGACCCCGAACGCTGTGGGATCAGTGGCTTAGTTAATTAAAATGTGTTCAATAATTCATGAACATAAAGATAAGAAAAGAAATGTTTAATTAAAATGTTTTCAATCATTGGTTTGTAACCCAAACAGCTATTACCACTAACCGATGTGGGTGTATACAATTCTTAATGAGATTTACTTCAAATAAACGTACACAAGCTTCTTTTAAACAAACTTGATATACATTTATTTATCTTATCTTATATAATACAGATGTTACTTCAAAAAAGAAGATGATTACGTCCTACGCGTCATGCATTTAGTCATGCATATTAACCAATGTCTTAAATTCTGGCTAGCTCAGGCAACCCATTCCATGCTCTAATAGCACTAGGGAAGAAGGAGTATTTGTACAAATTTGTCCTAGCATATGGGACAAGGAATGTGCCTTTATTTAAAGTTTATACAAACAAAACATTCGCTCTCCTTTCCTCATAGTTACGCACATACATTCCATAACACGAAGATAGTTTCCGATAATTTTTGGTTCAATGCCGATTTTTTTTTTTTTTTTTTTTTTTTTTTTTTTCAAGTTGGCATCGTGATGCTTTTAATGTTTTGTTTTTCATTATATCGTGACCACATCTGATATATATGACATCTGATATATGTAACATCTGATATATGTGACATCTGATATATGTGACATCTGATATATGTGACATCTGATATATGTGACATCTGATATATGTGACATCTGATATATGTGACATCTGATATATGTGACATCTGATATATGTGACATCTGATATATGTAACATCTGATATATGTAACATCTGATATATGTGACATATGATATATGTAAAATCTGATATATGTAACATCTGATATATGTAACCAACTCCAATGTTTCCTTTTGAAATAAACAACGCTTTTATTTGACCTTGAAAAAATGTAAATCTCTGCATTTACAACAAAACGGGACCGGCCTCTCTGTTTCTTCCCCGTTACCCCCTTCCCACACCAAACAGACACATTAGCGCTAAGCTATTTATTTTTTTTTTCTCTGTGAGCTCTTACATTACGTGACAAACACCCCCGTACCAAAATCCCATTCACAACTGACCTTTTCCTTTTTTCTTCCTCTTCTTGTCAGCTTTATTGCTGCTGAGCTGTGAGCTCTTTTGCAGACTGTGCCAAAGAAAAGGTGTGCCGTTCTCAATTCCTTTGTTCAAAAAGTTCAGAATTTCAACTTTCTAACTGTTTTGATACTTCGTAAATTCTAAATATTTAGTGAACAATTTTGCATATTTTTTTAGAGAGATTAATTCACGTCGTGGCTTACAAGTTAATTATTCCTGTAGTTCGTGGAACACCTAATCAGGCCTCGCGGAAAACTAGGGTTCCGAGGAACAGTTTGGGAAACATTGTACGAGAGTAAAATCTGCAAGGTATTTAAAATGATAAACCCAACAAAGAAGCATCTGCAACTGTTAAGTGCAATGTATAGATATATATTCTATTTTAATTTATATCAATGATTTACCGAATTGCATTAGTTCAGGGAAAACAAAATTAAGACTATTTTTAGACGATTGCATAATATATAGAACAGTAAAAACAACACAAGATACAGAAATTTTACAAAGAGAATTAGATGAATTACGGAAATTGGAATCAAACTGGAGCATGTCTTTCCACCTAGAAAATGTCAGTTATTAAGAGTAACAAAAAAAAAACTATAACAAATATATTCCACTTATCTTATTAATGGTAAACTACAAACACAGACTAAAAACGGAAATACCTAGGTGTTATAATAAATGAAAAACTGTCATGGAATCCACATATTGATAAAACTATCTAAAAAAATCAAACTAAGCATTAGAATTTATTAAAAGAAATTACTATAAGTCAAATAAGAACTTATTATCCTAAATGCTGCTGGTAAAATCATTGGCAAAAAAAAAAATCCCATTTTGGCAGCTGTTTGAGACAAACATTCATTAAAAAAAAGCTAAAAAGGTTCTAGAAATAAAAAATCACCCTTTGAGTTAAAATTTTTAAATTTTATCATCAGAAAAGAGATACAAGACACCGATAGCAAAGACAGACACAAAAATCATTTGTTCCACTGGTAATCAAATCATAAAATAGAAACTATCTGATATAAACTTTTCGCATGTAAATTATGAGCGAGTCTGGTGTGAATGTTTATTTTGGTTTTCTATAATTATAATGTTTTGTTTGATGTAATGCACAAAAAAAGTAAAGTTTCCCTTTCAGACCTCGCGATCTATGGGGCAGATGATGTTAAGGTCATCTGTTTCTATGGCTAACGGTTAACAAGCAGGGTGTTATGTGGCCAGCACAACGACCAATGGCCTTTACTTTCCCCAACTAAAGTCAGGTACAAATTAGAGTTCGGTGGACGCATGGGCGCCCTAAAAATCCCGAAATTCAAAATCCCAGTCTTCATCGAGATTCGAAACCAGAACCCCAGTTTCGGAAATCGAGCGCTTAACCACTCAGCCACCGCGCCTCCCTGTAATGCAAAAATTGTAAGACAAATGTCCCTATGGATAATAAAGATGATTATTATTATTATGTTAGAAATGAACGAGTAGTCATTCTCTGGCGCTGCCAGGGTCGAGTTTCGCTAAAGAGAAACAAAATTCATCGTAATCCCTTTAACAGTTTCCACTGAGGAATTTTCTGGTGATGTGGCAGGTCTGCAGCAGTACCGCCCTCTGACAGGCAACGAAGATGTTCCTAGGAATGTTAAGGGCCTTGAAGGTGTCTTTGAGGTCAGTTATTATCCCCTCGGTTGATGTAACAAAGGGGTATATTGTTATTTTGGACAATTTCCATAGACGCTTAATCTCCAAGCCTAGGTTCCCATATTTTCTTTGTTTTTCTATCTCAGTTTTTCTTAAATTATGAGACATTGGTACGGCGATATCGATAATGGTAGCGGTTTTTTCTTTTTTTTATCGATGAACAGCAGATCTTGGCGAATAAAATATACCGTTTTGTCGGTCAGAATAGGCCTATCCCAGTACAGCAGATGTTCAGTAGACTCGAGAACATCTTGCGGAGAGTATTTATAATAAGGGGGAGTGTCCTTACCGATCAATTTGTACGGCATTTGTCGACAACATTGAGTTTCAGGATATGCTTCTTGTAATTTTTTGTCCTGATTACTCTGCCCTGTATTGCTGTAACAAAGCCTTCTGTTTCAGGGTAGAGATGACCTGCTTTGAGCCATGTTAAGGAAGCAGCCTTGTCGATGTTGTCCCCATGTAATGAAGCCGGAAATTTTCCGTGGAGTGTTTTTTCTTCCCATTGGCGAATCTCATGCCCTACGTCGTCCAAACCGACACTGACATCAGCATTGTGTAGGTTCAGATGGGTTGCTTCGGAGTCATATTTGCGTAGAAAGGAAACTTATTATTATAATTATTATTATTATTATTATTATAAAGCTAGAATGTTATTGAACTTTGGTAATGCCAATAATAGAAAATGTTTGTGACCCCCTCAACTCAAGAAAACATTAAGAAACTGGAACAGACACAAAATAGAGCAATGAGATTTATAACTATCAAATATTAACATTATACTAGAGTAACACCTCTAGTAAAATCACTAAATTTAGAAAGCCTTCAAGATAGAAGGCTCAAAAGTAAAGTAGCAATTATACATAAAACACTGAACCATAATCTTCAAATACAAAATTATAGTAAAATACATACAGATAAAGGCACATATGCTATGAAAAATTTGTACAAATGCTCATTCTTCCTAGTGCTATTATTAGAGTATAAAATGGGTTGCCTGAGCCAGCCAGCAGAATTTTAGTCATTGGTTAACATGCTTGACTAGATGCATGATGCATAGGACGTAATTATCTTCTTTTTTTAAGTAACGTCTGTATTATATAAGATAAGAAGATAAAACTATAACTGAAGGCAGCTCTAGCAGTTTATGATGCCAAATTAGATGTTTTGATTGAGACTTCAGTTTTAATGACAACACTGAGCAAATTCTATATTCTCAAGGGAATCGATTTAAATTTCAAATGAATAAAGCAAGGAACCAATCCAAGAATAGATATTAGGAATTCTTTATTTCAAACTCCAAAGAGAATAACACCACAATTTTAAATTGAAGTATACAATCACAAATTATGCATATATGTTAAACCAATATAATAATATTCATTAACCTTATTAATATTAGTGAACGGCTTCATAATTGGTGGCATTGCCACAAATGCCGATAGTCCTTCCGTGCCGTGTGACAGGATGGCTGTAAGACAAGGACAAGTTTATGAATGGCATGACCATGGGGCCAAAAGCGGCTGTATTCTAACCAAGGCACCGCTAATGGATCCTTGACACTGAGAGTTGAATTAACCTTTAAATGCACAAGTTTATCTTATTTCAAGGTATTCAACTATTTACGCATCATTTACTCTTACAATATTATACTGAATATACACATCGCATGTTCATACAGTATCTGACTATGGGTGTTGGTAACTTTGGGTAAGATGAGCAGACCAAATGGCCACTCATAACAGCCCATGCCGCGCCACAGGAGATGGGGCTGTTATCTATATATGCAGTATCACTTGCTTATGTATTATTTATGTATATATATATATATATATATATATATATATATATATATATTGAAAAAAGAAAACGTTAGTTCTCACGGTGTATGAACTAGCGAATATTTTTACAGTTAAAAAAACACAGTAATAACTTCAAGAAAATAGAGCAGTTTAAAAGAAAATTAAAAAAAAATAATAATGATCCATTTTTACTTTATATACAAACAATACAGCAACTTAAAAAACTTAGTTGCAATTAAAAAATATGCGTCTTTTTTTTTTCCTTTCCTTTTTTTCCTCTTAATTGTTTTTTTTAAATCATTTCGTATCCAATCCAGATATCCCATTGGGAAGTCCCGGCTCCCCACAATTCCTGCTACCGATGATTGTGCCATATTTTTATTTCCCTTAGAATATCAGGTGACTAGAAAATAGTGTTAACAAAAAAAAAAGTGTGATCGCTTTTCCAGAGTGGACTGGTCTGACAAACATCAAATCCCAGACGACTTGAGACAAATTATGAGACTGGGAAAGTTGTCTAATCATTTCTGAAATGGCGTCTCGGTTATCTTTCCTTTAGACTTTGGAAAATTGGAGATAATATTAATTGTAAAAAATGTGTTTTGACATGGCTACTGATTGTGGCGACATAATTAGATTTGTCCTGTGTGTCTAAACTAATTATCCAATGATGATTCGAAAAAGAATCCTCGTCCCATATGCTAGGACAAATTTGTACAAATACTCCTTCTTCCCTAGTGCTATTAGAGCATGGAATGGGTTGCCTGAGCTAGCCAGAAAAACCAGTGACTTGGCAGAATTTAAGTCATTGGTTAATATGCATGACTAAATGCATGACGCGTAGGACGTAATCATCTTCTTTTTTGAAGTAACGTCTGTATTATATAAGATAAGATAAGATAAGAAAAGGGGAGGAGTCAATTAGGGGAAAAATGGGTTCGACTTTTAAAGGCTTGGCAAGAAATGTAATTGTTTCCCTTGCTTACTTTGACTTAGATCCTTCTGCGATGTTCAGCGCATCGAACAATAAGCTGTATCCCTGGAGATCGGTCCCTGTCAACACCTGCAGCCTCCTCTTCCCAGCTGGTATCCACTGCTCTGAGTTCCACCATGAAAGTGAGGCGCCAAGTTTTACGAGGATGTCCCTTTTTGCGCTTTCCTCGTATCAGCCTATATGTCATAGCAACTCTTTGCGTGATTTATTCTGTCGGAGGTCCTGTCCCGCAAACCTCATGCGATGCTCGGTCACAGCCTCATTAAGAGGTCGAGTGCCAGTTTGGCATAGGATTTCTTTGTGACCCGATCTCTAAAACTGACTCCTACAATCCTTCTTGGCCACTTTTACTGAGCCTCATAAAGAAAGGCTAATTTGACTGCGTCTCGTAGTACAATAAATTTATTGAAAAGCTAATATATAGTAATGTTAATGAAATACTTTAAATACAAGGACTAGAATTAAACTATTGAATGCACACACAAAATAAAACCTGTCAGTTTTCAAAGCTGAAGCGTCTCCCTTGACAGCGCCTACAGCCACAAACTGAGCTTCCATAGGTTCTCGCGATTTAAACGACGGACTCTCTGAGGTCGTTATGGTTGTGGTTGTTGTATTTGTGGTGGTAGACGAGAAGACGGTGGTCACATTCACGCACTGGTCATCAACCACGACTGTGTCTTGGTATGCGCAGCACATGGTGTTCTTGTAGCCGCCACACTCTCGTCTTTCGAAGTTCTTGAACATGTTCCTACCCACGCCGCACACATCGCACCGCACACAGCTAGACCTGCAGGGAATGCCGGGCTCTTCCAGACGGTAGAATTCGTCTTCGCACATAATTTTGGCATCTCTGGTTCGTGTGCATTGCTCTGCGATGATCTCATACTGTGAAGAAAATAACAAGCAGGTCTGAAAGTATTTACACACAAAAAATCAGAGGTTTAGACGGCACTCTGTATGCCTTATGTAGTTAAATAAAAAGTAAGTACCCCACTTTCAGACCTTGCGATCTCTAGGTCTATATGATTCTATGGCTGACAGTTAACAAGGGTGATATGTGGACAATACAACGACCAACCTTCTTTACTTTAACCAACTAATATCAGTTATCCCTTAAAGTTGTGTTGTCTCAGGGGTGTTCAAAAAATCCCAAAATTTAAAATCACAGTCATTTCCGAAATTTGAATCAGGGGCCCTCATTTCTAAAGCAAATCACCTGACCAGTCAGCCACCACATCTTATAATAAGGAAAAAATACTGAACTTTGCTCTTTTCATTGAACTCACTACAACGGTAAAATAAGATATAAAAAATATATATTATGATATATAAAATGAAATGTATTTATATCGATAGAGTTCCAAAAATAGCTAATGACCGGACTCACATCTCAGACAAAGCCTTACAAAAGAATGGGCTCTACGAGGTGAAAAGTAACCACTAATCGCTCTACGACTAGGTCGGTCAACTAGAATGCTTAGATCTGCAGCGTACAAGACTAGATTACATTTCTATGTATTCGACCATTTCATCAATTAAAAAAATATAAATTTTAGATTTCCACATTTTTTTTGCCAATTTCAAATTGTCAATATGTATATCCTTGAGATCAATGGAGATTCACCCATTCGTAATGAGTGAACAATGGTTGATCTCTTTAAACCAAAAAGTGCATTTTTCACTGAGGCTTACCATTCCAGGTTCACTACATTTCAAGCACTTCTGGTGTGTTCGATCGTCTGCCATCTTTTTGGTCATGAAAGTGCCATCCTCACAGGGAACACAGATATTAGACACCAGATACTGGCCATCCTCACAGTTTGGATAGAAGCGGTGGGCCCCGAGCTTGGGCTCCGAGCGATCTGGAACTCTAGAAGGTATCCCCTGATCACACCTCGATTTGTAGCCATTGTCTGGCGAGCTAGAAGACGCTATGACAAGTTGAGAAACGAACAGAATTGCAAGATTCATACTTTCCATTCTCTGAAACAAATAATTAAAACGTCTTGAAGTTAGCTCTCTTGTTGATTATGCTCTTTGGACACTGACATTTTTGAATCAGACAAAGGTGCAAAGAAAAGATAACTCTACTAGGGAACGTGTAAACGTAGAGATGTTTATATAACTAAATGATGTGCAACACATACTATTCACTCTCAAAACATTTAAAGCTTTGAATTCCCACTAAATCCAAGACTTGATGTAACATTTATAGAAAGAAAAGGGAGAAAGAAAGACAATTTTGCGCATCGTTTTTTAAAGTCTAGATCTACAGGCCTAGCATTGGAATATTATAAAGTGTAGTGCGCATTGTTTTTAAAGTCTAGATCTAAAGACCTAGCATTGGAATATTATAAAGTGTAGTGCGCATTGTTTTTAAAGTCTAGATCTAAAGACCTAGCATTGGAATATTATAAAGTGTAGTGCGCATTGTTTTTAAAGTCTAGATCTAAAGACCTAGCATTGGAATATTATAAAGTGTAGTGCGCATTGTTTTTAAAGTCTAAATCTAAAGGCCTAGCATTGGAATATTATAAAGTGTAGTGCGCATTGTTTTTAAAGTCTAGATCTACAGGCCTAGCATTGGAATATTATAAAGTGTAGTAGATTCCTACATACGCTCAACCAGTATTCTATGTTGGAATAATAATTTTTTTTTGCGGGGAGGAGGAAGTTGTGAACAGGGACGGGGTAAAAAATTCTCTTTTTCTTTTTAACATTTATTAGTAATTAAGAGCAACTTCACAATGCGTGACACTTGATCTTGGAATCAAACCTTCTTGATCACCGCTATTTAGTTGACCTTTTGGTTTTGAATATCTAATTATTACATTAAAAGTCCTCACCGCTGTAATTTGTTTTCTATGCTACGAACAGAATCTTTTGAAAATGTGATTCTGTAGTGCTTAAAAGTGTACACAAATGAGAGTAAAATTTCAAAAAAACATGGTTTAATAATTCCTTTATTCTGGACACCGGATACGCCAAAAAAGCTAGTTAGTCATTGGTTTTCCGCTATGTATAAAACTCTAATATCGTATATCGTAAGACTGTGGTTTTGTTGACATTGATTTGTAAGTTCCGGTTTTATATTTAAAAACAGCTTTTGAAACAATGAAATACACAAGAAGGAAGAGAAAGTGATGAGGAGAAATGTAGCGGCGATTCAATGGGAAGAAAATGTAGGAAAAGAGAGAGAGAGAGAGTTAGAGAGAGAGTTAGAGAGAGAGTTAGAGAGAGGGAGAGTTAGAGAGAGAGAGAGAGTTAGAGAGAGAGAGAGTTAAAGAGAGAGAGAGTTAAAGAGAGAGAGAGTTAGAGAGAGAGAGTTAGAGAGAGAGAGTTAGAGAGAGAGAGTTAGAGAGAGAGAGAGTTAAAGAGAGAGAGAGTTAGAGAGAGAGAGAGTTAGAGAGAGTTAGAGAGAGAGAAAGAGAGTTAGAGAGAGAGAGTTAGAGAGAGAGTTAGAGAAAGAGAGTTAGAGAGAGAGAGAGAGTTAGAGAGAGAGAGTTAGAGAGAGTTAGAGAGAGAGAGTTAGAGAGAGAGTTAGAGAGAGAGAGTTAGAGAGAGAGAGAGTTAGAGAGAGAGAGAGTTAGAGAGAGAGAGTTAGAGAGAGGGAGTTAGAGAGAGAGAGTTAGAGAGAGAGAGTTAGAGAGAGAGAGTTAGAGAGAGAAAGTTAGAGGGAGAGAGTTAGAGAGAGAGAGAGTTAGAGAGAGAGTTAGAGAGAGAGAGTTAGAGAGAGAGAGTTAGAGAGAGAGAGTTAGAGAGAGAGAGTTAGAGAGAGAGAGTTAGAGAGAGAGAGAGAGAGTTAGAGAGAGAAGTAGAGGGAGAGAGTTAGAGAGAGTTAGAGAGAGAGTTAGAGAGAGAGAGTTAGAGAGAGAGAGAGAGTTAGAGAGAGAGAGATTTAGAGAGAGGGAGTTAGAGAGAGAGAGTTAGAGAGAGAGAGAGTTAGAGAGAGAGAGAGAGTTAGAGAGAGAGAGTTAGAGGGAGAGAGTTAGAGAGAGAGAGTTAGAGAGAGAGAGAGTTAGAGAGAGAGTTAGAGAGAGAGAGTTAGAGAGAGAGAGAGTTAGAGAGAGTTAGAGAGAGAGAGAGAGTTAGAGAGAGAGAGTTAGAGAGAGTTAGAGAGAGAGAGTTAGAGAGAGAGTTAGAGAGAGAGAGTTAGAGAGAGAGTTAGAGAGAGAGAGTTAGAGAGAGAGAGAGTTAGAGAGAGGGAGTTAGAGAGAGAGTGTTAGAGAGAGAGAGTTAGAGAGAGAGAGAGTTAGAGAGAGTTAGAGAGAGAGAGAGAGTTAGAGAGAGAGAGTTAGAGAGAGAGAGAGTTAGAGAGAGAGTTAGAGAGAGAGAGTTAGAGAGAGAGAGTTAGAGAGAGAGAGAGAGTTAGAGAGAGTTAGAGAGAGAGAGTTAGAGAGAGAGTAGAGGGAGAGAGTTAGAGAGAGTTAGAGAGAGAGAGTTAGAGAGAGAGAGAGAGAGTTAGAGAGAGAGAGAGAGAGAGAGAGAGGGAGTTAGAGAGAGAGAGTTAGAGAGAGAGAGTTAGAGAGAGAGAGATTTAGAGAGAGGGAGTTAGAGAGAGAGAGTTAGAGAGAGAGAGTTAGAGAGAGAGAGTTAGAGAGAGAGAGTTAGAGAGAGAGAGAGAGTTAGAGAGAGAGAGAGTTAGAGAGTTAGAGAGAGAGTTAGAGAGAGAGAGTTAGAGGGAGAGAGTTAGAGAGAGAGAGAGTTAGAGAGAGAGTTAGAGGGAGAGAGTTAGAGAGAGAGAGAGTTAGAGAGAGAGAGTTAGAGAGAGAGAGAGTTAGAGGAAGAGAGTTAGAGGGAGAGAGTTAGAGAGAGAGAGAGTTAGAGAGAGAGAGTTAGAGAGAGAGAGTTAGAGAGAGAGAGAGTTAGAGAGAGAGTTAGAGAGAGAGTTAAAGAGAGAGAGAGAGTTAGAGAGAGATAGAGAGTTAGAGAGAGAGAGAGAGTTAGAGAGAGAGAGTTACAGAGAGAGAGAGAGAGATTGTCAGTGGCAGGTAAGAACTCCCTAGTGAGCCAAGAAAGGAACCTGACACAGACGGAGAAGTTTTGACGGAAAAAGCGCGAGGCAGAGAGAGAGAAAAAGAGAGAGAGAGAGCTTTTGAAATAAATGGACGAAATTGACAATGTCAAGGACGCTGGCTAACTTAAAACTGCCCACATGAATACACATTATTTAAATCTAGTGCTATAAATCGAAGAGCCTAGAGATTTATTCTACGATGCACAAATGCTATTTATATGCTTTTCAAAATACAAAGCCTAACCCTAAGCCTATCGTTATAGAAGCCAATAGAAGACCACAAAATTGGTGCGTCGCAGGTTAGTATCTGTGCTTTCTATAACTATTGGTCTCGACTCTATACACACGTTATTTAAAGATATGCCTCAATTGACGAGAATCCCCCAAAGATATCAACATTCTACACAATCTCATAAAAGTACAATGAAATTAGGAAAAAAAATAAAGCTTACCGCCTCAGTCTACTGAATCCCACAAATGTTCTGATATTTTAAATTTCCCCTTTCAGACCTTGCGATGTATGGAACAAATAATGTTATGGTCTTCTGTTTCTTTGGCCAACGGTTAAAGCTTCTGATGGTGTCCAAATATTAGTGTTACCTGGCTTGTTCAGGCAATGCTCAAGAATCACGCAGGATAATTTCAACTGTTATACACATGATAGCAAGGCCACTGGCCATTCTTGACCAAAGCGTGAGTTATTATGATGAACCAGACGATGTGTTTCAATCCAATGTTTGTTTACTATTGAACTGTTGACCCTAGCTAAACAGTATTGAGTTAAACCAGAAAGTAAACAGAGTATTGTAACATTAGTTTACATTTGTTTAAATTAATGTATTTACACAGTGATCTTAAAATCAAATATGAAGATGTAATTAGCAGAAAAAGTAAACGAAAGCTTTTATAGAATATAAAACAAAATACAAAAATAATCAGCACAGAATCAACTGTGTGACCCCACGTAATGTTCTTGGCTTTACAAAAAAAATCATTTCAAATGAAACAAGAACGAGTTATCAAGTTTTTTCAAAGCTACATAAGGCTGTAGTTTAGTACCATACAACATTACATCTACATGTCGACTATATGCAATACAATATTTGAAAAGATCAATACAGAAGTAGACCATGGAACCAAAAAAAAGGTTATCTGGAAAAAATAATGTTTCCAATGTTTCCAGATATGGCATGCCTTGACATGAGTCAGTGCTAGGACTCGATACGTGCTACACTCGGAGTATATCTAGTATATAATTATACGTTGTAACAAAATTAATAATGTGCACTATTATGTGTCAATTTTTATCGCTTGAGGTTTCTCAAAGCATGCTCTACTAATGTCCTCAGGGTGCCAGAGATAGGGCACACAGTAGCGTAGCAACGTATATAGGGATCCGGGTTCAAGAATATGATGGTCCCATTGTTTGGGTGTAACAAAAAAAAAAAATCAATTCACTGGTAACGTCAGTAACGTTAACGACGTTGCATTTAAACGCAGGTGCTAGCTGAAACGTTATGGCCATTAGACAAGGTCCTCGGGGCTCGCACTAACCTTCCTTCAGAGAACAGTACCAGGAAAAAAGAAGAGGCAGAAAAAGTAAGCGATGGGAAGACAACATAAAAGAATGTTATTGAGAGAGATTGTATCAAGGACATTGAAAGAGGAATGGAGAAAGATGGTCGACAGATCATGTGTGGTGTCCGAGAGACTTAGGGACAGGCGAAGGGAAGGACTAACGTGTAAACTTTTATTGTTATTTTACATCCTATAAATTAGTTCCTTAAAACAAGTAATACTTGATATAAACAATTAATACTTGATATAAACAATTAGTACTTGATATAAACAATTAATACTTGATATAAACAATTAATACTTGATATAAACAATTAATACTTGATATAAACAATTAATACTTGATATAAACAATTAATACTTGATATAAACAATTAATACTTGATATAAACAATTAATACTTGATATAAACAAGTAATACTTAATATAAATCAGATACATTTAAATTCTTATAGTTATTGTTAATCTTTTTTTTTATCAAAGGGTGCCTAAACGTCATGGGCCCGAGCGAAATAAACCCCTTCGCAACATGGTAGCTACGACACTGGGTGCCTATTTCATTGATTATTTATGAAGATACATAGTCTTAGACTGACATAAGATGACTGTCCCGCAATATATCAAGGTTGTTTAAATAGTATAAACAATATGTTGACTTTCCAGAAACAACAGTAAATTTCCGATACTAAGGCTTGTGTTCTAGTCCGACGATAAGGAGGAGTGCAGTATTTTACCTGGATATGCAGTACTTGCTGTGATCTACATATTTTGCCACATCCGGCGCAGGCATAAACATTGTCTGTCGGTGGTCGGCTTTCTGACACAAGGACCATTTCGACATCCTTAGCATAGATTCAATGCATTACATCAGTGATGCCCCAAAACTACGGTCCCGGGTATTATCCGCCTTTGAGACCAAGCTATCCGGCCTCTTGAAAGTTCTGACAACAGTGCCTAATGAGGCTGCAGAGACAGTTTCTTTTGACTCATCCATTCGGTGAGTTGATGCAGTCCGTGACCCGTGAATATGACCCGTGACCTATGACCCGCGGGCTGAAACATGTTTGCCATCACTGGACTGAAAAAAAAAACAACCACTATACCTTGGAAACTTTTATTTTTTCTTTTAAAGAAAAGAGACGCGAGTCAGACAAATATCCAGAATCAAAACATCCTAATTATGACTTGTAAATATAGCGACAGTACAGGAAAGACGTTGTTTTGTTATTTGATGTATAGCAGCGCTTTCAACGCCAATGACCAAACATATTATTATGGTAACCAAGTAATCGATGCTGAGACTTTTAGAGGCTTACAGTACATGGTCTTGCACTTTACTGCTCCCATGGTGAAACGTAGTTTCAAGAACAACAAGCTTATAACTCTAAATTTAATACATTATTAAACAAATGATAACCGCAAGTTATCACACAGTGGCGGCATTGGGGGGCGGCGAGTGGGGCAAACGCCATATGCTCCACGCCGTAGGGGTGTCCCGTGATAAAGAGAATCTTTTGCCATCGTTCAAATATTTGTGGGCCTGGTACACCGCGCCTCTGAACCTCATTTTAGCACCAAATGTTTTTTTTTACAAAATTATATTTGCATTTCATTTTATTGTGCGGGTAAAAATGGCTCACAAAGAAGACTTTTCTGCAGGGTACAAAACCAGGTAAAAGAAGGAGAGACAGACAGAAAAAGTGTTGGAAGGAAAATATCAAAGAATGGACAGGTTTGTCTATGGAAAAGGCTCTAATACTGGAAAAAGAGAGGAATGGAGAGATACGGTTGACAGATCAAGTGTAGTGCCCCAACTTTTCAACAGACGAAGGGACAGGAGAATGTGACATTGCAACATTGGAGAGTATAGATGTTAACAATGAATACTGTGGCTGTGAATAGCGATAGAAAGATATACAGTCATGAAGTCTGCTTAAACAAAATCCTTTATTTATTATAATAATAATAGGCGTTATTTCTTGACATCAGTAGTAAGTGTACATGTAATAATATATTTTTGTTTAGGTTGCTATTTAGGCCAAAGTAGACAATTGACCGTCGTCCAATAGAATGTCGAGTCTAAGTTCAATGGATCTAAGTAGGTCTAGTCTTTCTACGTTTGTTTTACACTTCTTGAGATTTTGCTGTTAATAGATTCAATATTTGGTTAACAAAAATCAGGTCACGAGATGTATGTAGACTAATTATAATAGACATACTTTTAAATAAAATGCAGCATCAGTTTCACTGTTATAGATAGTAACAACTTATAAAGCTGGATAAATTATATCCAGGAAATAAAATATCTACTCTAGATCTCTAACGGATCTAACAGTCTGGTAACATTCAACGCGGAAAATTTGTTGGTTTCTGTCCTAGCTTGTTTCTCATTTCTTTGAAACAGACCAAAGCGTTTGGACTAACGAAATCCAGGGTCGGATTTACGACAGTACAGGAATGCGGCTTCCCAGGGTCTCTTCTGGACAATTTCCATAGACGTTTAATCTCCAAGCCTAGGTTCCCATATTTTCTTTGTTTTTCTATCTCAGTTTTTCTTAAATTATGAGACAGTGGTACGGCGATGTCGGTAATGGTAGCGGTTTTTTCTTTTTTACGATGAACAGCAGATCCGGGCGATTGAAATATACCGTTTTGTCGGTCAGAATAGGCCTATTCCAGTACAGCAGATGTTCAGTAGACTCGAGAACCTCTTGTGGAGAGTATTTATAATAAGGAGGAGTGTCCTTTCCGATCAAATTGTGCGTCAAAGCCAAGTGTTGGTGTATTAACTTTGCAATTTGGTTATGGCGACCTAGGTAGGCTGATTCTGATAGGGCTGGACATCCTGCCATAATGTGTTCAATCGACACGCCCACATTTCCACATTTTCGGCATTTGTCAACAACATGGAGTTTCAGGATATGCTTCTTGTAATTTTTTGTCCTGATTACTCTGTCCTGTATTGCTGTAACAAAGCCTTCTGTTTCAAGGTAGAGATGACCTGCTTTGAGCCATGTTAAGGAAGCAGCCTTGTCGATGTTGTCCCCTTGTAATAAAGCCGGGAATTTTCCGTGGAGGTTTTTTTCTTGCCATTGGCGAATCTCATGCCCGTCCAAACCGACATTGACATCAGCATTTTGTAGGTTCAGGGGGGTTGCTTCGGAGTTATTATTATTATTAAGTGAAAAATAATCGCTTTAAATGTTGTATAAAGGAGATATTGTTTTTTCTTTAAAGTATTTTATATACCTTTTTTGTTTCTTTAAATTCAACACAGTTCTATTTCCACCTCTTAAATAAGATTCTGATGGATTGTTATTCAACCTTGACATCAGAACTGGATCCTCAGTTCGTTATTTTAGCGTCACGTCTCTTCACCACAAGAAACCTTCTCATGTCGTGGTCACCTCTCTTCACCACAAGAAACCTTCTCTTGTCGTGGTCACCTGTCTTTTTACCACTAGAAACCTTCTCTTGTCGTGGTCAACTCTCTAAACCACTAGAAACCTTCTCTTGTCGTGGTCACCTCTCTTCACCACAAGAAACCTTCTCTTGTCGTGGTCACCTGTCTTTTTACCACTAGAAACCTTCTCTTGTCGTGGTCAACTCTCTAAACCACTAGAAACCTTCTCTTGTCGTGGTCACCTCTCAAAACCACTAGAAACCTTCTCTTGTCGTGGTCACCTCTCAAAACCACTAGAAACCTTCTCTTGTCGTGGTCACCTCTCAAAACCACTAGAAACCTTCTCTTGTCGTGGTCACCTCTCTAAACCACTAGAAACTTTCTCTTGTCGTGGTCACCTCTCTTCACCACTAGAAAGCTTCTCTTGTCGTGGTCACCTCTCTAAACCACTAGAAACCTTCTCTTGTCGTGGTCACCTCTCTAAACCACTAGAAACTTTCTCTTGTCGTGGTCACCTCTCTAAACCACTAGAAACCTTCTCTTGTCGTGGTCACTTCTCTAAACCACTAGAAACCTTCTCTTGTCGTGGTCACCTCTCTAAACCACTAGAAACCTTCTCTTGTCGTGGTCACCTCTCTAAACCACTACAAACCTTCTCTTGTCGTGGTCACCTGTCTTTACCACTAGAAACCTTCTCTTGTCGTGGTCACCTGTCCTTACCACAAGAAACGTTCTCTTGTCGTGGTCACCTCTCTTAACCACTAGAAACCTTCTCTTGTCGTGGTCACCTGTCTTTACCACTAGAAACCTTCTCTTGTCGTGGTCACCTCTCTAAACCACTAGAAACCTTCTCTTGTCGTGGTCACCTCTCTAAGCCACTACAAACCTTCTCTTGTCGTGGTCACCTGTCTTTACCACTAGAAACCTTCTCTTCTCGTGGTCCCCTGTCTTTACCACTAGAAACCTTCTCTTGTAGTCAACTATCTTCACCACAAGAAACCTTCTCGTGTCGTGGTCACTTTTTAAAAATTCCTTGTTTTGTGCCCCTGGCGTAGAAACATTGCAATGATTCCATAGCTTACAGGGACTCCCATATCGCGTGTCATTGTTAGCAAATGATATTCTTGTCTCCTTTCTTTCATTTCAAAAACTAAGTCCACATTATCGTCATGTAAGACTATCTTATTCTGTGACCCGACAGATTCGGGTGTCCTTAACCAGATATTAAATCTAAGTTTTGATGAAAGGATATTGATCCAAAGAGATTGAATTCATATTGATATTTCAATCATAAAAAATATTGCTGACTTCTGAAAATATTTAATGTGTGGCTATGTGAAACAAGACGCTTGTTTGCCTATTAAGAGAGCTAGAATTCAAATTACGAGCTGAATTATCTTTTTTTTTTTTTTGCGTAGTGAGCAGACGACAGCATGAAAGATGCCGTATGCAAAAGTAATTTCCAACAAAATTCTTTTGTTTTAAGCTTGATAGTAAAAATGTAGTGAAGGTATAGAAAGCCAAAGATCAAACAGTATTGCAGTCACATTTACTTATATACTTAGAGCCAGCTTTAACCTACATATTTCGCTACATCTTACGAAAATAAGGCTGTTGTCTATTGGGTGTTTTTTTTCATTGTTACCAACGATATTTAAATAATTAATGAGCTTTAAACCACTAATATATACTGTAGAGGCAGACATATTAACATTGAAGTCTTTTTTCTAAAGTAAAAAAAAAGGCCAGAAATTTAGAAAATTCTGGTAACACTTACCACACACAAGCAGTCAAGATTACTACCGTGAACAACTTTTGCTCTAATTTTATGTAAACTTATTAAAATTGCATTCAGTTTATATGTCAAATAGGCCGATACCAAATAATTTCATGTCAACAAAACACATACTTTTGTTGATACCAACATTTTAATCTATCTGAAAGAATAAATCAGTCAAAATGCTGATAGCTTTTAAATATACTTTTAATCTTCTTCATATCCTGTATTACAAAAGATAAATGTATGTACGTCATATATAGACTCACATAGAGGGGTAGACTTCAACTAGATTGAGGCCCATGTCTTATTAATTCTTGGAAATATATAGACATGTTTACGGTCAGGTAATTTCCTGAAGTGACCTAGTTTTGCATGTGCAAGCTTGCAGATTATAGATCTAGCGAAACTGTTCTAGATATCTTAGGGCCCAGGGTGGGAGAACCGAGAATCAGATAAAGGAAAGTTCACCCGTCTTTGTCAACGAGAGTTTACCTTGGAGTCATGGAGCTATCACAACGATCAACTTTTTAAACTCTTTTTGTAACCAATGCCAAGGGCTTATTTTGTCGTTTAACTATTTTTATATTCTGTTGCATTTTGCGTCTCGAGGTATGATCTTTTCCATTTTGGAACCTCTCATGTGACTTAAGAGGCCAATCCTAAATTCACATCGGCTGGTTCTTCTTCTTCTTCTAGCCACCCTTTTGCTGCTGAGCTATCAGCTCTTTTGCAGACTGTGCCAAGTAAAAATAGATTTTCTGGCAACATGCTCTTCTCGTGACTTCTTTGTTGATTCTTTTATCTGGCCACCTTATGTTAAAGAGTCCGTCTTGAGCGTCGGAGATGGAAGTTACTCGGCTTTCTTTACTGCAAGTGTAGGTGAAATCATCTTTCACTACGGTACAGCAGAGTGCTCAATACACAGGTCTATTTGGCATATATTAATTAGCCATATTGTGAATTCGTGGTGGAACTCACCTAATTATCCTTCAACAGCGTTTTACTAATCATTGAACTGCCATGTATCTATAGATTTTTAGGGCATTCATACTGATTAAAAATGAAATGGCTACATGATATCTTTAGTTTATCATGTTATTGTAATATAAGCTTAAACGTGTTCAGACGTCAGTATTAAACCTTTAGGTCAATATATCATTTATTGAAGAGAAAAAAATAATGAAACAGTTATTAAAATCACCTTCCAGAAAAGTATATGTGGTACTTTCTAGAAACAAAGTTGTTTGTCTAAAGGCTTTCAAATGATGGGCCAAATATGTCTGGATAACGTAATAGAAAGAAAAACACCAACTTCTGACCATCATGTTTTTATATTATATATATATATTAGAAACTTTTGTTTTTGTCTTGGTTACAGTACAGAAGTAGAAGGTGTATTAAGGGACAGAACCCTGAACACAAGATACTTCCAAAGTCGCTTAAATTTTTTTTTGGGTTAATGCCCTTGTAACTTCAAATCTTTCGCCAAAAACAAAATATGGTTAAAAGTTACACCATGGTTACATTCAAATGATTATTGTGACTATTGCACTCAATAACTCCACTTTAAACAACAACATTATTTAAAGTAGGCCTATTTACATGTATTATTTGACGTGGCAATGTAGAAGTTCTTATAAATGACTACTCAATTACAAGATGTTAAAAACATTTCTTTTATTATCAATTAAATTAAAAAATGCGTGTACTCATTTACAATAATTACATAACCGGGATTAAAGTTTGCAAAAAATATCACAACATAATTACATCAACAATTCTGTAAGAAATCAAGAACATTTTCACATAATTATAATTAGATCTAGATTAATGACTACGAAACTACAACCAGAGGCGGGCATAAAGGTGGCGAGTGGGGCAACCGCCCCAGGCCAGCGATATGAGATTCTCTTGCTTCCGAATCATTAGCAACATTGATTAAATGCCACAAAATCAATATTAAAGAACTGGGGAATACATCTTAAGAGCAAAACAATTACAATGCAGTAAGTACTGTAGTCAAACGGCTAATAGTACAATACCTACGTGAGGTACTATGTTTTATAACAATAATAAGGCCTACAGCATTAGATGTTACACGATGTGGTACAATATATACTAATATATAGAGACTATCCATACGGCTCCAGGGCCCATGTATGACACTCACCTAGGGCCCTGCGTATGACCCACAGGTTTGCTCGCTGCGCGGTACTGTCCAGCCTTCGAAGTTTCCGCCTTCTGAACACAATGAAGTAGAGAATCGATTCCATTGAACACTTCGATTCTTTGCAGTCACGTGGCCCATGCATCGTAAATTGTTTGTCCCGCAGATAAATTTGGAATCTCTTATCTAGATCTTCATTCTTAAAAAAAATTAACATAGTGCAAGGATTTTACAGCTAAAAAAGTCTTATTCACGTACAACGGGAGGCAACTCTAGAACTTGTGGCTGTTGGTTTATGTTTCAAATCTCATTTATGGCCGCTATTTATTTCCCATTCGTTTTAAAATTAAGTTTTTAAGTCCTAGTCTAATGTTTCCTTCATTTTGACCTTACTTTGTGCTTTAATTGGAAGAGCTTGAAACATTTGTTTCTGCAGTGCTAATGAGTGCTCAATAATAAGCACATAACTTATTTAAAAGAGACACAGCTAACCAGCACTTTATTTATTTCGTACACCGGATACACCAAAAAGCTTGCAATCATAGTCTTTTTTCCGCCTTGTTTGAAAATCTCTAATAATTTTATATTTTCTTATGCCCCCTTGTCTAATTCCTAAAGGAAGGAGAGACTCTAATTCTTTATGGGGATAGAAAGCTTTGGCGCCAAGCGTTTTCCGGCCTTCTAAGTTTCAGAAATTCTTTCTCCTGGACGTCTACAACGACTGTCTCTCGTGGTAAAAAGCGAACGTCAATATGTTAAAGTATGCAAAGTGTTTTCTTGCAATTAGAGCGCACTTTTCATCCTAGCAAAAGAAAAAAAAAAGAGGCAACACTGGCCTACTACAAGAACCATTCGAGGTACATAGTACTACATACAGTGCTATTCCATTCTAACATAAGAAAGTCCAGAAGAATCCCATTAACGGAAACGTTTTGTAATTTCATCTATTTAAAAAGTTTTGAGGCGATATTGTTTGTTGCAGACGCCTCCTGCGAAAACATTATACAAGAACGACATCTCTTACTTAAATATTACAAACATTGTTAATAATATCATTTTACTTGGTTAATATTCAAGCAAGGGCTGATAACTACAATTAATATACTTTCTTTCGCTTCCCTCCCTCTCCTATTGTTAGAACTTTGAAAAACGCTGTGCTAGAAGTTCCTCTGTGATTACTTTTATCCTCATAATCATAAACTCACGAGATAGAGAGAGAGAGAGAGACGGACGGACGGATGGACAGACAGACAGAGGCATAGAGAGAGAGAGAAACAGAGAGATTGATAGAGAGAGAGCGAGAGAGAGACAGGGAGCAAGATAGAGAGAAAAAAAAAGAGAGAGCTAGAGAGATAGAGAGAGATAGATTATGGGGTTTTGTTATTTTTTTAAATCCGTGATTTAGATTAAATCAAATATACCTTACAACACTCAAATTAACCTAATTAATACAAGAGGGTTTGTCGTAAGTAGTCAGATAAAGAAAATAATATTTTAAGAACAAAAAAAAATGTTTGAAAACAAAGATGAAAGAACAAAGTGTAAGAACAAAGATGAAAGAACAAAGATGAAAGAACTAAGTGTAAGAAATGATTAATGATTACAAAATGAGATTAGGATTGAAATGTTTGTCTAACTTATCTAACGAGCTCTGACTCAGCGGTTCTCAAGTGCCAGGGTCTTCGTCAAATGCACATACAAAGAGACAACTGTCATTAACTAGCTTCAACCTTTTGCTTTAATATTGATGTATTGCAGTGAAGATATAAAAGGTCGATCCGCCGCTAGGTTTACGGTAATTCTGATGAAGTGTTAGACATTCCGTTTGTCGTTCCAACTCTACCAGTTTATATTCTTCATTTCCTGTGTCACAAAGGCTGGATGACCCACCAACAGTCACTCTAGGTAGTTTATCATTTGAAAGCCAGAAATTTATTCGAGTTTGTGGCACCCCCCCCCTACCCATGCTGCCGATCTCCATGTGATTCTCACCATCTGCTTCCTCCCGCAGTCCTTCCATCACAGTCCTTATACCCAAGTCTTCCTACCTCAGTCCTTCCATCACAGTCCTTATACCCAAGTCTTCCTACCTCAGTTCTTCCATCACAGTCCTTATACCCAAGTCTTCCTCCCGCAGTCCTTCCATCACAGTCCTTATACCCAAGTCTTCCTCCCGCAGTCCTTCCATCACAGTCCTTATACCCAAGTCTTCCTCCCGCAGTCCTTCCATCACAGTCCTTATACCCAAGTCTTCCTACCTCAGTCCTTCCATCACAGTCCTTATACCCAAGTCTTCCTCTCGCAGTCCTTCCATCACAGTCCTTATACCCAAGTCTTCCTACCTCAGTCCTTCCATCACAGTCCTTATACCCAAGTCTTCCTACCTCAGTCCTTCCATCACAGTCCTTATACCCAAGTCTTCCTCCCGCAGTCCTTCCATCACAGTCCGTATACCCAAGTCTTCCTACCTCAGTCCTTCCATCACAGTCCTTATACCCAAGTCTTCCTCCCGCAGTCCTTCCATCACAGTCCTTATACCCAAGTCTTCCTACCTCAGTCCTTCCATCACAGTCCTTATACCCAAGTCTTCCTACCTCAGTCCTTCCATCACAGTCCTTATACCCAAGTCTTCCTACCTCAGTCCTTCCATCACAGTCCTTATACCCAAGTCCTCCTACCTCAGTCCTTCCATCACAGTCCTTATACCCAAGTCTTCCTACCTCAGTCCTTCCATCACAGTCCTTATACCCAAGTCTTCCTACCTCAGTCCTTCCATCACAGTCCTTATACCCAAGTCTTCCTACCTCAGTCCTTCCATCACAGTCCTTATACCCAAGTCTTCCTACCTCAGTCCTTCCATCACAGTCCTTATACCCAAGTCTTCCTCCGGCAGTCCTTCCATCACAGTCCTTATACCCAAGTCTTCCTACCTCAGTCCTTCCATCACAGTCCTTATACCCAAGTCTTCCTCCCGCAGTCCTTCCATCACAGTCCTTATACCCAAGTCTTCCTCCCGCAGTCCTTCCATCACAGTCCTTATACCCAAGTCTTCCTCCCGCAGTCCTTCCATCACAGTCCTTATACCCAAGTCTTCCTACCTCAGTCCTTCCATCACAGTCCTTATACCCAAGTCTTCCTCCCGCAGTCCTTCCATCACAGTCCTTATACCCAAGTCTTCCTACCTCAGTCCTTCCATCACAGTCCTTATACCCAAGTCTTCCTACCTCAGTCCTTCCATCACAGTCCTTATACCCAAGTCTTCCTCCCGCAGTCCTTCCATCACAGTCCTTATACCCAAGTCTTCCTACCTCAGAAGTTCTATGCCCTGGACAAAAAAGTGCTAGTGTGTTTAAATACAGATGTATTATGGTTGACGTTGAATTTATCATGTAAGAAATGGGAATATAAAAATCAAATGAATAAAATGATTTTTGGCCTTAACCATTGCTTATTTAAACTGAACATAGTTGCTATTGTATGTTAACTTAGATATACTAGGTCAATTAATTACAGCAGTATAAACGTGTTTATGGGATTATTTTTTAGCAATGACCCAAGATAGTATTTCTGTGCTGTCAGGTGATGGCTTGACCCTTGAGATGTTAAGGTTGCTCAGGGTGCTGTGACTTTCCTACGGTGTGATAGAGTCTCGTAATGTGCTGATTCAGTACCTGGTAGGACTCCATTCTTCGTTGTAAGCTCCTCTCATCCAGGTGTTTGGTAAGATTGTGGACAGAGAGAGGGCTCGGTGTTCCGTGAATCTTATCGGATTGGTCAACCTCTTTTAAGTTCCTTAAACTAGATTCCCCACTTCTTTCACGGTCAGTGTAGGCTACATCTAATACATCTAAGTGATCTATAGAATTATTGACGCAAGATAATATTATAGTTTCAGTGTCTGCTTTAGTTGGGAGATTGTGAGGCGTTGCATTGGCAGATGTCGTCTGCGTTTCCATTGTCTTATTGAACGCATATGTCGGTGCAGGTAGCCGCCCCCGTAAAGCTTCGATCTGGAGCTTCTCCTCTTTGAATGATGCCGTTCGCTCATTTTCTTCCATCTCAGTGTCAGGAGTTTGTGGAATAACTGACGCCATAAATGTATCTGACTGCGAGTCAGTATTAGCGCTTTTCGGTGCATCTAACACGGCTGATAATTCTAAACTGTTATCTCTATCTGAAGCCTGAACGTTTTCTGATGGAGGCAATTTTATTGCGTTTGTATGCAAGGAATGTAACTCTTCCAGTTCTCCGATAGATAGTGCATTAATTTTATCCCGTTTTTCTTCATTGCACGCATCAGTTTTAGGTATTTCTGATTTTTGATGATCTTCTAATTGGCAACGAGTCAAGGAGACGGTTTTAAGGCTAGAAATATCTTCGACTTTGATCATATCATCCTCGCTTTCTTCATGGATGACGTGCTCCGACATGGGGACGTTCAAGCTGACCCTGGAAGCATCAAATGTAAAGCTTCGATTACGAACATGAAGGTCCTTGAACTGCTGCCTTTTCGTCTGCTGTAAGTGGTAGCGATGATTGGTGCTGCTTGTATTGTTCCTGGGCTCGTTGTAGCGGGAGTTGGAGTGCTTTCTGCGCATCCTGGAGAATTTCCCGATAAGTTTGATCTTCATTACAGTCGAAGGCTGCAGACGTTTGCTACTTCTTTTGGGCTTGGAAGCGCTGGTGGTAGAGTTTGGCGTTTGTGTCTGGGACGTGTGAGTCACGTTTAAATGACCATGGTTAGCAGGATCAGGGGAGATTAAGTTTTTAGAGTTTGACCTAGAAAGTATCTTCTGGTTGGCACCTGATGTCAATCGTATGGGATGTGGATGCTGCGATTGATGTCGAAGGTGTTTTGTGTTTGGATGTGTTTCATTTTTAAAAGAGACCTTTTTTCTTGTAACTAGCGCTCCCAATTTCTTGCCAGTCAACGGATTTGTTGTTTCAGAGATGACCGATACACGTTCACCTTTTAATATGGTAGTATTCTTTGATACGACTGAACTAGTACTGGAGTTGGAAAAAGTTAAACTACTAGAAGGTACATTATTTTTCTTTGAGTTAGTTTGTAGTTGTAGTAAGCTCCTGGTTTGTTGACTTCCTCCTGTTTCTTCAAAGCCATCAATAACTTCGGAAAACCCAGAATCTGAGCTTTCTTTCTTTACGACTTCTTTTCTGGAAGGCTCCTTTACGTCTAGTGGTAGTACCGCATCTTTAGCTTCGTTGTTAGTGACAGGCTGTTGAGCCAAAGCGTCACCGACTTCCTGCACAGCAGTGAGAGGCACCGCCGGCTTTTTCTTTCTCTTTGGTATCCACAGGCAGGTCATGCTGTCATTACACTCACCCATGTCAGTTCGACCTGTCACCCAATAGGTTTCCATCTGACCTTTGCCCTGACAGATGTAAACAAAAAAATAAATAGCTTATGGAATTTGCATGCTTTGGAAGTTTTATTTTAATCTATTAGATGACTCGACCAAGATGGATGAGGGATGGCTAAATGTTAGTAAATAACTTAATTTAATTTAAAACCCGGTGTCTTTTTATACATAGAAAATCAACATGGTTACAATAAACTATTTTTGTATTAGCTGACTTTTTAAAATATGCGCTTAAGAAGTATGAATGAACGAAACAAAATATGGAGACTTTTTACAGGGCCATTTCAATATTAGTATAGTTCCATGGATAACCTAAATATTAACCTGCCTAGTAGCGTATTCTATATTGGAGCGTTACAATGATCCAAGACCATTTACTAATCCAGTTATTTTCTATTCTCTTTGAGTGTACGAGACCCCATTTATCGGGTTCTGTTTTTCCCAATCAACCCTCGTCCTGTAACCTGGTACACGCAGGAAGGTTTGACAAGAAGCGAAACGAAGAGTTTTATGTAATAGAACAGTACCTTCGAATTTCATACTTTAACTGTGTTCGAAGTAGGATAAATGGATTTTTAACACTACCACCAACACTGATGTATTGATTCGTATTGGAAATTCCTTTTGATTATAAGGACTTTATAAATAAAAACACCAAATTGAACAAAAGATACAACGCACGTATGATTCCTCATCTGAGATGTGGCCTCTGTTGTAAGTCTGCTTGGAGGAGTCCACTGGAAACCTCTTTCTACACCATGAAATTGTCTTTCCACTTCTTTAATTGTAAATTATGATTTACAAATAGATTTTCTATAAGCTTGCAGCTATCCCAAAAGGGGCGCAATATTTGTCATTTCAAATTCTCTTGAGATTAACGAGTGCCGGTGTGGTCTGTGCAATTCAGATCAGCCGGTAACCCTGTTTGGGGACGCGGTGGCTGATTGGTTAGTTGCTTGGCTTCCAAATCTGGGGTCCTGGGTTCAAATCTCGGTGAAGACTGCGATTTTGAATTTCGGAATTTTTAGGGCGCCCCTGAGGGTACCAGACTTAGGTGGGGGAAAAAAGGCAGTGGATCGTTGTGCTGATAGGCGAACTTTTTTTTAACCCTGTCAATCTTCTCGTATCATAAACTAAAGCAAATGAAGCATTGCCCCCTATGCTACAATAACTTTAAGGAGAATATTTTTAAAATTAGGTGATATCAACTAATAAATGACGGTATTTAAAAAACAGCATTTGTTGACTGAAGCTACTTAGGTGATACATGACACAATGTTAAACGCATTCAGTCAGTGTGTCATTCATACTAAGACTAGTTACTAATTTGCTAACTCCACCATTAATTTACGGGGCGACAACTAGGTGTGATATTTACAAACTATAGATTACCAACCTTAACATCAATGATTCCCCTTGATTCCAACTTGTATTTGTCGTGGACGAGAAGCTGGTCTCTCATCGCCTTGCTGCAGTGTATTCTCATAGCTGAGGCAGAACACAGAAACGTTCGATTAGTCAACATGTACGATTCAATGTTCTTATATACTAGTTTTGTTATACTACAGCTGAAAGTGATACCAAATTGGCTTATCAAATTATGTATTAAAGCGATTTGTTTTGCGTTATAAAAGTTTACATCTATTCAGGGGCGGACTGGGTGTCAAAATCGGCCCGGGCATTTCTATACAATGCTGCCCACAAATTGTATGCCACATGATGGGCATCCAATCATACCTGCCCTCAAAAGCATTGTGCAAAGCTTAATAATGTATCGAAGTATTTTATTACATAGATAATTAATTCGATGATCATGGAATTCGTATGGCTCAAACATTGCTAAATGAATAAAGTTTAAAACTTGGACTTGCGAATCTCTTAATATGAAAAATTTCTGCTACCATATACAATTTAATACATTAAGGATTAACATGTACATGACATACACATTTAAAGCTGTGAAAATCAGCTATAATAAAAAGCTAGCTGATTGACTTCAAACGATGTACCCGCCCTACTCTTGATTTCTGCTAAGGATAGCCTCTAATTGGGCAAAGTGAAGAAATAACAAGATGATCCATGTCAGTGAGGATACGTATTAACTAACTCGCTAATTTTAGAATTCAAAAACTCATTGCTCTGAAATTTCAATGTAAAGTTGTGGTGAAATAAGTCCGCCGATCGGTTCGTTTGCACTTCCCGATAAGGACGATGGCCTGCGACTCCTAGGGGTAAAGTCTTAGAGCCACAACCTGGTAAATATTTGGTTGATATTATATAGACACATAGACAGGCACAAGCAAAACGCAAAGCTTAATGTTTTTGTGGAAGAACAAATATTTAATAAAGATTAATTAAGAAGAAATACAATCAGTGAGTGAGGGGGCATGTACAGGAAGATTTAGGATTTTATGATAACGTTTCAGATAATATCATCACTGGGATGTTGCTCATAAAGATTCGTGTATGGTTTGCTTATTCGGCTGTCTCTCACTTATCTGTTATTCAATGTTCTCCTTCGGGGTTGGGTAAGTTGAAGCTCCGTTGAGTTGTAGCCAGTTGCTGGTGCCCTGCGAGTAGGCAGGCACTGGTGTGATGATTATGAGGATGCCACGCGGTGGGCTTACTCCCGTGGTAGTTGCAGACCGGTCCTGGGACTTCAGCCTGGAATGCCTTCAGTTAGGAGTGTCGACTCAAAGGGATGTACGTGGACACCAAAATTTAATGTCCCTGGACTTCACGGTAGCGTGCTTTTGTGTCGGCGTTTGGGGCGTAACTTTCAATTTTAATGTTCCTGAACTTAACGGCTACGTACGTTTGTTTCGGCGTTTGGGTGTAACTTGGGATGTGTGTTTATGGCCTATGAATTGGGGGTTGGATCTATCCTTGGTGTAATAGGATGTTTGTGTTCTACACTGGTCGGTTTGGTGTTCAATGCTAGCTAGTGGTAAAAGGGGGGGGGGGGTAGTTCCGCACTGGTCTGTATTGAGAGGACGTATTTCGTCACAAAAAGTATTGTTCAAACTATGATTTAGTAATGACATTGAGAAACTGCAATAGAAAAGCATTGAGTGGACAAATGAAATATTAATCAAACTTTTAGTCATTCACATCGCTAAGTAGACTTCTTTGATTGTAACCCTCATGACAAAACTTTTCTCTCACCAGAAATATGTCTTGATTGTCTTCAATTCCCTGGACACATCTGGGACTAAAACAGGTTACATTATCTTGGACTAATGAAACCTAACTACTTTAACTCATGAACTGTTTATTGTTTCGATACAGATCTGGGGAGTTGTTTTTGTTTGTTTGTGACCTAGTTGTTTTTGTTTGTTTGTGACCTAGTTGTTTTTGTTTGTTTGTGACCTAGTTGTTTTTGTTTGTTTGTGACCTAGTTGTTTTTTGTTTGTTTGTGACCTAGTTGTTTTTGTTTGTTTGTGACCTAGTTGTTTTTGTTTGTTTGTGACCTAGTTGTTTTTTCAGAGAGCTATTTCTACAATAATTACTAAAAGCAGAACGTTTTATGTTCGGGGGAGAGTGGGTGTGGGGGAGTTAAGAAGAGAAGATCCACAGAAAATGGATACTGTTCTAGCATGTGCAGTATAGAGTATATTCTTCTAATGGATGGGTTCGACTCTGTTATATTGATTAATGTTAGGTTATCATCTTTTAAAGACATTTTGGTTTGGGATAAAAACTCAACCCATGTTAGACAAGGTGGTTGGACAGGGTTCCAGTCCAGTGATGATAGCCATGAAGTGACTTATGTGTTAAGGTAAATTGATCTAAACATAAACAAGTAGAATAAGCTGAATGCAATTGATTTTAGACGTAGGAAAGGAAGACTGGTTATGTTGCACAGAATGTGTTGGCCGATCTCGATTGGGGAACCTACAGCGCTTCCCCAGACATCCTATATATGACGCCACTGCACATACTATTCATATGCATGTGAAAGGTTGATAAGTTGATAGGTTATTGAGTTGATTAAACGGGCATGACGTGGCCTTAAAAGTGCCTTTGTGCCAATCAACTTAACCCTAAGAAAGGTGGATACATGTATTTGTAAGGTGTGTGACTCACGTTCACTGCTCGACTCCATTCGTGACGCTGTGTTGACAGTGTCCCCAAACAGACAGTACCTGGGCATCTTGTGGCCAACCACACCAGCCACACACGGACCTGCACAAAGCAACGAAACAAAGTGACGTAGTCATTCAAAGTCCTTCTTGTTCAATGTTTAATTCACACTTTTCTCACAAAATGCAATTTTAAGGCTCGTTCCATGTTTTAGATCGAGAGGTGGTGGTGAGGGCATATTCGGGTATTTCCGCAAGTAGACAGAATTCATTCAAGAGTTGAATATTATTATAATATTTAATATATATAAGATAAGATAAGATAAGAATGTTCAGGAACATTTAGAGTTTCGTCTTCTAAGTCTAGATCTACAGGCCTATCATTGGAACATTATAAAGTCCAGTAGATTTATACATTCGCTTAACCAGCGAGTCTTTCTAGCGCGAGAGGAGGGGAATCAGGCGGGGGTAAACAATGTGACATTTAAAAACATCTAACATTTCATTAATTATTAAGAAACAAATAATCGTTCTATACGTTGTGTACAGACGACACTGTCTTTAAAAAAACAAAGGTATTTCTTCTGTTTTTCTTGTTCAAAGAGTTTCTTTTAACATTTCAGTCACAAACTATCAAAGTTTTCAAAGAAAATAAATATTAACATTTCACTAGAGTAACACCATTAATAAAATCAATAAACGTATAGACAATCCAGGACAGAAGATCGACAGAAGATCAATAAATAAAGAAGCATTAGTAAATAAAAAACTGAACCATACTTTACAAACAAACACACAAAAAATTCCGATCCTAATTTTGAGCTTTATTTTACCTGTATGAATTCCGTTCCTAATTTTGAGCTTTATTTTACCTGTATGAATTCCGATCCTAATTTTGAGCTTTATTTTACCTGTATGAATTCCGATCATAATTCTGAGCTTTATTTTACCTGTATGAATTCCGATCCTAATTTTGAGCTTTATTTTACCTGTATGAAATCCGATCCTAATTTTGAGCTTTATTTTACCTGTATGAATTCCGATCCTAATTTTGAGCTTTCCGTCTTCGACATTGGGGGCGTGAATCTGTTTGATAGCCGCCAGAAGATCGATGGACATGGTCGCTATCTCCTCGGCATGCTAAACAGAATAAAGTAAAAGGGTTGATTCGTTTAGACATTCTCTTTCTCTTATATTTAAAGATATAGGCTTAAAGTTATTGTTTATCCGAGGGTCAGCGCAGAAAGTACAAGCGTCTTGTGAGGTGGACTTGCCAAAGTTAATTGATTATATGGGTACGAAGTGTTAAAAGAATATCTACATTCAAGACACCATGCTATTCCCACTCCCTCTGGTATGTTTCATTCTCCCCAGGCCGTAAATAGACGATAACACTTAAACAATTCATTTTTCTAAATTTAATTATGTCAAGCTATTTCTTCCATGTCATGGACCGCTCTGTTGTCACCTAATCTTCTTATCTAATCTTATAAATATAGACGTTATTCTAAAAAGAAGATAATTACATCCTACGCGTGTCCCTAATCTAATTATGCATATTAAATCAATGACTTAAATTCTGGCAAGTCATTGGTTTTCCTGGCTGACTCAGGTAACCCATTTCATGCTCTAATAGTCTAATAGCACACATTTGTCCTAGCATTTGGAACAAGGAATGCTCCTTTATCTTTGTGTCTTTCTGGCCTCAAGTTCTTTCAAATTTCCATGATGTATCGATCAAGTATAAACTAAAGAAATATTTATTGTTCATTTAGGCAAAAAAAATCCGAAGGATGTGTTTACGTTTTTAAACATTTGTTCATGTGCTTGCCCTTAAGGTACCAACCCACGACGTTGGTGCCATAATTGTTAGTATTATGGGCATTAAACTGGACAGTGTGCCGAGTGTAGGCGTATTTATACACATACTCTTTGGTGTTGACAAAAGTATATAGGTCATTGATCTAGTAAGTACCTTTACCTTTTTCTAATAAGAGTGTATCTCTATGGGAGGTTATGGTATCTTATATAGAGAGCCATATCGTAATTAGACGTCAAATATTTGTGATTGCTGCACCAATTAGTGAGAAGACATTAGACGTGACCAATTAGGCCAGCTCTTTTTTGTTTATAATTGTATATTGTTCGGAATCAAAGACTTGCCATTTATATTATTATACTGTAATTTACTGTATGATGGAAAAGTACATTGATTCGCCCAAATATTTGTTTTGCATAAGAGTCGTGCAGGTCATAATAATATACGCTTTAAGTAGGTCTCCTAGTATAGATATAAAGTTGTGAATGGAAGAGAAACTGAACAAAATTAGAAAGAGAGAGAGAGAGAGAAGGGAGAGAGAAAGAGAAAGTAGGTCTTCTAGTATAGATACCAAGTTGTGAATGAAATAGAAACTGATGCATTAAAAAAAAAAGCAGAAAAGAAAGAGAAAGAGAGAAAGAGTGAGTGAGAGAGAGAGAGAGAGAGTGAGTGAAAGAAAGAGAGAGTGAGAGAGAGAAATACAAAGAATATTGGGGATTCGCACCATACATTTTAAACGTACTAGTCTCCCCTTTGCTAGCATGTCGATTACTTTTTAGATCCTGTTTACATTCTTTTAGAGCAAAGCGATATGGATAAATACTGAGACGATAAAAGGTGACCTAAAGAAAAAAGTAAGAAAAGAAACAGATTGGGAGAGACTTTGAAATTATTTGTTCATCTCAACAGTCTTAAGGACGCCATATTGAAAGATCATTGTTGCTAATTAAATAATAGATCTTAGACATTAAATTTAACAGCGTGGAAACAAAACAAGTTCTAAAACAAAATTTCGTAAAGCTCTTACAGTATTAACACTTCCTATACACCGGATACACCAAAAAGCTTACTATTTATAGTTTTTTCACCATGTGACTCGGCCCAACTCAGGTTTCACTTTATTGTTATGTTAAGCTCTATTCCACCTACCTTTTCACCGTTTCTTATGGGAACGCCACTGGCTACCATGTAGGCGTCGCCGATGGTTTCCACTTTGTAGACATCGTAAGTCTCAATCCGCGTGTCAAATGTTGTGTACAGAGAGTTTAACAAATCTACAACCTGTTGTAGACAATTATGGTACAAAATTAGAATCTATTATATATTTATAAACTACCACTGATACATTCATTGATCAAGGCATCTCTTAAACTGGCGTACGAATTCGAATGAAATTTCGTACACAGGTTCCTTTTTGATTCCTAGACGCTTGCTAAGAACGTTTTTTGACAGATACGGAACCTCACGACGACAATTCGCGAAAAAAACCGCAAGCGCTATCACCTTTGTATTTTATTTTCGGTATTTCTAACGGAACAAATTAACGAGCGTCGCCGGTGCGCACTGCTAATTTATTAATACATACATCTATCTCATGTATTGGCTCCTCAGTCGTAGAACAACTTAAGTTCATATGTTGAAACATTTATTTTTCATGCGAATGTAAAGCACTATATTGGATAGACATTCGATCTCTATACAGCTCAGGTAAATATAGCATTTGTTTCATGGTAGAATAATCGAGAAGTGACCTCCAGCTGTCTCATTCTGAAACCGCATGCAACCAGGTCACTCACAAAGGCCGCGGGATACACATTTGAGAATAAAAGAAAACCCGCTGCCGAGGACAGACCCAGAGGTGAAAAGAACATCTTAATCGACCAGTAGCGACAATGGTTATGCTGGCCCTGGAAGTGGCAAAATATGTAGGTCACAGCTGGGGCTGTGTAGTCACTGGAAATATTGCATATCTCATTAATCTTTGGACTCGAAAGACAAGGCTTATTATTATTATTATTAATCGAGAAGTAAAATGTCACAGAAAGAGTAATCAGTTCAATTCAATATCAAGTTTATATTATCAATAAAAGCGCACAAAATACACATTCTAAGGAGCCAAATAACTGCAGGTGATGTTTTGGGTGTAATTTTAAAAAAAATGAATAGGAAAGACCGTTATTACGTCTAATCTTTCGACTCAGGACCGGACACAACAGAATGAGGCAACATATGTACCGAAAGCTCAAAATTGGAACCAGTGAAATCTGCCCATGTGGAGTGTCACCAGAGAATGCTGACCATGTCCTTCAAAACTGCTCTCTTTACCAAGAGGCCTGTACAAGACATTAGCCCCAAAACATCCCAATAGAAAGAAAACTATATGGAGAGCTCCCTGATTTGGAAATCGCTGCTCAGTTCATCTCATGATCTAGTCACCTGAACGCTAAAACATGACAATGAGAACGAGGAAGAAGCAGAAGAAGAAGAAAGGCGCAAAAAAATATACACATTCTAAGGAGCCAAATAACTGCAAATGATGTTTTGTGTGCAACTTTAAAAAAAAAAAAGAAGAGACCGTTATTACCTGCATTGGCGTACACTTTGAAGAGATGGTGGTGAATCCGACGATGTCGGAGAAGTATATGCTGACCGATTCGAAACTTTCAGCGTCCACGGTTAGCCCATTGCGTAGTTTGTCTGCCACTATAGGAGGCAACATCTGGTACAACAAGTTGACTGTCAGCTGGTGAGGAAGAGACAGGATGGATTTGAGATCCAGCATGAAGTTGATATATAGGTCAGGTGTAAGACTAAGACTGCTTTATTGTGATTACAAAGACTCTTTTCTCATTTAAAGACAACACAACAGAAACATACACATTAAACTGTAGTTTTTCATTTTTAGAACACCTAGGTATTCTGACTTTTTAGTCTGTGTAATTGGTTTTCCATAAATAAGACAAATGGTACTTATCTAGAATTTTAATTTTTTTGGAGGGGGGGGGGGTTGTTATTCTTAATAATTATGAACAAGATATGTGGTATTTCTTTGTTTACTCTTAATAATTGTAAATTTTCTGGGAGGAAACATGCTCCAATTGGATTACCATTTCTGTAATATATCTCTTTGTACAATGTCAGTATCTTGTGTTGTTGATTTTTTTGTTTTGTTTGATATATTATGCAATCGTCTGCATCTGACTTTTGTTCCTGAACTAATGCAATTTGAATTTGGAAAATCATTTATGTAAATTAAAAATAGTAGTGGATCTAAGACTGTTAACGTTTAAAACCTTTTTACCAGACAGACAGAAAAACAGTCAGACAGAGTGAGTTGATATAAGTTTTGAACAAAATATAAATAATGCTGTTTAATAATTAGAATCTCTCGTGTGGTTTAATGAACTCATTAAATTAAGTTCAATGCACACAATATAGATATCGGTGATGCTGTGCTGTGCAGGAGTAATTGGATTAATTATTGCTTTCTTAATTTTAGAAAAACTTTTGATCGTTTTGCATAAAACAATTCAAAGAAAAATATTGAACAACAAAAAGGTAAGTATTTCAAAGAAAAAAGTGTTAGAAAGATGAAGGACAGTTAGATGGAGATATACAAAGTGATACGCAATGTCAGGGTTAGAATATACAAAGTGTCAGGGGCAGCTCAATTGAGATACACTGTGTAAGGGACAAATAGTCTAAGATATACCAAGTGTGAGGATCTGCCGGATTCGGAGGGGGGGGGAGAATTTGAAAATCCCCCGTGCCCCAACTTGAAGGGGGCTTCCAAATGAGTGGGGTTTTTTTTTACATTAAATATTTAATATTACGCAAATAGGTCATGCCCACCGGGTCCCCAAATTATGGCGAATTCCTTGCCACGCCACTGGCTGGATTAACATATACTGAGTGAGTTTTGAAGAGATAATGTATTCAGCAATCAGTAACCTTTCGAAAGTAGCCGCTGTTTTTCTTTGTGATACGCATGCCAATCAGGCCTAACAAATCAAACGAGAAGATGGTCGTACAAAGAATAGCTTTAAGGCCTTTTTTTTTCTCATCTGTTTCATGGGTACTTATTGTAGATGCTAATGTTTGATGGGCTACTTATTGTACACGATAGTGTTTTCATTGGCTTGGATACAATTAAATAGGAGGTATTGTCTTCTTAACAAATGCATTTTTAAAATGTTTTTCTTGTTACTTTTAAATCAAGTCATGTTTTCCGCAATCCCTAAGTGAGATATTAGGCAGCAACTATAAAGCAAACATTCTCAATGTATGAGGGTATGTGATACGGTCAAAGATTCCATTGGTCTCAGGGTGACAATCTTTTTTACTATTTTGAAACCCAAACCTGGAAGGTGTTGGTCTAATCTTTAAAATTAATATATATCATCTTATATAATACAGACGTTACTTCAAAAAAGAAGATGATTACGTCCTACGCGTCATGCATTTAGTCATGCATATTAACCAATGACTTAAATTCTGCAAAGTCACTGGTTTTCCTGGCTAGCTCAGGCAATCCATTCCATTCTCTAATAGCACTAGGGAAGAAGGAGTATTTGTACAAATTTGTCCTAGCATATGGGATGAGGAATGTGCCTTTACCTTTGTGTCTTTCAGAGTATTTTATTAAATTTTGTATTTGAAGATTATGGTTCAGTGTTTTATGTATAATTGCTACTTTACTTTTGAGTCTTCTATCCTGAAGGCTTTCTAAATTTAGTGATTTTACTATAGGTGTTACTCTAATCAAATGTGAATATTCATTTGTTATGAATCTCACTGCTTTATTTTGTGTCTGTTCCAGTTTCTTAATGTTTTTTTGAGTTGAGGGGTCCCAAACGGAGGATGCATATTCTATTATTGGCCTAACCAAGGTTAAATAACATTTTAGTTTTATGTTCTTTTTTTGATTTATAGAAATTTCTTTTAATAAATCCTAATGCTTTGTTTGATTTTTTTTATAGTTTCATCAATATGTGGATTCCATGACAGTTTTACATTTATTATAACACCTAGGTATTTTGCGTTTTTAGTCTGTGTTACTGGTTTGCCATGAATAAGATAAGTGGAATTAATGTTTTAGTTTTTTTGTTACTCTTAACAACTGACATTTTTCTGGGTGGAAAGAAATGCTCCAATTTGATTCCCATTTCTGTAATTCATCTAATTCTCTTTGTAAAATATCTGTGTCTTGTATTGTTTTTATTGTTCTATATATTATGCAATCGTCTGCAAATAATCTGACTTTTGTTCCTAAAGTAATGCAATTTGGTAAATCATTTATGTAAATTAAAAATACTAGTGGACCCAAGACTGTTCCTTGAGGTACACCTGAGTTTACTGTTATTGGTGTTGATTTAGAGCCATTTATTATTACAGTTTGTTCTCTTCCTATCAGAAAATCTTTAATCCACTGATGCAGTGGACCATTAATGCCGAAATATTTTAATTTTTTAAGCAAACTATGGTGGTGAACTTTGTCAAAAGCCTTAAAAAAATCTAGTAAGATAGCATCTATTTGTTCACTATTATCTAAACCTTTAGAAAAATCATCAATTAGTCCTATTAGTTGTGTTTCACATGATCTATATTTCCTAAAGCCAAGTTGGTATGGAGTAAGGACATTATGTTTGTCTAAGTGGTTTATGATATTGCTACATATTATGTGTTCTAGGATTTTACATGTGATGCTGGTAAGTGATACTGGTCTGTAGTTTCCTGGGTCAGATTTTTCTCCTTTTTTAAATAGGGGGGTGACATTAGCTTCTTTCCAGTCCTTTGGTACTCTGCCCTGGTTAAGTGAAGCCTGAAAGAGTATTTTGAACACTGGGGCTAGCTCATTGCTTAGTTCTTTGAGTAATCTAGCTGGAATACCATCAGGTCCAGACGCTTTATTTGGTTTGGTGTTGGCTAATAGTTTTTTAATTCCATTTTCTTGTACTACTATATCTTCTATGTTGTCTATTTGGTTCAAATTAAGAAATATGTCTTTGTCTCCTGGGGCTGAGAATGTTGATGCTGATCGTAGGTCATTAAAACCAGAGCCATCATGTAGTAGAATGGCTTAGTTCAAATCAGTGTGTGTGTGTGTGTGTGAGCGTGCGTGCGTGCGTGTGTGTGTGTGTGTGTGAATGCGTTTGACTGTGACAGTAGAGACATTAAACAAATAAGAAGAGAAGGAAAGGAAGAAAGAAAAAAAGATTGAATGGGAGAGAAAGAGAGGAATAGAGTGTTAGATAAGAGATAGGGGAGAGGAGAGGAGATAGATAGATAGATAGATAGATATACAGACAGACAGATAGATAGATATACAGACAGACAGATAGATAGATAGATAGATAGATAGATAGATAGATAGATAGATAGATGGATAGATAGATAGATAGATAGATAGATAGATAGATAGATAGATAGATAGATAGATAGATAGATAGATAGATAGATAGATAGATAGATAGACAGACAGACAGATAGATAGATAGATAGATAGATAGATAGATAGATAGATAGATAGATGGATAGATAGATAGATAGATAGATAGATAGATAGATACATAGATAGATAGATAGATAAATAAAGAGAGAGAAACACAGAGAGAGACAGAGAGAGACATACACTTAACCATTAAAGACACACATACGCACAACCATTACACAGAACCATTAAAGACACACGCACAACCATTAAAAACACACTCACAGCCATAAAACACACACATATAAACATTAACGACACACAATCATTAAAGAGACACAACCAATAAAGACACACACGCAACCATAAAAGACAGACAGATAACCATCAAACACAACCATAAAAGACACAGATAGATAATCATCAAACACAACCATAAAATACACAGACAGATAATCATCAAACACAACCTCTAAAGATGCAAACACAACCATGATCGACAAACACACAGCCGTTACAGACACGCCTTTCCATTACACACAATCTCTTCCATAAAAACAAAAATCTGTCAACACTTCTCAGCCCCATCACTGACGCAGTGAAATAAACATCCAATCTTGAAAATATCAAAGTTATTAATCAAGAATTTTCCAAAATAAAAACCGAGACACACGGCCGGGGGGGGGGGGGACTTGTTCAAACATTCAAATAAGCAAGACACAAATTAATGTCTAGTATGTTTTTTTTAAAATGTTTGAATGAAGAAAAAATAGCAAGCAGGCTCGACTAATCAGACGGGACACTTAAGTAGAATATAGATCCATGGATGAATGTAAAACAAAAACATGCATCGCTCTTAGACATATACAACAAATCAATTCATTAATTTCCTGTTTGTTTGTTGATGTGTTTTCTTCACCTCTGAAACGAGGCAGAGGACGTCAAGCAGTACAGAAGAGAAACTAGAACAAGGGCGGGGAGAGTCGGGTAGAACGATCAGATCGGACTGACCATCAGAACTAGAAACTAAACCCAACCTCCGGGAAAGGGGCAGAGGCGGCCTTAGCAGTACGCGGGCCCGGGAGCCGTAAGCGTAGACTATATATACCGTACCACATCACGCCAACGGGCCCTTCCGTGACAACTCAACGACCAACATCTATTTAATATTTGTTCATTGAAACTATTTCTTAAAGCAATTCGCTTGTCGCCAACATATTTTTTGGTATTTTTTTCACTTACTTGTCCACTCCACATGTAGCCCTACTCGTTCTGCTGTGTTTGTAACCTGAGGTCTTGTCCATACAATCAACACCCTGATCTGGAGATGTTCTTCATTGATGCTATTAGCGCATTGTTTACTTTTCCTAACCATGAGTGGATCTTTTTTTCCCTCAGGCCAGGGATACGATCAATTCTTTAATGTAAGCCTAAAGAAACGTGTTGATCCATTTACATCTGTAAGCTGTAAGGGTTCAAGCCATCTTTGCATCACACAATCTTATTTCAATGTAGAACATATGATGGCATTCTGCGTTACAGAGTCAGTCTTTATACACCATGTATTAGAACTGTAACTTAAGCCGGTGTACAAATGTGTTACTATGGTCCTTTATGGTCTACTTAAAGGAAACTGGATCTATCTATGGTTTACTTTGAATGTACGCTTCTTAACCTGGTGTACGCTTATCCACTGGGCAGACTAGAAAGATATTTCATGAATAACTGACAACTATCTTGAAGAATTACGGTATTCCAGCGTCTGTTGTGACACAACAGCTTGACTTGCTTTAGACATGTCGCTGAATCTGAACAAATTATTGCGAGATTCCTAATTCTTTTGTTATTTTTTCCGAGTGATTTCGAGGGACCCTATAAAACGCTTTTTTAAAATGTACAAAACTGATCAACATCCTTTGTTGTTATTCTAGGCTTTGCTCGACGATATTTCGCACCTGTTCAGTGCTTGATTTGCCTATTCGGAAGCAACTGAGAAACACTAAATATTGACTAGTCAAACCGTTTCCATAGGGAGCTCCTTAATAACCTCTAAACTAATATGTTCAACTCAATCTTTCTAAAGTCACTAATGTTACATTTTTAATCTATGCAACAACTATTGATAAAATGTTAAAAACAAAAACATTTTAAATTGGAATCGAAAAATAGCCTGTGTCTTATAATGAGAAGAAATGTCCTATCATCTTATCTTATAAATTACAGACGTTACTTCAAAAGAGAAAATAATTACGTCCTACGAGTATGTTTTAATCTAGTCATGCTTAGTTGTTTCTTCTGGCTGATTCAGGTAGTCCTTTCCATGCTCTAATGGCCCTAAGGGAAAAGGAGCACTTGTACGACTTTGTCCTAGCATATGTAATAAGAAATGTGCCTTCATCTTCAACCTACCTAATATAAATTGTAAAACACTAACCGTAGATAAACACCAAAACCTTAAGGACATAAATGAGCTTTTCATAGAAACTTTACACAACCTTAGTTTAGATCTAATCATTAAAAACCAACTAGATTAAACAACACATTAAATCTCTTCTTAACCAAAAGACCATATCTTATCTTTGTATCTCTCTGATTACTTCATTAGGTTATGTTTTTGTATCCAGTGATTTATGTATTATTGCTACTTTACTCTGTAGTCCTCTGTCCTGAAGTGTCTAAAAATTTTGTGATTTTATCAATCGCCTTACTCTTGTCAAATGTGAATGTTTTGTTTGTTATAAATCTCACGGCTCTAATTTGCGTCTGTTGAAGTTTCTTTATGTTTTCTTGAGTTAGGAAGTCCCAGAGGCATGAACTATACTTCAAAATAAAAAGTGTATCTATATTAGGAAAAAGTTTCAGAAAAGCTGCAACATCGTCGAGTTAAAAAAAAAATGGTAAAGCGTTTTTACAGCATATCAAGGACTATTAGGGCCTACTAATATTGTGTAATAGTCTTTTAGCCAGTCGATATGGAGACTAATGCACAAGTTTACTAAGCGATTCGAAAACACTATTTATTACAGATAGTCTTAGTTATAGTTAATAATAATAATAATAATAGCTGTTATATAGGGCTACTTTCAAGCTTATAGCGCTCAGAGCGCTTTGGTCCAATTTTATTTGTGGACCCGTTGGGGGGAGAGGGTATCTGGGAGAAGGTTTTCCGTGCTGCCTTTAGGCGCTCACTAAACGCAACTCTACTCGAGTCGGGTGTCGAACCTCGAGCCCCCTTCTAGGTAGCCAAGACAAGCCAAGTTCAAGCGTACCTAGCCTCTCAACCACGCTTTCTTTTAGCTACTTTTAGTCTTACTCGGTTATGCTTACAGTCTTCAAATTTTTCTTCATATTTACAGAAAATTACAGATAGTCTAAGCTATAGTTACGGGTAGTATTTTTCATAGTTACATTCAGTCTTACTTATAGTTACAGGTAGTCTTTTGTTTGTTATAACTACATATAGTCTGTGTTTGTTGTAGAGGCAGGTAGTATTATAGTTACAGAAAGTGTTTGTTATAGCTATCGGTATTTCTTATCCGTAGGTTGCCTGAGAACTATTTAAAAAGTATTTCAATCGATCAGATGTTACTCACTTTTCTCTCTTTTTCCAGTTCTTCTGTTTTCTTTTCCAGCGAGTGAGTCTGAATAAAAATCCACCGACCCATTTCCTTGACTCGAGAGATGACCACAATGCTGCTTAACAGACAGATCATGATGATGAAAACACCCAGAACGACGCGCCTGAAACACAAACTCAAACAGGTCACAACATGGGGATCATTGCGGGTAAATAGTCTGAGCCAATGAGCTTTATAAAGTACATAAACAGTAAAAGGAAACCAGATGAGTTCTGAGATTGTAGCTTCAAGCCCAAGGCTATAAGGAAAGCAGATGAGTTCTGAGATTGTAACTTCAAGCCCAAGGCTATAAGGAAAGCCGAGGAGTTCTGAGGTTGTAGCTTCAAGCCCAATACTATAAGGAAAGCAGATGAGTTCTGAGATTGCAGCTTCAAGCCCAAGACTATAAGGAAAGCAGATGAGTTCTGAGATTGTAGCTTCAAGCCCAAGACTATAAGGAAAGCAGATGAGATCTGAGATTGTAGCGTCAAGCCCAAAAAAGACGCTGGAGGGTTTGGATATGAAACCATCTTGACGTTACTCCGAAGTGCAAACCAATCGACCAGCCAGTGAGTGATTTAGGTTATTACACTATAGTCTATATATATATATATATAGAAAGTAGATGCCGCTCGAATTTAAAGGGATATTCGAACTGGTACACGAATACTTTTCAATAATGATCTTTTAAATCGTTATACTAAAACGTGTTGAATTGCATCTTATAGATAGACGTCCAATTGGTCGTTAAAAGATCAACGAAAACCGTTACTAGTCTCTAATGAAAAGTAATTAAAAAATAAGCCAATTATTAAAACTGTACATCTATTAATTACATATACAAAATATATTATATTCATTATACTTGGTCATAGCATTAACTTACCTGGTCATATCACCAAGCTGTGCGGATTGGACATCAAGTGTGTGGGTCTTCAGTTGCTCTATAAAGTCCAAAAACAATTCCAGTATGTTCTGTCTGTTGTCGTAAACAGAGCTTGGATCGTCTGCCGGACACTGCAGATGAGCCTGTGTGTAGAGATCTGTTCAAGTTGACCAGTAAAGTTTGAACGCATATTTTAAAGTTTCCAAAAAGATATAACTAATAGGCATACTTAATAAATAGATGATCACTTCCGTGGGCGTTTGTAATTTTCACTTTCAATTCCAGCAGCTTGACCTGTCATCATTTGTTTGAGTGGTATGTTGTCACTTCCAGCCGCTTGACCTGTCTTCATTTGTTTGAGTGGTATGTTGTCAATTCCAGCAGCTTGACCTGTCTTCATTTGTTTGAGTGCATTCCTTATTTCTTCTTTTGTTATTTCTTCCATGTTTATGTCTAGTGTTGGTCCTGCATTTAGATCTGGTGGATTTCATGGTTTAGGTCTATTGAGCACTTCTTGAAAATATTCTTTCCATCTTTCAAGTTGTTCATTTATTGAAGAAAGTAGTTTTCCGTATGAATGATTATATATAATTGTGTATTTCGTGTAATGTTTCTCTAACGTATTAAGCACAAAAGCTGAGAAGTTGTTTAACAAGAGCGTTTCCTCAGTCGGTACTGTTTAATACAATATAATATAATTAAAAAACAATACTTTTTTTTCAACGAAATAAAAGAATTTGATTTAAAATATTAATATAAAAAACTCTCAATGCTTGTTACACGTATGTGTGCTGCTTTCTGTCCTTTGCTCCCAGAAATTCATATTCACGAAGGGAAACAAATAGTGAAATATTTAAAGTTTGTTTCAATGTTTGTTCTACAAAATAAGAAATAAAATTGCTGTTAATGAAGTTATTACCTGTGAATAAGAATGCTAGCTGTGAATGAGGATAATAATAATAATAATTTAATTTTTTGAGCGCTGTTAACAAACATGATGTAGGCTCACGGCGCTATGATAACATTACAAACATAAACTAGAGAGCCAAATTGACAAACTAATCTAAAAAAAAAAAAGTACATAACATATATGTTTTAATGTTCTTCTTGATATAGTGTAGCATGCAGTGGCGTAGCTAGGAATTTGAGTGCCCTGGGGGTTTGACCTCTTTAGGGGCCTATGCATTTTGACATTCGACATCATGACATAAAATAATGGCGTAATATTTAATGTAAAAGCTTATTTCGGACACTCGTTTGGGGGAGTCGAGGCCCGGGGGATTTTCAACTTTAGATTCCCCTACCCCCACCCTGTCTACGCCACTGGTAGAATGTTGTCTGTCTGAGGCCTATTGGGAATGAGGATATGTTACCTATGAGTGAGGATATGTTATGTAAAAAAGAGGACGGCACATGTAAGTAATGATAGGTTACAAAGGAGAGCAGGTTACCTGTAAGTGAAGATAGGTTTAATTTTCCAGGGGCGTCGACGCCTCTCTGAACATGATCTTTTAACTTTGACAAGAGGAAGAGTAGCTCTGCAATGGTTTCGTTGTGTCGCTGAGATATTTCTGGCTGCAGAAACAGGAAAGGTGTGCTGCACATTCTTGGAGCCGGCAAAGGGACGCCACTGCTCAGCGAGGCGCACAACACGAACTCTGCCGATACCTGACCGATGATGTGCACCAAAATAACAAATGTGGCCGGCACGGTCCACCGTAGAAAAGAGAAAAATGCGTAGCATTCGGTGACACTTGAAGCCAGAAGCTCAAAATCCACGTGAAATTCGCCTATCTCCGTCAGCCCGACCAGCGTGACGTCCGTGAAGACTCGGGAAGCCTTCGCTGCCAGTCGCAGACACCGAGATAAATGAGGCTCGTGGTGGAAGTGGTCAAAGCAGGCGGCCTCTAATATGGAAGACTCAGGACCTGACCAGTTTCCAAGCCTGTTGTTTGTTCCGGACGTTAGAGTTCTGTTGCAGGATGACGTCAGTGCTATTATAAAATTCAAATCTCGCGCCTTAATCAAATTTATCAAAGCCTTCAAAGATGTAAAGCTTTCTGAAAAATAAAGTTTATATCATTCTTTTAAATTAGGTCTTTTAAAAATACGAATAATAAATGATGAGTCTATTCTTAAAACTGAAGTATTTAGGCCTACCATGGAAACATTTCCCATCCACGGACAGCTCGTTGGTGCTAATGATGTCTCCAATCACATCCCTGATGATAAGGCCGAAAATGCCAATGGCCGACACGGCGCACACAGTGAGTATCCGTTGAATGCGAAGCTTGTTGCCGAACCAAATGTCCTCGTTGTGGATCCGGAGCGTGGCCGTGCTTCCTTCTGGATCGTCTAGGTTTGGATCTAGTCGGAAGCCATGAAAGCCTGAAGGCAAACCAGATCGGCCAACGTTCTTGGAGCGGGTGAAGATGTTGATGTCTTTCTGCGGTGCTAGCCCACATGCTATGAAGGACAGTGCTGAACGCTTTGTTGTTCTGAACAGAGGTGAAATTTCAATAATAAAAAGAATTACACGATTGATCCAAAATAATTGATGCAATTTCGCTCAAGTAGTAGCTGTTTTAAAGGAAGATGTTTTTTTTTAATTTTTATGGAATCTGGTTAAAGAAGCTTCTCGCGCCTCAAACTAATGAAGAATTACTTTAGTTTAACAATTCTCGTAGATAGATTGAAACATTTGGTAATTCTTGCTATTGAGCGGGATCTATGTAGGAAATAGAATTTTTATGATATACTGTATGACTTCGCTACACTCAAGGCTCGTAAAGTAATTCTGAACGTAGTAAAGAATGAATAAAATGCACAGACGAATTTATTTTCTAAAACAAACTCATAAATTTCACTTATCCGTGGCATAACTCTAGTTCCTCCGGCTTGCAGAAATAAGAGAGTGATATTTCCTTTGCTTCTTCTTCTCGTCCAATTTCTTGAGCGAAGAAGAGAATTATATATATAGAAGATTCAATCAACAAATTAACATAAGAGTATGATTATTACGAAGAATATTATATTGTTTTGTTCTTTTGGGCGCCTTAATACGATCTTTTTGTGGGCGTTAGAAGAATAGAGTATTTGAATGAATGTTTTCTCTGAGGCCTACAGGCACATCAATACTAAACAATGCATAGTCTCCAGCGAGATTTAAATTCGAGAACCTCAGCCTGAAAGTCAAGTTGTTCATGTATTAACGGAGTGTTTATTAAAAAAAGACCAATGTGTACCGTTTGACATATTACACCTGCATTGCCTTTGGGCCTGTAAGAAGTCTTATACACATTTGTTTTCTGTCTCCACGTAGGCTAGTCTATTAAAATGCCATATATAGTGTCGAACTGTCGTTTTTAATTGTACGCTCAGCAAATAGAAACTTGTTTGAATGGTAGCGGAAAGCTATTTATTAAGGCAACATGTAAATGCTCTAAAAACACTTATTAGCCTTTACCCATGACTAACGTGGCGTAGCTATGGTGGGGGAGGGGGGAATTCGAAAATCCCCCTACCGGGCCCCCACTTGAGGGGGGGGCGCACCCAAATGAGTGTTGGAAATTATTTTTTAGATTAAATATTAAATATTACGCAAAATTCAGGTGCCCCCAAAGAGGTCAAGCCCCCCCCCCCCCTTAAAATTCCTAGATACGCTACTGCGTGGCTAGGTTTCGTTGTAGACACGGCAACCATTTTGTCATATGCAACATGCAAATAAATTGAATATTTCCCTTGAAATGATAAATGAAAGCTTTTGTATAGTTTTATGTAGAAAAAAACAAAACAATGTGAACTACACTATTTTTTTTATGTGATCTTCACAGATAGTGTTTATATTTCTATCGCCTTCATTTTGTACTCAACAGAATCTGTAATATTTTAAAGAATATGAATGAGCTAATATGTAGAATGGTGTTATATCTACAGTCTATTTATAATACAAAAATACGTGATGATGGATCTTTTTTTTAAAATTAAAACAACGAACGTAAACGAAGCTTTTTCTTCAATCGATTCTAACTTTTCTTTCATGTATATGTTATATGTATCCATACTGTCTGGTCTCCACATTTATCTTCCACCTATAGCACTGTTTATTTTGGTCACATGTTGAGAACGGCCACGTGCCCAAGAGTGGATGTTAATTATTGGATGTACAAACAATTTCCTATTTTGTTAGAAACTTACTAACTACTTACCCATTAATTGGTATTGACTGTGGTTTTGAGTTTATTAGTCACGTGTCTCATACTCGTGAAAATTGGCTATTGGTACCATGTAGAAAATGTTTACCAATTAGAGATGCATTGATACAATAAGCTTAAACCAGATCTAAAGGTGACCATTATTAGGGTACGATGCTTGTAGTTTTTGATATTTGGTATGACAAAGATCTACAACCAATATGGTTGTGCACAGGAGACAATCTGATGACTGGACATTTTTTAGGAAAGGTATATTATAGGAGATCGTAGCTAAACAAGAGAGAGAGAGAGAGAGAGAGAGAGAGAGAGAGAGAGAGAGAGAGAGAGAGAGAGAGAGAGAGAGAGAGAGAGAGAGAGAGAGAGATTCAGACTGAGTGCTACCAACATGACGATTGTTCTTGTGACAAGGTCGGCCTTAGGTAACTGGAGGCCCAAGGCGAAGAGAACAGGATGGCCCGAAATGAGTAGAGAAACACAAATTTGACCCAAAAATACGCAATGAATTATAAACCGTCCTGTTTCCATATCTAAATCAACAGATTTGTTCCATCGATTTAGCGCCTATAGCATTAATGTTTTTCATGGACGATTCATGATCACCGGACTAGAAACGTTCGGACAGTTCAAAAAAGGAAGAAACAATGGCCTTCTAACATTTGTAGTCTAGCAAGTAGATCTAAACATTTGTGAATAAACTTTGAATCATAGTAAAGACTCAAAGCTAGTAGACATAGAGCCATAGAATCCATGTTTCACAATTTTTTCTCTAAAAGTAATTTCTTTGAGTCTTGAGTTAGGTCCCCACCTATATCTCATCGCAATATTTTGTATCACGTGGTACTTCGCCGATTATGGTAGCATTTCTCCATCTTGCATGGTCATTGGAAATAAAATCACGTGACTATACCATTTATGTCTGCAGGTTATATTAGATAACTTATGAGTCTTATCAATAAAATGTCTAAAAAAGCTCTTCATCTAAAATTTATAGATGAATAAAAGCTAAATACAAACTGAGAGTATGCAAAGTTTCAAAAGCTCGAAATAAACATAGCGCTGATATCATCGATTCCTCTTTTAACTGAAAAGGAGGTATGCACAGCTTTTTAGAAATAACTTCAAGAACTGGACAAGATTGAGTATCAGTATGTAAAACATCCACTTCGATACTTAGTGGTCCTAAGGCCAGATGATGTCATGATTACTTATTTCTAGCCTTAGGCCTACTGGTCCTATTTAAGCATTTCACGAAGTGTGTCAACAATTTAGTATGCCATCCCGTTTTACTTAAAAGCAAGAAAATATTTCAATTTATTTTCATCTTTATCAATGACCAAGTTTCTCTGATTCGTACTTCACAATCACTCGGTAATAATGGGACAGTCTTTGATTCTGAAACTGAAGGATGAGTGCAGTGTTTCACATGGCCACGCAAACCCAGTAGAGACATGCATAATTTTTCCCCATTTGATGCTGACATAGCCGTTGTCCGCCGAGCATAGGGCCCACAAATGAGTGTCCGAAATCTGTTTTTGATTAAATATTACACCATTATCTCATGTGTTGATGTCGAATGTCAAAATGCCCCTATAGAGGTCAAGGCTACCGGAATCCGAAATCCCTAGCTACGCCACTGCCGCCAAAGGTCTATTTACGTTTTTTTAGGTCCTCTCCACCTACAAGGGCCTTCAGAGACCATCAACTTTCCTCCATGCCAGTAAAGACAAAATTGGACCATGGTACAAATAACCTTTTTCTACGAGTATTAGGCACGTGACGGTACAGCAAAAAACAACAACAACAACAAAAAAAAAAACAACAACTCAAAAACAAAAATTTAAAAATCAAAAAATTATAACTTTATGGCTACCAACGTAGTGACAAAATTGTAAAATTGTAATCCGACTAGAGAAGATGAGTGGAAATCTGAAAATATATTCCTATTAATGAGCTCCTGTATATGATTTGTGACCCATGGAGACTAAACCATGTTAGGTTTGACAGATAAATATGATGATAATGCATTTCTTTTGGCCATTCAATATTTGCATAATGAATGCCACAAAAAATATCTTACAGTCTGCATTAAAAAAAAAAGGTTTAGATGTTGTTATGATAGGCTGAGTGTGTTCATGTCACTAAAGTCTATATGTGGGGAATACTGATCTGTGTGAACTGTATACAGAATGCATAATGTGCTGTTTCGATTGGTATAACTTGGTAATTATACGCCTACTATTGGATGGCTGCCTACATTCGTGCGGTAAGTACGTTGGACTGTCGTTCGGTCGCCTTGATGGTTCAGAGCTCAAACTCTGCCCGCTGCCATTCCCCGTCATCCTGCGGGAGGTTAGTACATTATCTTAAGCTCTGAAGAAACATCCAAAAATAATAAAAGATTTTACAAACAAACAAACCATTCAACAGAGTTAACAAAAATGCCTTAAATCTATCGGTACATAGATTTTAGTGCCATCCTTTTGGGGAACAGAACAGACCCCTTTGTATACGAACGGCACGCCACTGCACGAATTATACAAATTCTTGTCTATAAAAATTCTATTCTGATAAATGTGCATGATATTGACATACAAAGTGAATTCTTAGCCTTTATAAACGAAAATAAATGTTTTCTGTTCATTTTGTGTAGCTAGTAGGCTATACCAGAAAACAATTTACTAATAAATAAATTATTATTTTTTTTTTTTAACAATTAACAAAATGAGATTAAACATCCATATCTTATAGAGATTAAATGTGTACTATTTTTAGTTTTGTGGTGACTGATCTAAGGGTGGTACATTCAATATTCAAAGAGAAATTGGTCGCCTTATTTCTGTTCAAGTTAGTATCATTTACTACATTAGCCAAATAAATTACCTTATGTCGATAGATATAAATAAAAACAACCTAATCCTGAAATCAATATTTCAACAAAGAGTGCAGATAAGCCAACGTAAAGATTAATTAAATATACGTGTTCAAAGAAAACTGACTTGTTTAGAAACAAAATGCTTTGAAATATCATTTTCTCACGCGCTAGACGTAATTAACTGAACTACAAAGCAATAGGTAAAAGTGTTAGATAAATTTATCAATTAATCAATTTTGTGTTTAAGTTTGTGTGTTTGAATTATTAAGGTTAGACTCAACGGTTCTTGGATTTTTAAGCACTTTCGGCCATTCAAACACTTGGCAGTAAAAGCTGAAAAAAGGGGGGTCAATGACACTCTAAAGTCTAGAGAGGGTCTTTAATAATTAAAGATGTATCCTCGCTGTGACCAATAAACACCACTACTTGATGAACATTTTGAGATCACTTCACCTTCATCTACTCCTTAATCTAATGGAAATCATATGATCTATCGACCATCATTCTCCATTCCATTCTATCTTTTGCATTGCTTTCAAAGACAAGCCTGTCCATTTTTTATGTTGTCTTCCCATCGTTTTCTCTGTCTGCCTCTTCTTCTCCTTCCTGGTACTGTTCCCTTAAGGAAGGTGTTTGCGAGCCTTGAAGATTTTGTGATATCTTAAGTCCCGGGCTTGCTGCTGCCCTGCCCTCATCGTGGCACCCGGGTAGAAACGGTCGTGAAGGGGGGGGGGACGGCTAAGCCAAATGGGCAGCGAAACAAGTGCCAGAGCATCCTCATTGCACTGCACGGGGATGAAAAAGAGCTCCCGCAGCGATCTGTCAATGTCCAGGCGCTAAATCGCTTGGCTTCTGAACCAGAGGAAGCAGGTTCAAATCCTGGTGAAGACTGGGATGTTTTGATTTCGGGATTCTTGGGCGCCTCTGAGTCCAGCCAGCTCTAATGGGTACCTGACATTAGTAGGGGAAAAGTAAAGCGGTTGGTTGTTGTGCTGGCCACGTGACACCCTGCTCGTTAACCTTTAATCTTAACATAATCTGCCCAGTAGATTTACCTTCTTCGATATCAAACACAATAATTAGTTACTAATTATTAATTAATCAATTGGTTTTCTTTTTCTATTCATGTTTTGTCAAGGGGAAAGAAATAATTATGTGAATATTTAACTTGATCCGAGAATGTGGGAGAAATAACGTGTACAAAAAGTATAACAGACAGACAGACAGACAAACAGACTGAGTGAGTTGTCATAAGCTTTGAGGAATATAAATATAATATGACAACTCTATTTAAACAACCAAAGTAATAGTCCGATGATGTGGTGCTCATATGATTAAACTTTTTGATTTTATTATATTTATTTCCCCTTTTTAAAAAAAAAATGCTTAATTAAACAAATCACAAAAAAAAAAACACTTTTTTTTTTACTTTCTATTGTTATTAAGTGTAATATACAAAAAAAATGAGTTTGAGTAGCAAACAAATCCGAAGAGACATCAGATCATTTCCTCCTGAGAGAATCAGACGGACAAGCAAGCAGAGTTTCTATTTGCTTAAGGTATTACCAGAGTATTTTTTAAACAACATATCGACCTGTTAATAACAGAACTAATGACTCAAGAGAAAAATATGCTCTACTAACAAGAAGATTTAAAACTTTAGTTCGAGAAAAAAGTAAAAAAAAATAAATTTGTATTGGTCGTTTTTGAGTCACATGGTCAGGACAGAGCTTTAAGATATAAAAAAAAAAAAGAAAAGTAGGGCCGGGTTTAGATCTAGTAAAGCCTGAATCTAGAAAAGGCATTTTATGGAATTTGAATGGTAGGCAAAGAATGACGCATGCATATTGAAACTTTTTAATGATGTGGGCGCACAGAAAAAAAAACATTGTCGGAAAATAAAACAGTGACTCTTATAAACTGCAGATGGTCATTAAAAAAGAGAAGATAATTACGTCCTACGTTGCTGTCATTGGTTTTCCTGGCTCATTCAGGCCATGTTTCCCATGCTCTAATAGCGCTAGTGAAGAAGGATCACGTGTACGAATTTGTAGTCGATGTCTGAAGACTTATTGACTTCTTTTCTCGACATGATTGCATAACAGTCATAGTGAATAACTCCCGGATGTTACACGACATCATTAAATCTTGCACTGTAAAGAGAAAAGATATCGCTGATCTGGTAGAGTCCACTGCATCGCTGATCTGGTAGAGTCCACTGCATCACTGATCTGGTAGAGTCCATTGCATCACTGATCTGGTAGAGTCCACTGCATCATTGATCTGGTAGAGTCCACTGCATCACTGAACCATTTCGCTAGTCTTGTTATGAATTTTTGTCCAATGTGGAATAAGAATTCTTTTTCAATAAAATTCAAAGCATTATCTATTAGGTTATTTCCAATATGTACATTTTGTGCTTTGAACATGTGCTCAAGCTGTTTTTGTATTCAGAGTTGTGAAGTGTAATAATTATAACTATTTGTGAACCACCTCACAGTCAATGATAGGGCTTTTGTTCTGTTTCCAATAGGGGCACTTTTTGAAAAAGAAGGAGAATGGAGAACTTACATGTTTATAAATTACAGAAGTTGCTTCCAAAGAGAAGTTAGTTACGTCCTACGAGTATTCATGTGTCAATCTAGTCGTACATGTTAATCAGTGACTTAAAGTTTGATTTTCCTGGCAAAACTCCTCCTTCTTCTCTAGCACCATTAGAACATTAAGCGGGTTGCCTGAATCAGCAAGGAAAAGCAATGACTTAGCAGTGTTTAGGTCTCTAAATAACAAGCACCACTAGCTTGGGGCATAGATACGCCTATGACGAAATAAACTTTTTTCTGAAGAAACGTCTATAACTTATAAGACTGTTATTTATTAATGTGTACATTGTCCTAACTGTTAATATATATATATATATATATATATATATATATATATATATATATATATATATATTGTTTAATTAATTTATTTATTTTGCTTCAACGCTTCAATGTTTATTTAGATCTAGCTTAGACCAACTATCCAGAATATTCCAGAGACAGTCTTTATATTTTCCATATTTCTTCATAGCTCTTAATGCGATTCAATTTCTAAGGATCGAACATAAAGAGAAGTGTCGACTCATTAATGGAAATCAAAGCTCTAGTTAGCCTGGCATCTTGTAGACGCTCAAAAGACACTCTGGTACCACGTGAACCTGTCATAATTTATGGACAGATAATATCGGCCTGCATGGGAAAAGTCAATCACTGCTCTACATTGTAGATGTGCATTAGTGCAGGCCTACCAGGCAGACGCTTCACAAAGTCGCTGAAAAAAAATATATGGCTAATTTCAGAGGCGCTGCTGGGGTTTGTGTCACATAGTGCGGTAAGCTGATGGTGTCAGCTCCAATATACACCTTCTCAAAATAAAATTGCCCAAATAGGCTAAAACAGTGGTCTTCAACGGGGGCAATATCGCCCCCCCCCCAGGGGGCGTTTTCGAGATTTTGGGGGGCGCTGAGAGCCAAAGGGGCGGTAGGGGGCGCTGGGCACAAAATGGGGCGGTAAGGGGGCGCTGGGCATAAAGGCGGAAAGAAGAAACTAAAGGTGCTCTTAAACAAAACAAATTTAAACATTCTTCAACATTAAAGCTGGGAAACTAGATATAGACAATTTAAAGTTAACTTGCTTCTAATTTAAGAACAGAAACAGCGTTAGAAATTGAGATCGGGAATCCCATTTTCTATTTTTAAATTCTTACTCTTTTCCTGTGATAGATGTGTATTTATTGTCCTTGGAACTCGCGCGTATAAACGTTTTAGATTTGAGAAACAAAGTAGGTAATACGCCTTTTAGATTCTAGTTTATTTTATCTACATATGTTAATATATTGATATGTCAATGTTAATTGCAAAAAACAATAAAGGTAACATTTAAAAGAATAATTTAACTTTTTTTTTTAAAAAACAATAAACATTGATAGAATGTTGTTACGAAAACTCACTGGTATGTCATGTAATATTTCCTTGAGATCAGTGAATTGCCACTAGAAAAAAAGTAAGTTCTACTTTGATGGCATTTTCAGATGAGGTTATGAAACCAAGTCGGCTTCACGAACATATAGCGATATCCAAAAATAATTTAAGAATATTCATGATCAATTATAAAAATCTACAATTAAAACAATTATAAAAACAAAAATCGGCAAATGAGAATATGTTTTAATGGCTTCTAAGAAAAATGCATAACTTTTAAAAATTCTTGATGAAAAATTGATTAAAACTAAATTTATTTTAAAACATATGTAACACAAAAAGACTTTTTTTCTGTTAGAGATGAAATATTATTTCAAAATTGTCTAGTAATGTACCTTATGGGGACATATAGGAAACCATCAGTGGTTGGACGCTACAATGACTTTATAGGTAATATAGAATAAAGAACAAATCTATTCACTATTCACTATTGTGAGCTATGATACACAAGAAACGTTTAGCCCGCAATTTCATTTCTATTTGAATCTAATTATAAAACTTTAAATAAAATACAAACCCAAGCCGAAAATAAGCGCATCTTTCAACATTTTTGTGAAACAAATGATGAAAAAGGTGTTAGACTTTTGTTGTAAACTGAAGTTCGCTGGATTTCGAAAGGGGTTTGTTAATTTTATGGCTCGTTTTTTTAAGCTCTTAAATATATTTTTTATTTGAGAAACGGGAAGATACAACGGTTGGCGATGACTTAAAGAAGGCTAAACAAAAATGTTTGACATGGAAGGGCATCTAACAGAAATGAATGAAACGAACCTCCTGACTGCTAGGAAACAGATTGACTTTTATTGATAATCTCATTTCTCTTTTATTGAGATATCAAATCTATTTTAAAGAGTTTTACAATCTCACATAACTTGTTTGTTGACAAATGAATTACTGCTCAAGGACACCGATATATATGCAATTCACATCACAATGCTCTATGAAGAAATTAAGATTCGCTTCTAAAATAAAATAAAAAAATCTATAAATGACAATTATTAAACATCAACATCTGTTACTGGCGTTCAAATTGAGTTGCATGGAAAAGATAGATTTACAAAACTATGTCTTCAGTAAAAAGAATGTAAACACAGTGGCGTAGCTAGGGTGAGGGGAGGGGTGGAAATTTGAAAATCACCCGGGCCCCCATTTAAGGGGGGGAGGGAAAATTAGTGCTTTTTTAATTAATCAAATTAAATATTACGCAAAGTGCAGCGGCCCCAAAAGATGTCAAGCACCTTGGCCCCCAAACGATGGAAATTCCTAGCTAAGCCCCTGGAGGCACAACAGAGATGCGGCTGCATTGAAATGTTTCATTAAAATCCCAAAACTGTGGTCAAAATTGGAATTATGTTTTAGCTTTTCAGTAAACATACATAGTTAACCTAGATTTAGTGCGTAACAAAGTTAATGACTAAGCAAAGAAATAGGCTGGATGTAGCGACTAGAAGAGACCTTCACCTTGCCTTGGCTAACTTAAAGCTTGAAATGTTTAATATTGTCAGACTGCAGGAGGCACAAGGTTACCATAAGCTTAATATCATTTTGTAATGAATTAAGCAATAATAATATTTATATTAAAAAATAAAACTAAATTTACAATTAAACCTAAAAACATAAAAAAAAAAATTAAACGGAGACTATTCTTAGGATTTGAAAGAAAGTCTTGACAATTAATTTTTGTGTGTAATCCCTGTAAATTATTTGACATAATTTTTGCTGATGATAATTTTGGCTGTTTTTGCCTTTAATTCTGAAGATTACGGCTGAGTCCAGTGATTCACATAACAAAGCAAACCCAACTGCGACCTACATATTTTCCCGAATTTTATGCAGACAAAGCCGTTGTATGCTGGCTTTTCTTTGAGTATCAAATGTTTGTCCCGCAGTTTTTGTAAGAGCTCTCGAACTGTTTCTCTCAGAGGCTATCTGCTGCCAGAGAATGCTGCCAGGTACTTTCCTCTATGCCAGTGAGAGAGAAATGGCGCCTGAATAAATCTTTATGGCGCTCACGTGGGAAGGGGGCACCTCTGTAACTCAGTCCTCTTCAAAGCTCGTCAGACATAGGCCAAGGAGTTCACAACAATCGCCTTTGGCCTGCGGTCGTCTCCCAAGCGGGATAAGTGTTATTGACAGCATACAAATTACTAGATAGATAATATTTTGTTCAAATTTGCCTTCTCACGCTTCTTTATAAAAACTGTTTTTCTTAGAGGGGGGCGCTGGCGGATTTTTTAAAAGAAAAAATTCAAAAGGGGGGCGGTGGGCCAAAAAAGGTTGAAGACCATGGGCTAAAGCATGATCGGTAAACTAGCTAATGTTTTTTTCAAAGAAAGAATTTTGCTTGTAGCCAGTGCGGTCGGCAATCCATTAGTGACGTCACTGAATAAATACTTTTTTTTAAACTGAAAAATTTCATAATTATTAAAATAAAAACAAAAAAAACAACACAATAGTCTACTTCTTGTGTTCATCAACATTAACAAACTTTTTCATTTCGTATCATTTTTCACAAGGGTCCTAGGAGTAAACTGTCTGTTGATTGAGAATTTAGAACCAGACAAGGATAATCACAATTTAATCAAAATGGATTTTTGCTTTTGTGAAGCGAGTAATTATCGTAATATTATATCATTATTTTAAAGAAACTCAGGTCTTATATACCAATTACTTTTAAACTGTCATCTGTGACTAACCCTAAACAGCATCAACCGTAGAAACTTCCTCCTCTCTTAAAAAAATACTATTTATAATGATTTATATTTAAAAAGAGTGACTTAATCAGACTAATTCAGGCGAACTATTGAACGATTTTCAAACTAATTGTTATTTCCCAGCAATCTTTGTATCGAGTCTGATTTTCCATTTAATTCCACAGCGCTAGAAAAGTATTTTAAAATGAAAGATCTTTAAAATGTAGAGCTTATCAAACTTCTCCTATTCCGTACACCGGATACATCAAAAAGCTTATTGAATGTCCTCAATATATGACCGTCTCAAATTTTGATTCTTCTGCGGATGAACACTTGAAGAGGCTGGGCAGTAAATGTTTACGGCCTTTTTTTTTAAAACCAGACAAAAACACCTTATTGAAAAAAATAGTGTGTACAAATGGCTTAGCGAGTCTTTGACATGGAGTACTTACATTTCACTCGAAACTGTTGCTCGACCATTGTCCACATAGACAGGGCTAAGCGAATCCAGTGGAGAAACTTTATTCTTGGCACTTTTTGTAAAAGATTTTTTACTATCCTTAAGGCGTGTAAAAATTCCTGAAATTTTTCAAAATAAATACTAATATAAAATCGAGTTAGAATATTTAATCGCTATTTATAATATTAATGCATTATCTACCACAAGTCCAAAGATTAAGATTGAGTGCAATATTTCAGACTAAACCGCTGTCCGCCGGAGGTATATTAAAAATATCTTTTCACCGTCTGTATCTCTCCTTTGCAAACGTTTTTCTTTGGGTCTCAGATGTATGACTGGAGAACTTTGTAAGATTTTTCTAGCATCTTCCTCCCAAAAGCCATTGGATACTTTTATTTGGATCTATGATAAGAGATGACAGCCAATCAATGGGATTCTTTCAATGAGATGAAACTTAAGGTTTATAAATAAAGATGTTTAGCATACATACAAGCATACATTTTGAATTATAGATTAAAGAGGTTGCTTTTGCATAGCGCATAGCATTTTTATAGCATTCTCAGAGAGCTATGGTCCAATCTTTTTTGTGGACCAGTGGGGGAAGGGGGCTCTGGGAGAGGTTTTCCGTGCTGCCATTGGGCACTCTGTAAAAGCAACTCTGCTCAAGTCGGGATTTGAACGTAAGCCCCCCAATCCCCGAGCGATTTTTGCTATGACATTATGTGCTATCGTAAGGTTTTTGAAAAGATTGACCACTTTTATTTAAATAATCAGTGTCTCTTTCAATCTAAACAGAGAATTGTTTAGAACTAGGTTTCTTTCCTACTTTAATTAGTGTTTATTATTCTGCAAAATCGCATTTAGATGATAGACTATGTACACGAGGCAAGCCAATCAATTATATCTAATAACAAAACATAAGTTCACTTACCTGCCCAGTCATGGGCGCGCCTCATGGTAACCATCACCTCGGTAATCCTTTAGCACTGAAACTCATCCTATGAACTGACCACACAAAGAGCGGTAGCTGTTTCGTGTACGGAGTAATTCCCCTTTCCTCAAGTCTTCTTTGGCATTTAGTTTTTGTAACCTATTCTCGTCCACAGAGCCAATCTGTAATTTGTTTTAATTAAATTTACTATTTTCCCATCTTACGTCTATATTTTAAAAAAGTACAGAAGGTCTGTATAGGTCGAAGACTAAAACAAAATAAATATCAAATATTTAAAAAAATAAAGACAATCTAATGTAAAATATTTAATAAGGGCATTTTAGATGCGCCCTAGAAATGTTGCTTGCTAATGATTATGAAAGTGGGGCAATGTCCTATTGGGTGTTTCGGGAATAAAAGAATCTGAACTATTGCACGCGCGAGCAATGTGAGCATATCTATGAAACAGGCGACGGTGTGAGAGAGACAGAATGGCGGCAAGAAAGAGAGTGGTGGAAAGAAAGAGAGACAGAGTGGAGGCATAAAAGAGAGTGGCGGAAAGAAAGAGAGACATAATAAAGGAAAAGAAAAGAGAGAGGCGCAAAGAAAGAGAGACAGAATGACTGGAAAAAAAAGAGAGAGGCGCAAAGAAAGAGAGACAGAATGACTGGAAAAAAACAATGCTCCGTACAGAACCACACCGCTGAACTGTGCTGTAGTCGACAGAAATAGGAATTTCAATAGGAAGCCTCTATATAGAAGCCTATATAAACAACTGATGTTCTGTTGAATGCCGTGAGTTATGGCACTTAACAGAAGGGACGGATGTATGCTTAATTAAGGCGATCGTCTATGGCTAGTTTAAGGAAGGCGCCTCTCGGAAACGCTTCAAATACACAGGCGTCAGTTTGCATGCATTCATTGGCGAAGAGGAAAAGGCCTGGCAGCAAATGACTCCCAAAAAAGACAGCTTGACAAATGTTACAAAGTTCGCGGGACATACGTTTTAAGAACCAAAGAACCCAGCCCCCGCAGACAGTTAAATTGTTGGCCTAGAGATTCTAGATCTATGAAGGAAGGTCTGTAATTTAATACTAGGTCTAGGATAGTCTAAGTCTAATACTATAGTCACTAAAGACTTGAGTCAGAGTTAGATCTATCATCTAGATCTAGATTCTCTAAGTAGATCTAAATTATATCATAAACTGTTGCTGACTTGAAAATTTAGAATCTTTATGCCACTTCCATCGGCTTATGTAGGACATAATAAAATAAAAATAGAACGAACTCTCTAAGCACCTTGAAAATTTCCCTAACCATTTTTTTTAAAGGTCTAGTCTAGTTGAAAAATAAAATTGTGCACACAAAAAATTCGCGCACTACGTGTCTGTAATAAATGATGACGCTATAATACAGCCAAATTGTCATTCTTTATCTTCCCTCAATAGAGAAAGGAACTCAATATGCCCATATAGAGCCTACTATAAAATAGCCCATTACATTTAGAACTATATCCAGATCTAGATCTATAAGTTATTGTAAAGAAGCACAGATCTAGAGCAAGCAAGAAAGAAAATAACCAAATCCTCGGCAATGCCTGACAAAAACATGTTTTCAATTTTAAAAGTTATATTGTTTCGACATAGATCTTATAAAGGTAAATACAAAGATAATGTTAATTTTATTTTAAGATAACAAATTTAATAAATGTATTTACTCAGTCTACAGAAATGCGCATCAGCGTGTGCAATTTAATCTAAGTTAAATCTTTATTGACCTAAAGAGGCCTACATTGAACGTTCATTATACAAATTCGTGTAGGAATTAAATCTAGCTATAAAAGGTCAAGTGAAATAAATAGAGAGGCTTTTTTAAAAACTGGGAAAACGTAAAATTATGTCATTTTGAAAGTTTATAAGTTTCTAGATCTAGTCTAGTCTAGGATTTGCTATAGACCTAGGCCTAGTCTATATCTTCTTTAATTGAAGAACAAAAAATAACAGTAAATAACAGTAACAGATTTATTCTAAACATAGAAAGACTAGTTAAAAGATGTCTACGTCGTCTAAATTCTAAACCTATTAATAGCCTACTAAATCTGTTATTAGTATTATACCGACTTGGTTCTGATTTTTTTTTTTATTAATCTGATAGGCTTAATGATAGCCTAATTTAAAAAAATGTAGGTCTCCATTCCAAAGCCAAAAGTAATGACCTTGACTTTGAACATGCCAAAATGGAAATGTCGTAGTGTTTACAGATTTAAATATGGATCTCTATTTCATCCCATCTCGTCTGCAGCATAGGCCACCAACCATCTCCCTCCAGGCGTTTCGGTTCTAGGCGAGTCTCTCCAACTGTCCCCACGTCTTGCCATCTGCTTTCAAATCGCGGTGCCATGGATCTCTATTTCACTTTGACATACAATCTTGACATAGATGTAGATCTATTATAGATGTCTATTCAGTTTTATGGGAGGCGCGGTGGCTGAGTGGTAAATCGCTTGTCTTCCGAACCGGTGGTCCCGGGTTCGAATCCTGGTGAAGACTGTGATTTTAATATCGGGATCTTTGAGTCCACCCAGCTCTAATAGGTACCGGACATTAGTTGGTGAAAAGTAAAGGCGGTTGGTCGTTGTGCTGGCCACATGATACCCTCGTTAACCATAGTCCACAAAGATATTCTTTACATCATCTGCCATATAGACCACAAGGTCTGAAATGGGAACTTTTTACTATTTCTGTGTTATGTATAAAAAATACTTTAGTAACTTTTACAAAATGTTTGTGAGAATATTTAATCTCTATGAGACTAATTAGATATAAAGTAAATCTGAGTAAAGTGATAAAGGCTCCCTGGAAAAAAGTAAATGTTAAAATACAAACAGAATCTAGAATTCTAGACATAAACCGATCGTCTTTAGAATATAGATCTAGCATTTATCGAGAGCTAGAGCTATTAAATGTTGTAAAAGAAAATATCTAAAAATCTGGCCACTTTTTGTAACTACAACCGTTGTCAGCGTCCAAATGGCAATATTCTAGGTCTAAAACTCGTTTTGTAAAATTGTATTAAAGTAAATTAAAAATAAATTATTTAGATCCAGAGAAACTAGAAGTCTAAGTAGATCAAGATTTTAGATGTCGATGTTTATTACATAATCTTGCTGGGTTTTTTTAAATTTGTTTTATAGATGTATGATAATCTGTCTAGATCTTTCTAGTTCTAGACTCAATAAATTGAATTAAAAAAAAAATCTTTTTTTTCTTTCGATTTCGTTTTCAGATCTTGTTACTCAGCGAATTACTGTACTCAGTCAACCCAGTGTACAGCCTCTACAGCGTAGATCTATCAACAATAGATCTAGATCCATTGATCTCGTCTATCTAGATCTAGCTGTCATCTTTCACATTATTCAAGTCTCTTGTAGTATACTCAGTATAGAACTACTCAGCCGTCTCAGCACTCGACACAATTGTTTATCATGTCAGACAATCCACAAATTTGTTCGTCAAATACAGGTCTTATGATATAATTTAGACCTACTTAGAGAATCTAGATCTAGATGATAGATCTAACTCTGACTCAAGTCTTTAGTGACTATAGTATTAGACTTAGACTATCCTAGACCTAGTATTAAATTACAGACCTTCCTTCATAGATCTAGAATCTAGCCTAGATCTATATAGAATCTAGATCTGAGCAGTAGCCTAAATCAAGAAAAAGAGATCTAGATGTAATTGGTCTAAAAAAAAGTTATGGCTACCATACCTGTAAATCTAAGTCCAATGCATTATTATTGTAAGCCAGGATTTAGATCTTTGTGTCAATCTAGATAATCAGTTCTAATAGCACTAGGGAAAAGCACTTATAAAAATTCAGCCAAGGAAATGCAATAAGACTTAGACTTACTTAGACTTAGATCCTCCCGCGTCGTTCAGCACATTGGGCGGCAAGCTGTCTCCACATAGATCTATCACTGGCAATGTCTGAAGTCTCTTCTCACCTGGTGTCCACTGCTCTGAGGTACATTCCATGTACCAATTAGGGTCAGTTTCTTTGTATTAAAGGGCGTGCCATGTATCGGGTATCAAACGTCCTGTAGTGGGAAGCGTGTTAGAGTGGCTAAGTACGCTTGAAATTGGCTTGGCTTCCTATGAAGGGGGCTCGAGGTTCGACACTTGACTCAGCAGAGTTGTGTTTACTGAGCGCCTAAAGGCAGCACAGAAAACCTCCCAGATACCCCCACTGGTCCTCATAGGACTATAGCGCTCTGAGCATGCTATTAGCATGAAGGTAGCGCTATATAAAAAAAGCTATATTATTGGGTTTGGTCCAACACGACATCAGGGGTTGGTCAAATTATCTTTATGCTTAAAGTTTGCCGCTTCTGTAGCTATTGAGGTATTACAGGGTGGGGTTGCACGCCAAACCCACCTCCTTTCTCACCCTGGCTTGGCCAGGCAGAAGACAGATGGGATAAGAAATATGCCTATATCTTTATCTATATCTTTTTTTTTTTATAGTATTTTATTAGGTTTTTATGTATAAATTTTGTAAAGTTCAGTGTTTTATGCATTTGTACTAATTTACTTTATAGTCATTTGTCCTGTAGAGTCTCTTTACTCTTATTTAGGGATTTTTACTAATGATGTTACTCATTTGTATTTAAACCTCAAGACTCCTTTTTTTTCATCTATCCAAATTTATTTATGTTTACCTTCTAAAATGTATCAATCATATTTCAAATGACATAGGATTTTAAGGCCACATCACCTTTCCTCCTCTTTTCATTACTTGTCCAGCTCTACACTTTGTTACTTTAATAGGATAGTTTGGTGCTCTAACCATATAAGCTCCTATATGTACTGGGGTAGTCATAAAATTATTATTTTTGAAGAGCTGATGGCTCTTCCATATATTCATTACCTATATTAAATTAATTGCCTACTGAATGTTAAACTTGAAGCTAACATGCTAATCATGTTAAGTGGTCTAAATTATATTTTTTTATTTCAGAAGGTCTGATTTTGTCATCATTTGAAGTACTCCAGGACAGTTTATCTCAGGGTAATTTAAGGCAGATGAAGCTAAAGAATGCTTACAGTACTGGCATTGATGACAGACTATCTTCTAGAAGTTCACAGGTGGAGCATTTTACATTAATGTTTACTAACAAAAACATCAATAGATTTTCATGAATGTATTTATACTTTTTTTTTTTTTTTTCTCTTTTAAAAAAGGCACTGGGCTTTAAAAATTGTTTAATAAAACGTGTTATGGAACTAAGGGTTAATATTCTGCATTTTGTTTTATAGTATAAGCAGTCTTGCTTACCTGATGATTCTCATCCCCCTCACATGAGTACTCACCCTTGTGTCACTGAAACAAATGAAGGAGATGAGATGTTTGATGTCACAGACCAGTTTAGAGCAGATGAAGCTGGAGACTCTTTGGATAACGACACCAACAACAACTCCTTGGACAGGGATGATGAAGGTGATGATGAAGAGGAAGAAGATGAGGAAGAGGATGAAGTGCACAATGTAGTGAGACAGAATGATGGCCAGGTAAGAGGGCTCACTTGAGACATCCAAACAAGACAAACTGTTTATTGTTTTGCCAACCCGTATTAGTTTTTCATTGCAGTTGATCTACTTAGATCTCAACTGGTGCTATGTTATTAAACATAGTACACTTCTTAAATTTATAAGATTGTACGAGTTTTATATTATTTTTTTAGCGTTTGGTGTCAACTGCTCAAGATTTAACAAGTAGCGTGGAAACAAGCCAGCAAGAGACTGCACCCAGTAACCTCAGAGTCCATCATCATCCAAAAGAGGCATATACTTCACATGGTTCTAATCTACCTGCACATAACTTTATCAATTCTTCTAGAGGTATCTTAACATTTTGGTGTCAAATTTTTTAAATGCTAACTCTGAGAACAACCAAAACAAAATGAAAATTGAAATATCAAGATTAGTACTAGTTATAGCATAACACAAATATTAGAAGAAAAAAAAAAAGAAATATGCAATCAAAGAGTATTTAATAAGTTATAAGAGGGAGTGGCCAATGGTAAGTCATAGCTTCTGAACTGATTGGGTCTTAAGGTTAAATCCATTTTTAGGACCCTCCTTAATCCATGCAACTCATTTTTAGGACACTCCTGAGTCCACCCAACTCTAATGGGTACTTGACATATCTTATGAACGTAAAGGCAATTAGTTGTGCTGGCTACATATTACACCCTTGTATGTGGCTGGCTTTTTAAAGCGAGGATTGGACTTTACAGTCATCTTCGAGTCCAAAGGAAATTAGAAATATGCTCATGAAGGAAGAACTATTTATATATACACCCTTGTAAACTATCAGCCATAGTAACATGTGCCACTATCATCTGCTTCATGGATCACAAGGTCTGGAAGGGGTACCAATGAAGTTATAACTTTTTTGCAAGTTGAATTAGACATATGACTCTTTGTTTTATAAAACACAATGTTTTAGATGTTCCTTCCTTCTCTATATTATTAAAATACATATATATATATTTAAGACTTACACATAAAAAGAAACTAAAAAAAAAGTGTAATGAACATAGGTCAAATTGAGAGCCTTTACATGTAAAAACAGTTAAATTATTTCAAATTGAATTTATTGGAATGAATTGTTATTTGGCTTGTACAGCTCTCTGGCATTCTGGCCCCACCACTCCCAACAATACAGCCAGATACTCTGGAGACTGGCATTTACCATTAAACACGAGTGCAGGGGAGAGAAGGAGGACAGATGTGTTTTCTGGATCATCCTCTCCTGATGAGAGTAGGGACAGAGGCTGTGAAGAACAACATTGGAAGTTTGTACATGGACAAACTGAAGAGCAGCATGTAAGTCTGGATGACATCACCTATGTGGTCAAAATTGATTTTCTATCATTTTAGTCTACAATTAGTTATTAAACTTTATGTAATAGCATTTACTATTCCTGCATAAAATAGTTTATTTCCATAGTCTTATTTTATAATTGACAATTATTCCTGTTTGCAGTGGCTTGTGGGTCCTTCAAAGGGCACTAGATGACTTATGTAGAGTAATAGCTTGTATACAAATATAAAAAAAAAACAATTTCTTTAAAAAGTAACTCCATCTTCTTTACACATTTAGTTCTTTCTGTAAAGAACAAAATCTGAAACCTCAACCTGATAATTGCTTTTATATTTAAACTTTTATGAATTCAGGCTCACTGGGTACCAGATCATGGTCAAGGGAAAGTTGTGGTTGGACCAGTCAGTTCTAATTGGGTAGGTGGTTCTAAAAGGGAAAGAGTCCAAGATCAAACACATGACTTACATGCGATTCATGGACACTCTAGTATGGACCAATCTTCACATTGGAACCAACATATAAGGACTGCCCAAGCTGACATACACACATGGCCTAAAGGTTGTTTTTTTTTAATATTTATTTTAAAGTTGTTAAGATTTCATAATACATTAACCTCCAGTTTCTGACTTCTCTATCATTTAAAAATGTTTATTAACTAGGTAGTGTGTATGCACCAGACTCAGAAATGAATAATGTGAGAAGTTTATTTACTGTCCAGCCCTCACAGTCTGTTTTGGCCACACCCTCAGCGAGCACTTCATACACTGATATTGATCCAGCTCGAACCGGGGTAAGCATTTCCTACTTGATATTATATTGTATATTGAATGATCTCTTTCGTTAAACTTTTAAAAATATTATAACAAGTAGTTTTGTTTATTTTTGAAACCTTAGAATATTATTTTTTAAAAATCTTTATGATTAAAAGAAACGTCTTTCAACATTGCTACAGGTCCACTGGCGGATCCAGAACTTTGGAGGGGGGGGGATTTTTTTCCAAACCCTAACCCTAACGCCCAGTAAACCCTAACCCTATGCATAAACGTGCGTACAGCATTTATTTATATATATATATATATATATATATATATATATATATTCGATATATGAGAATAAAATAAGACTGTTTCTCAATCTTCGGAGAAAAAAAAACCCAGTCATGTTGAGGCCTTTCTCTTGCAAGCTTGGAGGTCTGGGAGAGCGCTCTAAGCTTCCTCAGTGGGGCCCCGACACCCAAAAGCGTTTTCTTGCATTTTTCACTGCAGAAACGCATTCTCCTGACATCTACAGCTCGTTATTTATCAGTGGGGTTCGGGGCGAAGCCTCGACGCTAAAAGCTTTTTCTTACATTCTTCACTGCAGAAACGCATTCTCCTGACATCTTCAGCTTATTATTCATCAGTGAGGTTCGGGGCGAAGCTTCGATGCTAAATGCGTTTTCTGGCATTCTTCACTGCAGTAACGCATTCTCCCGACCTACAGCTGATTATTCATTCTATTATAAAGGACCTTTTGAATAATGTGGAAAAATATTCTAAAATGAATTTATAGTCCCTTAATACATTGCAAATACAACCGATTTGTTCTTTGAAAGATAAGAGACCCCACATATTTAGAATAAGGCTTTAGGATCGCCGCCGAAAAAAAAAATTTGATTAATAATATTCAATAGAATTGAAGCATAAATTGTGAGTTATAGTCCTAAATTTATTTAACTAGAAAAATATGAGAGTAAAGGTTGGAAAAAGTCGACTAGGAATAGATTATCTGGCTTTTTAACTCATCTCAACCGTGACTGTTATATTGAAAAAAAATTCGTTTAAATTATAACTTTTCCAATGCAGTCTTTCTTAAAATAGTTACGATAAATTCATGTGAAATTACAAAAACTCTGTCTGGAAAGGGTAAGGGCGGTAAAATGAAAACGATTAATCCTCGCTCCTTTTTATAATTTCTGCTAATGATTGCATTTTGCATTAAAGAATAGGGGTTGGGCGACTCGATATAAGAATTTACTTTATAGCATATATAAATTATATTAGTGACAGATTTTTAAAAATTTTGTTATTTCTTACTATAATACAAAAAGAAAAAGTATAGGTTTGTCCAATGGGGGGAAGGATTGCATGTATTGCACTTCCACCTGTTTATATTATATAGAAATTTGACTAATTTTGTTCATATACTATGATTTCTCCATTAATATACTTGTTCATATACTATGATTTCTCCATGAAAGTTTATGGTGGGGGGGAGGGCATATTGATGCCATCGCCCCCTCCCGACCCTACCAAATCGGCCAAAATACTAGAAATGGGGGGGGGGGGGCGAAATAATCTAAAAAAAGGTTGAAATATAAATAATTAGTATATATTATTAACATAAGTAATAAATTTGTATACAAATTGTGTAAATTCTATACTAAAATTCATCCACCACCACCCCCACCCCTCCCCCACTGGATCCGCCAGTGTACAGGTCTAACCTTAAAAAGTCACCAGCTTTTATTATGCTACAGACTATATTAGGTCTAACTTTATTAAAAAGTCACTAGCTTTTATTATTACTTATTTTCAGTCATGGAACCTGAATACTCATATTCCTGCAGCACAATCTCTTGGTAACTTACCTCGCCCTCTATTGGCTCATGAAATGTCTTGCCGTAGAGCTAGTACATCTGGAATTTATCAGCAGACTCCTTCTCAGAGTTTCACTGGTTTTCCAGGACAAGCTAGAGCTGATTGGTCTGCATCAGGTATGAATGGAAGAATTAATATTGAACACCAGTAATTCAAATTGTGCTTGAGTCTTGTTGTATGAGAACTTAAAGACTTACATTTCTAACTATTAATAGATTTATTCTCAGAGCATTTTTACAGCAATTTAACAAAACTTTCATTTCTTATGCTATCTATAATAATGTAGAATAGCAGTTCTATTGGCTCATAACATTCATTTAAAACAAATTAAGTTGACATTATATAGCAGATTGTTGGAACAGTTGATTATATTTCAGCATTGAGTCCAGGTCCATCAGGTTTAACTACAGAGTTACCATCAGAACATTACAAACTTGGAGGTGTTGAAAGAGGTCCAGTGTGCAAAAGTTCAATAATATCTAAGCGGGGTAAAGGTCGAGGCATCAGAGGGGAGTCAACTGTTGAGGGCCACCCTCCCACCACACATCGTCCAGCTCTGGATCAGGTACATTATTAGCAGCATTAAAGAATTGTTTTAAACTCTTAGTCTGTCATGGTCTAACTATTTTTTTTTTTCACCATATGCCAAAACCCAAAAGTATCGTTTATTTTATACTTTTACTTATAAATGCAAAGAGTATATATAAGATACAGTAAATGAAAAAAAAGTAATGCATTTCAAATATTTGTTTTATGAAGGTATGATGTTGAAAAGCTAATGATGTGGTCTTTATTATGCCCCACGGTTTTTAGAAAGGATGTTTGAAAAATCCTGAATTTAAAATCAAGCACCTTGATTTCCATTTGAAAGTTAAATTAGTTGTCAGGCATTTTTCTTTCAACCACCATGCCTCATTTGAAATAAGTGTTAACTTAGTGGAGATTTCCACAATCAACTAAGCAGTGTCACAGACTCTAAATTTTGAACTGTAATTTTAACACTATCTCATGCATGCGAGTTGATCTTTGTATCAAGTCTCCTTTATCACCACTAGTTAGTTGCCCATTTGTTTTGAAATTAGCTTGAGGTCATAGAGTGAAAGTCTAATTCTTCCTTCTTATTGAAATGATTTTGTGCTAGAAATGAAAGAGCCTAGAACATGCCATTCTGCAGTGCTAAAAAGTGCACTAAAACTACCCTAGACCTTTGAGCAAACATACATTAGCAACACTTCCTTTAATTTTGTGCACCAGATGCACTGACAAGCTAGTTAGTTATAGTTTTTCCACCATGTATGAAAATCTCTAATAGAAATTCGTCTTAAAACAATAGAAAATCCTTTTGCTTCTGAATGAGTATTCAGATTTCATTTGTAATTTAAAATATCAAATATCTTTTCAAATAAACATAGTTTATCAGCTGTATTATATGTTCTTTATCCATTGCTCTTCAGGTTCGTCAACAAGCACATCCTTATCAGATTAAGGATCAGAAGAAAGTGGTCAGAGATGTGTATCCTGCTACTTCAGCTAATGTCCATACTTTGAAAGCCTCTCATATTGTGTCTTGGTAAATACATCATTAACTTACATAGAACATGTGGACCAACTAACTAATCACTACCCAACTTATTTCCTGAAACTATATTGCCATTTTGATTTATTAGGATTTGTTCCATTTTAACCAAACTCTAAAAACATAAAATAGTTTGATATGTTCAATAGACAAAAAAAAGTCTTCAAAATCATTTAATTGACAGCTTTCTTATATCTGTATGGCAAGTATCAAGGTTGTCTTTTCGTTTGAAATGTAAAGGTGTCTAGACTTCCTCAGTAATATTCTGACTACATTGTTGTAAGCTATGAAAAATTGATATTCTAAAGTAGAAATTACTTGGTTTAGAAAAGATTTGACAGATCAAGAAAAATTTATGAAGTCCATTAATCATGGAGGTTCTATAATAATGAAATTGATTTGTTTAAAATAATTTCATGTTCCCTTGTATAGTTGTACTTTGATGTTTGTTTTAGCTAAAAATCTTTACTTACCCTTAAACATTATTACAGTGTTCATTTTTTTTCTGTTCAGGTACATTGATTATCTGATACATGAGAATGAACATTTGACACAGATTTCTAGAGCTTTTTCCCTACCAGTGAATCTATTCCATTCTGATGATTTCTATTTCATGGACAGTTTGAAGAAGAAGGTAGGTGAATACACATAATGGTAAGAGGAGGCAATGAAAATTGATTTAGATAAAATATTTGATATGGTCAGTTTTAGTCTGAACTGTACCTTGTACAGCCTTATGAAAAATTGTAACAATAATAAACAAAATTGGTCTTAAGTAAAACAAAAAATTTCATCAAAACAGCATCAAATGTACTACTGTGATTGAATAAATCTTAATGCTAGCATTTCTATAACATTTTGTAGGTCCATTTTCCCAGTCTGAAGTTTTTGTCTTGGATGCAACAAAATCTACCCAGTATTAATGTGAATGCTATAGATTTTCATGAAGGAAGGCCACCAGTTATATCTACATGGAATCAAGACTGGTTCTGGCAAAACAAATCAAGACGAGATATTATTCATGATGTTTTCTTCTACTTTCAACATCGCCGTGTTACTTGTGACAACTAGAGTGGCTAAAGCTGGAAGAAATTATGATTGGAACTAAATGTAATGTTATTGTCTCTTCACTGTGATAATGTTTTTGCAATCATCTGGGACATCACATGATGCCTTAACATTGTGATTGTTTATGTTGAATCATCATTCCCTCTGTATACTTGATACTGTGATCATTTATGTGAAATCATCAACATGAGGGAAACATTCATTGAAATTGTATCAACATGTGTCTTTGTTTTAAAAACTTTTTTTTTTTTTCTTGAAAATTTCTAGATACTTTGATTGACACTAATTGTTAAATCAACCTTTGATCTAAGTACTTTAACACTAAGATGTTATTATATCATCCTTTACCACTGTGATAATGTTAAATCATCCTTTACTCTACATACATTAACACTGACATTTTATGTTGAATACTCTACATACTTTGACACCTCCCATTATGTTAAATCATTCTTCAATCTACATACTTTGAAACTGTGATTATGTTACATCATCTTTCACTCTACATAATTGAACACTGTGATTGTTTAGGTTCAATGAATGTAACATGACATGATTCCAATATTGTTTTGCTTCAAGATGTATGTTATTCTGTTTAAATCACTATTTGTTTTTATTATGGATGTGGATATCACAATATGAAACAAATTCCATTATTTTTCTTTACAGACATTTTTAGCTTAAGAATAAATTAAATATTTTTAGATATGTTATTTAAATCATGTCACTTGATATGTATAGAAAGATTTGTATTTTTATATCATAATGTATCATATAACAAGGTCTTGTTGCACAGCTGCATCAAAAAAATTTATTGATGCTTTTTCATGTATTTGAAAAATGTAATTCAAAGTATATATATATATATATATAATTTTAAACTGTAATTGAAATTGATTAGCTGCTTTTTTTATTTTAGTTTAAACATTTATTTTAATTTTTCAACATTTGAAAGTTAGATTTCCTTTATTTTTTAAATAAAAATTGTCTATTTTATTTTGAAATAAACCATTGAATTATTGAAGCTTTAACTCATTGAGTGCAGTGTTGTTTTTATTTAAAAAAAATGCTACTTTTTTGGAAAAAAAAAGAAAATGTTCCAAACATGCCTAAAACAAAAATTTATTATTCAAGTACCAATGAAGCTATAGTAACATATTTGGTATCACAGTAAAGGTAAATAATGTGAAAATGTAAACATCTTTCTATTTAAATATAAGATACAAATTATAATCTAAATAATATGACCCTTAAAAAAAAAATGGATGCCAGCTTTAGAACTTCTGAGACCTAAATATAGATTTTGAGCTTTGCAATACTGTTGAAACATCATATTAGACTATTGACATCTTTTTCAAAAAGAAATGCGATAAAGCAGTCAATAAAAAATGATGAATCACTGATTATATTATTATTTTTACATGGCTTTGTAGTCAGAAAAGGGAAAAAATTTTGCACTATTTCTACCAATAACAATAGATACCAGTACTCAATCTATCAATCAAATGTACTCAGATATTATGTACATTTGAATCAGTGGGATATAGATCTAGATTTATCTTCTTTTGATTTGCCTAGAACATCTTTCATTCTAATACTAGACCAGTGTAAGACATAGGCTAGCGGGAGATCAAAGCATAAATCTCTAACTGAAGGACAATAAAAATTCTAATTCATTATACCTAAAATTAGACCTAGATCATAATTACTATTCCTTTGTAATAAATTATGGATCTAGAATAGTTTTATATTTCACTTTTATTTAGTAGTAAACCTTTTGGAGTACTTACAAGACAGAGTGCAACTTGAACCTGTATAAGTAGACCTATAGTCATGGTTTTTACTGATAAACAATAGCTACAAAATATACCAAGAAAAAGCCCAGCATGGTGGATGAATATAATATTGGATTTAGATCTACCATTTCTGTTGTTTTTATTTATCTTAGGCTTACATCTATAGGGATCTACCCAGGTGTAAAGATAAAAGCATAGATCAACCTTTATCTACATTCCAGACCTAGCCTAAGCCTAAGGACAATACTAGACCTAAATCTAAATGCTAATAATGTCCAAGTCTGTTTCATCCTATGCTAAATGTAGATCAAGATCTAAATCTTCATTATTACTATTCATAGAAGTATAAAAAGAACAATTATAAAGCTTCTTCAGTTGTAAAATTTATGGGTGTGTCTTGGACAAGCATAGCCATGTCAATGATGTTGTAGATTTTTACAGATAAACAATACTAAAAAAAAAAAAATGGGCAAAAAATGCCCACAGTGGATGATTATTTGATGTAGATCTACCATTTCCTTTCTTTTTATTTATCATAAGCTTAGATCTAGAGATATATCTAGTCTAAATCTAGAGATAAAAGCTTAGATCTAGTCAATCTCGTTCTACACTCTACACCTAGCCTACTGACAATAATAGATTTAGATCTAAATACTAATAATATACGCTAAATTTAGACTTATTCTGGATCTAATCTATATATCTAGATCGAATTCTTCATTATTACTATTTATTTGTGATAAATGTTAGAATAATTATAGTTTCTTCAGTCATTGGTTAATATGCATGACGCGTAGGACGTAATCATCTTCTTTTTTGAAGTAACGTCTGTATTATATAAGATAAGATAGTAAACATTGTGGCGTAGTCATGGCGACGGTTTTTTACATAGTAAAAAAAGTAAAAATAAATGTCTAAATAAAGCCAAAAGCTTCTAATTTCTATGTAAACAAAGGATGAAGAGCTCTTTTATAAACTAAAAATAGTTCCACTGTTGTTAGGTAAAAAGTTTAATTTAAAAATGCAACGAAACAAAGGTAGGGTATGAACGTCTATGGGATAGACGTTCCGTACATTTAGGGGCAGTCAGACCGTCTATGGGATAGACGCTCCGCAGTCATTGAGTTAAACATTGTTGAAGTATTGTGTCTTGTCCTTATTTCAAGTCTGTAATAGAAATATCATAAAATATTTACAGCTAGTGAAAATTCTTTTATATTCTTCAAAACCATTTCTAATTCTTAAGTCTGCACACATCCCACTGTAAAATCAAAGAATAAAATGTTAAGTAGGGGTCTGGGGTTGACAATCCAAATATAGATAACTACTGAAAGAGTTGCCTCCCATTTCATTGGTGATTTTCACCTTTAGTCCATATTATTGGGTAAACAGTACAAATATAGAAACAGCTAAAGTTTAATGTAAAGAACTAATCTTAAGGACAAAAGTATAATGAAATAATTTATTAATGAAAATAAGTATAAAAAAAATAGTGAATTCAACATTCCAATTCAAATAAATTGGACTAAAGTTTCAGTTCTTCTAAAAACATAACTTTCACATGTAAAGAAATAGTCATAAGTTACAATAAGTTCTACTAGTAGAAACACACATTCCTTGTCTAACAGCTACAGACACACACATTCCCTGATACACTTCTGACTCACAACTTTATAAACAAACATTTCTGTCTTACAAGCATACTTGTATATCTATCACAGGTATAATGTATCACAGATTGTAGGCTTTAAATTACAGAATATCTGAAGTTCAAAATAATTTTTTAAACAAAGTTTTAATAAAAATAAATAATGTATTGTACAGCTCTTCTTATTAAGTTTGTACAGGAATGCCAATGTAAAAGCTTAGATTCATATCATACAAAGGAAATAGTTTCACCAAATTCTAAATCTATCTTTTATATCAAGAAGTTACATTATTAATAATAGAAATGTTATAAAGAACTATTAGTAGTATACACATTTAATTGTTTAAAATTACTTATATGATCCTAAACAATATGTTCTAAAAATTAAAGTGATAGGCCAATGTCTTTTAATAAGTACTTCTAGAACAATACATAAGTCCAGACCAAAAGTACAGAACAAAGTATTTTAATAATGTAACATTTCTATGTTAATACTGCAACTGTTATAAGCATTAGTTTAAAATGAGACAGTTTATTAATTTCTTAGATAAAAATAAATAATTTAAACAACAAAAAAACATTTGCCTTCATATATATTCACACCAGAATTTGTAGAATATTGAAAGTAAATGACAATGAGAGAGGGCAATTGATGGTAGATGGTAAACACACCAGAAGCAGGAAAGAGGCTGAAAAGGATGTGTAGATCAGGATTGACCCCCCCCCCCCCTCTTAGTCACACAATGCAAAAGGCTATATTAATATTTTTGCTCAAAGGCACTGATGGATCATAAAAAGCACACATGCAGTAGGATAAATGTTGTTTTTTTTCCATTTAGAGTAAATCTTAATATCATATATTTCTTTGATTGAAACAAATATTTTTCCCAAATACTTGTAAAAATAAAAAATATAGCATCATTTTAATCATAAGTATCCAGTGTTTAAAATTAAATCCACATAAAACTTTTTATTCTTAGTGTTTTTAAGTAATTAAAAAAAAGCAACCATTACAATCTTCATGAAATATAGATAATGATATCATTTCTTCTTTTGGGCAATAAAATTGTTTTCTTGTAAAATAGAAAACAATTTTGATCAAGCATTTTAATATTCCTATTCTACACAAAGAACACATGTATATCTTGTGTCAACATTACAAAACAAAGAATGCCATAGGTCACAATTTAATGTAGTCAAATATCATCGACCTTTTTTGAGTTTCTGTTTCATGTAATAAGGGAGGCATACAGTTTTCTTTAATAAGTATAGGAAACTTATACAATCGCAGTAAAGATCTACACGTTTTAATTCTCATAAGTTTCTTTGTAAAAAATTACATTCTCATCATATCATTGAGGATTTCCTTGTCTACTATAGATACATACTGTGCTATCATAGCATAGCAAAAGAAATAAGAGATATGCTATAATACTAGTGAGTATGTAATAAGTTATATTTTTTTTATTTGTATGTAATGACTTTGTGTTTGATTTATTAATGCCTCTTTATATTCTAATTTTCTTGACTTCAAAATGTTTTTTATTTAAATTTTTAAAATTATGCAATCTATATTGAGCCCAGAGGTAGAAATGTTTTCTTAGAGGCTCTGTGAAAAACTCACATTTTGATGGCTTCAAATATGGTACAAATTTAATTTGATTAATGCTGATGTGAAGTATTGTGCCCTTATATTGCTATGTAAGGCATGGGTGATGAATGATCAACTCTTGTGTGAGGTCTTGTGTCCTTGCATTGCCTTGCTCTGTGACACTGGAACAGGGAGTAAAGAATTTCTTGGTTCTGTATGGCTGACAGATGACAGAGGTATTCTAGTCGTTTGCAGCAGCATCATTGGTTGTTTCTGACAAAGTTTCTGCCAGGCTTTGAAAATCTTCAAACATTACAAATACATTTATTAGTTTAAAAAAAATACGATTTTTTTCTGAATACAAGTTTGATTACTTATGTGTTATCTAAAGATCACACCAATTAAACATAGTTCAAAGATTAGAAAGTTTTATCATATTTTGTTAACTTTTGATATGGGGGAAATTTTACTAGGATAACATATTATATAGTCAAAAAGTATTTCATTAGTTACAACATCCAAAAATAATGTTAAACATGCCTAAAACATGACTCTCACTATAAAGAGGCTAAATTCAATCACTGTTGACATTTTACTGCTCCACACTTTATTGAGAGACTTCTCTACTTCACAATAGATTCTTTATATTATTATTTTTAATAGCATGTAGTCATTCATGATCTAATATCATCATAGTAGGCCTACTTGGAATCAATCCTTTTTCATGGACAGGTGAATTAAGGTATCCACAAGAAGGTTTCTTTTAGGCCCTCAGCAAACATAACTAAGCTCGTGTTAAATCTTGAATCTACAATTCCTAGATAACATCTGGATTCAAAACAATCTCCCCTCAGTTAGGTAGCACCAAGTGGTTTAAGAAACTTAGCCAGACATTTTCATTATTCTATAAACCTATTATATGAGAATGACTGAAATACTTTTAACAAATTTCAGACTTTTGTCCTCTAAAACAATTTACCACTTCTATTTTCTATAGTCAGAAGGGTATGACAAGAGGGTAAATTTGAACACACATTTTGTAAATACCCGTAACAAACCAGATTTAAAAAAAATTGAGAACCTTATGAATCTCACCTGTCTTAGTGTATGCTTGTCATATTGGTTACACAAGTTGTTGACGGAGCTACATCTAATGTATTCAGTTCTCCATTTATTCCAGAATCTTCTCAGATTAAACTCACGCTCCTGAAGAAATATTGTCAGATGGAAGTTGTTTTTTTAAGCAATGTGACATATCATTAAAAAATAAAATAAGGAGTTTCTTTGATGAAGAAACATATTAATCACTCAGAAAACTAAACAAATCAAATTAATTTTTGTATAGATAATTTTTTTTAAAAATTGCATTTTGTGTAACACATCTTTCTAGCTATAGCTAAGAGCTCTATGATCCAATCCTTTTTGTATATGTAGGAGGGATTGTTGCCTGGTCATGCAGTTTGCACGCTGGACTGTCGTTTCAATTTATTGATGGTCCTGGGTTCAAACCCTGCCCGCTCCCATCCCCCGTCATCCTGTGGGAGGTTTGGACTAGGAAGTACACTATCTTCAACTCTGAAGGAACATCAGAAACATTTAAAACATTCTACAAACAAACAAACATCTGTGCGCTCAACAAGCACAACTCTGCTCAAGATGGGATTCTTTTTCTAAAATGTCAATAATTTTGATAAGATGAAAACAGAAAACGAGACAGGCTAAAGAAGCATCAGAAGACAACATGATAATGACAGAGTATAAACAGGGCAGAATGGGTCTAACTATTTGAATTAACACAACATTATTGGTTGCCAGGAAGAAGTAGCTACATGAAGGAAATAAAATAATTTTATTTTCATCTTTAACACTCTTGTTTAGATTAACATTAGAAAAATATTTCTATGTCCTGGACCAGTGGTTCTTTAACTTTTTTGACTTGGGGGACCCTTTTTTAAAGTAAAAACTTGCCCACAAACCCCTAATGAAAAACTACATAAATGCATGGTATACAAGTTACATATGTAAACAAAAAAAATCATTTAGTTGAGAGGACAGTTTATTGAAATTTTTGTTTTAAGTAAAATTAAAAAAATTAATGACTTGGACTAGGTTGATGAGAATTTATGAATGTGTTTATGTCTGGCTCAATGTTTTTAGCAACAGTAAATATCCATACAAAGAGCAGGGTGCCAGGACATCCGTTCTGTTTATCAGCAGCAGACGCCTTGGCTGGCTTGGCCACGTTCGTAGAATGCCAGTAGGTCGACTTCCACAGAACATCCTGTATGGCGGTCTAATAGAAGGCAGGAGAGCCGCTGGTCGCCCACTTTTAGGTTATACGGATGTATGCAAACGCGACATGAAGCTCTTCAAAATCGACACTGGCAACTGGGAAGAGGTGGCACTGGACAGATCCTCATGGAGAGAGAGCATAAAGGAAGGGTCAAAGATTGCAGATGTCATACACAACAGAAGCAGAAAGAAGGGTGAAAATGCAACGGCGCCTGGTGATTATATATGCCCAACCTGCGATCGCAGCTGTGTATCAAGGATTGGCCTCTTTAGTCACACAAGAAGTTGCAAAGGGAAAAGATCGTCTCTCGAGACGTAAAATGCCACAGAGTACACAGATGGGCCAGTTGATTATTATTAAAATTATCAGATTTAATGAAATGGCTTTTATCCAAAAAGGTTTTTTTAATTGTAATTCATCTTCCTGTGGACCCCTGGGGTTTGACAACTTACTAGGCAATCTAATTCAAGGTGTCAACTTAATGATAAAACAACAAATGTATGACTTTTACCAATTCCACAGCAGTGATGGTGAGATCTACTCTTGACTTCCACTTCATGGCACATCTCTCACACAGCCTCTGCCTTCTTTTCTCAACCAACTTGTGCACAGAGACTTCCTGTTTCAAAGCAGTCAACACAGACTTGCTGAAATAAAAGACACAAGGCAGAAGTACAAAGTTTTACATTTCATAACTTAAATGTCTGACAAAAGAAGATTTGTCCTTTCCGTGACTTTCAAAGCATAGAAAAATTTGTAACATTTTAGAAACATCAGATGAGCTCACGAACTTTGCCAAGAAAAAAACTCCAGTCTCAAGCCCAGGTAAAGGAGGGTTGGGTCTGAGGTTAGTAACTTTACCCTTTAAAAAAATTAATTGCTATAGAAACCACAACATCAGAAAGCCAAATAGAAGAGGAGTTCATGACACAAACCAGTGAAAGGCCACAGGAAGCTGGTATGCTGACAAATCTTGGATCCAGCTGACGGGGGATAGCCCAGAACAGAGTCCAATGGCATAGTTCTATTGCATCCCTATTCTCCACTGGGAGTCAAAAGGATTAAGTCAAGTAAGTCAAGATGATCCCATGACTTGATTTGTGCATTTATTAGTTTTTTATCAAAATTGTACTATAAACACTCTGGTTGTAATTTAAAGCCAATACACTAGGAGTGAAGCCAAAGAGTATGGCATGAAACTAGCTAGTTTTTGTAGAAAATGGATGCATAATTTTATTAAGAATTCTTTCCCTTTTTTCCCCTATTTTATTGTTTACTTTATTTAGGCTACTTCTTGGGGGAACACTTCCCTATGAAAACCCAAATCAAGATATATGCTATATTATTTTATAATACTTGTGTAAAATTATCTAAATCTACCACAAACACAGAAGATTTCAAAAAGTACCAAAGTTTTTTGTTGTAGACTCTGACAGCCTTGCTCCAATTATCTTCATCTCTCTGATGTTCCAAACGTCTGCTGGTGACAAAGTGGTGCCATCTTTTGACAACTCTTACAGTTAAAAGAAGTCGGTAGCATCTGTAAAAGAAAAGGAATTCAACCTTATCAATACAAACAAAGTCCCAAAACATTTACTAGTTCAGACATTTATACTCCATCATTTTCTACAACTTAAATACATCTTTTATACTTTTTCTTCATTAAACTACAAACATTGAAATGTTAAATGATATCTTTATGCTATGTCTCACTGAGCTTGCATTTTAAATAACTCTATTAAGTGCATAACTAAAATACTTGATAAATCTAAACATCTAACAGAGTAGCAGATGACCAACATAGGTATATTCTGTTCAATCTGATTTTATAATATTTTATACAACTGCCTTGACTTGATAATGAGTATAGTTTTTGATACAAGTGCACATGTACATAACTAGTGAAAACATGACAATGGGATCTGTTTGCTGTGTGTGGTGATTTCATTTGACTTCAAACAAACAAAACCAAATATAAAAAGACCGATTTGGAAAAGGTTATTCAACTTTACATTTGGATGGACAAATCTATTTAACTTTCCGCTAACAAACATTTATATTAATTTCAACTAACAAAGTAAAGATATTCTTTAATAAGATTTAAAGGACATCCGACCTTTACATTCTAATCTGCTCTAACTTGAAATATACTTGGCTAATAGACAAACTCATCTCTAGCTGTCTCTAATTACATGCAACTCCTAGAACTCAGCTATAACTAGTCAAATTAACTTTTAAAATAGAAAATAATTTCACTGCTATTGTACAAATATTTTTTGCTCTAAAATGACAACAATTCCCAAAAGATTCAAAGTTCAGGAATGAAAATTGTTTTCATTTATTTCATTTACCTGTTAGCTTGTATGTTGTTGATCCGTTCCTTCCACAAGACAAGCACTGCCCGCATTGTGGCCATTTCCCTGTCATAAACCACTTTATCTGCCATCTCGTTCAGGTTAGTGCAATACTCTGCCCGCCACCGGAGAGTTATAAAAGCATTGTGTAGTAAGCGGGTGTTTACTCTGTGTGACATTAAAGCTTCTAGTTCCCTTAAGCGACATGTCCTCCTGGTGTAGATACGCCAAGCCTTGAAAATCCTTGAACAATAAAATGAAATCAATTATTGGTCACTTACAAAACAATTTTACTTGATCAAATGATAAATATAATATTTTAAAAATACCAAGCCAAATTGTCAGGTAACAGCATTGTATGAAGTGTATCTCTCTATTCTATGTCTTATCCCCTTTCAGACCTTGCAAAACTAAGTGCAGATGATGTTAAGGGCATCAATGTTTTTGGCCTTCAATTAATGAGCAGGTGTCATATGGCCAGCACAAAGACCAACCACCTTTACTTTCCCCAACTAAAGTCAGATACCCATTAGAGTTGGGTGGACTCAGAGGCTCCCTAAAATCCAAAAATTAAAAAAATCCCAGTCTTCTTGAACATTCGAACCCAGTACACCAGTTTCATAAGCCAAGTGCTTAACCACTCAGGACCACACCTAAATGTTGTATCACTGTTTGACGTTTGACAATTAGTATCATTACAGGCCTTGAAATTTTATGTATTATTAATGTGTCATAAGGACTATTGTATATCATGTTGAATCACTGCTTAATAACATACTGTAATAACTTAAAGGAGGCAACTCAATAATATACATGTTTATTTACATGGGGACATTACAAATACATTAAAAAAAAAATTGAGCCCATCATCTTCATCAGCTCTAGACTTAGACAGAAGTCCCTGATCTTCTCTCTAATGTCAACATCCTTCTGCACTATCTTGGATGGTGGTGTGCATGGCAATGATATTATTAATGAGTCATAAGGATTATTGTATGTCATGTTGAATCACTGTTTAATAACATACAATGATACTTCAAGGCTTGCAATGAAAACAATGATTCTTAATAATGTGCATAATATTTACATAAAATGTGCATTCTTAGCCTTTATGAACAAAAATCAACATTTTCTATTAACTATTAGACATTAGTATACCGTAAAACAAAATTGATATATGTATGTATCTATATTTCTAACATTTTCTTTACAATTAACAAAAGCTTATTAACAAATGGTACCAAAGGGATACAAAAATTATCTTTCTATTTTTATTATTTCTTCCTTACAATTTTGTATTGTTTAAAAAGAGGTGTAGTTCTATGAAAAATTGCTTGCATAACCAATTTTGAAAACAAAACAGTTTAAAAGTAGCCACAGCATCAGAACTATGCAAGACCTAAAATATCATGATATCGAATTTTCAATATATTTTCTAGCTTTTGTGATCTATAAATGACAGACAGACGGACATACCACAAAAACTAATTGCAGCTTTTCATCTTTTGTGGGCCACTAACAAACTTATGTACATTACTAGCACAAATGATGTCATATCTTCCTCACCTGATCTGCAGCTTTGTCTCCACATTTTGCTGCACTGACTGCTTGACTCGAGTCATTACTACCCAGTACTGAAAGTATATGTGAAGACTTCTTTCCTGTAAAGCTTTCTTTAATGCCAAGCCTCTGATACGTCTTTCTCGACTTACTGGTAATGGAATATAGAACAAATTCAACTCAATCATTTAAGCTATTTTTAAACAGAATGAGAAATTACAGAACTTTCTTAAGAAGCATTAGGTCCAATTAGGATTCCTTCATCTGAAGACAGAACTGAAACCTCCTCTCGTATCTGTCCTCCCCAATATGTCCACACAAAAAATTTGACAATAGCACATTGAGCATGCTATAGTAGGCATAGAAGATAGGCTATAATGATAATAAATTTTACTAAATAAAAGATCTAGATTTACAAGCTGCAGTTCCTCTTTTATTTCCAGTAGACAATTAACATTAGTACATTAAAAAATGTGCTAATACAGAGTAAATCTTTGATACCTTTGGTCCAAGCTTTCCATTCCATTAATAGAGTCAACATGAGACGAGAAGTCTGGATCTTTCGGGCTCTGTGAGCCAAAGTTTGAACCCTCCAGATCCTAAGATAAACTTTTGTTAGTCTAACATGCTTATGAAGGAACCAATCCTCCAGTTGGCAGTGCAGCATCTGTACGTGAGTGAAGGATTTCTTCCAATGGTGGAAGTAATGAAATAACTGAAATTTTAGGAAGCACAATACTCTTTACACATTAAATCCTGGATTTATTTATTGTTATATCTAAACATTTCACTTTTTTAATCATTGAAGGTACAAGTTATAAACTATTGATTGATTGTTTTATAAATTTAGGAAATTCTTTCAGAAATGAAGATTATTACATCCTAGCCCAGTCTCTTGCAGGACAGCAGGGGATAGCAGTGGGCAGGGTTCAAACCCATGACCATTGTAAAGGCAGTCCAGAGCCAATACCAAACAAAAAAGGAGCCATTTATAAGATTAACTTTGAAATAATTATAATGTATTTTTGTAATGCAAAAACTGTATGCCAAATTTCCACATGGTTATAATTATTATTATTATTATTAATACATTTTACAAACTAAATGAAAAAAATCTCCAAAAAAAAGTTTTTTTCATTTCTAACATTGTTCTTAAGAAAAACATTGATATCCTTAAATGTTTTTCAAACATGGAAGAAAAATAAATTAGGAGCCAAAATTTTTATTTCTTATGCAGAAATACTGTGCAATAAAAAAAAATTAAGCCAAGGAAATAAATTACTTTTCTTCTTTCCAATAAATATTTCAGCTTGAAGCCTCTAGTTTTCTGGGATTTCCTTCTCCAAACCAAAGCAATGCTCAAAGCTTTTTGCTCAATTTGAAGTGTTCTCTCTTCCAAGCATTTTTTTCTCAATAGAAACAAATCATGCCAATGATGAAACAATCTTTTCACCTGTTGATTCAGAATGAAAGACTATAAAACTTTCTATAACTAAACTATTATAAGCATTATCCCAATCTTAATATAGTGAACATTGATTTTGGTAACATTAAACAAATGTTAAATCATCAGAGAGAAAAATCAAATTGCAAAGAAGTGAAACAAAACATAAGGAAGTTCAAATGTAAAAGACATTGTGATCAATAAAAGTGAAACAAAACATAAGGAAGTTCAAATGTAAAAGACATTGTGATCAATAAAAGTGAAACAAAACATAAGGAAGTTCAAATGTAAAAGACATTGTGATCAATAAAAGTGAAACAAAACATAAGGAAGTTCAAATGTAAAAGACATTGTGATCAATAAAAGTGAAACAAAACATAAGGAAGTTCAAATGTAAAAGACATTGTGATCAATTAAAGTGAAACAAAACATAAGGAAGTTCAAATGTAAAAGACATTGTGATCAATAAAAGTGAAACAAAACATAAGGAAGTTCAAATGTAAAATGTAAAAGACATTGTGATCAATAAAAGTCTTGAGTCTATGTCAAGTGTTAAAAATGGGGAGGAAAAACATTTAGAAATTTAATCAACTACAAGGCTACTAGCAAACAAATTCTATTTCTAGAGGGACATCTAATTCAACAATTCCAAGCATTTGGGCAGTTGTTTGAGACAAACATCTATAAAAAAGCTAACAAGATCCTCAAAATAAAGAATCACCCTTTGTGTCAGGATTTAGTGATTTTACCATCACAAAAGAGATACAAGACACTGATAGCAAAGACAGCAAAGACAAACAGACACAAACACGCTTTTGTTCCCCTGGCAATCAAATAATTAAATAAGAACAATCTGATATAAACTTTGTCACATGTAAATTATGAGTGAGTCTGGTGTGAATGTACACTTTGGTTTCTTATAGTTATAATGTTTTTTGTTTGGTGTAATGCACAAATTGTAAGACAAATTTCCATACGAACAATAAAGTTATTATTATTATTATTATTATTAACAGAAATTCTGGAACATGCACACCAATAAAGACTCACCAATAAAGTGTAGGAGTGAATCTGAAACTGAAGTATAAGTCTCTGTTCACTCTGAATGTTCTTCACCACACAACACCATTCTCTGAACATTCTGTCAGCAAAGGTCAGTAATTAATCATTAGATCAATAGTACTTAAACAAATTTTTTTTTTTACATTATTTTCAATAAAATATAGTATTTAAAAAACAGCATTGTATTTGTATTTATTAATAATAAGAATATATTGAAATTGAATCTAATAATTTAGTAACCTGTAAAGAATTTTCTGTTTTGAATTATTGCGAAAACTTTTCACTTTAGATGTTACTGATTTCCAAATGTCAAAATATGCCGTCAGTTTTTGGCTCAATAGTTTTTCTCTAAAGCCATCATGTAAAGTTTGAAGTTTGTGATTATCTAAATAAAAATTGTAGCCATTAAAAGACACTTTACAAATTATGAACATTATCATCACAGTATAAAATGTTGAACACAAAACATGTGAATTAGAGAAATGTTAGTTTTAATATTACTGTAAAACAGAATATCTTGTATTCTGAGCTAAATGTATTTAAACAAACCGATTACTGTTAGAATAATCCTTTAAAAGGTTATTTATTATCTATATTCTTTTCTATTAATATATTTTGAAGTTTGAAATTGAAATGGAAGAATTGGCTTTCCCCGAAGATAACTGGCAACAAAAAACAATGTTTATAAAGCAGTGGTTCTCACTCCACTTTTGTATGGCTCTGAGACCTGGGTGCTCTATCGAAGGCATTTCAGGCTCCTCTAATGCTTCCATCAAAGGTGCCTTCGCTTCATGATAGGCTACGCTTGAAGACTACATTACAAATAAATATGTTCTGCTGGAGGCTGGTGTGGACAGTATAAAAGTACTTATTACCATTTGACAGCTGTGCTGGGTCAGGCACTTATCCCACATGAGAGACGACCGCAAGCCAAATGCAATATTCTTTGGAAAGCTTAAAGGAGGATGGTGTAACAGAGATGCCCCCAGTAAGCGTAATGAAGATGCCATTTCACCCTCACTGACATACAGGAAAGTAGCTGGCAGAAGATGGCCTCTGAAAGAGACAGCTGGAGAGCTCTCACAAAGGCTGCAGGACAAACATTTGAAACTCAAAGAGAAGCCATTATTAAAGACAGGCACAGAAGATGGAAAGAAAACTTAAATAGACCACCAGCGGACAATGCTTTGTCTGCACGAGATGCAGGAAAATATGCAGGTCACAACTGGATCTGCATAGTCAAGTGAATCACTGCTTGCATCTTTAATCTTCTTGCCACTGTGAAGTATGGCAATATTATATAGTATTGTAATAAGTAAATAAATATATATTGTAATGCTTTGTATAATATATTCCTAAGTACTAGCTGAAACAATAAAATAAGATAGATTTCTGAGCAATGGTAGATTATAAAATGTAATACTATCTAATACAAAAGCGTAATAGAATAAAAAGAAACCTTTTTTTTTTATTTCTTATAAATATAGCTTACTTTTGGCCCACCACTGCCAGCTTTGAAGAATCAGGATAAGATAGTTGTTCCAAGCCTGTTGATGCATGAGCTCAGATTTTTTGTTCTGCTCTAGCCTCTGACACCATTTTCGAAAAGCCTAAAACAATTTTCAAAACAAAAAGGTTAGGGAACTGTTCATATTAGAGAGTATCAATTTATGTGACAGCCTGAAAAATGTTTTGACATACGTAAATATTTGACTGTGCGTGAGCATGAGCACTTTCATGTATGAACTTGTTTTTTAATAAGTGGGGGTCACTTATAGTGGTCTATCTAATATTGTTTTGTTTTATAAGTTTCAGACGATCTTTCAGAAATAAAGACTATTATGTCCTAGCCCAGACCTTCCATAGGACAGCAGGGAAGGGCAGTGATCAGGGTCTGAGCTTGGGACCATCAAAAGCACATAAAACATGAATAGGCAGCCACAATGGTTGCAATATGGTTGAGAAAACCAAGTTGAAATTCTGGTGAAGGCTAGGATTTTTAATTGGGGTGCCTCTGAGTCCACCCAGCTCTAATGGGTACCTGACATTAGATGGGGAAAAGTAAATGCAGTAGGTCGTTGTGCTGGCCACATGACACCATTGTGAACAATAGGCCACAGAAACAGATAACCTTTACATCATCTGCTCTATAGACCGCAAGGTCTGAAAGAAACTTTTACTAGCTTTAGTGTCGAAGTTGAAAAACACTGAATAGAAACACACCATCTACAACAACTACTGAAACACCTTTGATTCTTAGTGTAGTCGTGCAAAAATAGGTCACCTGTGTTGCTACAGAACTGTTGTCCCAGAACCCAAAGTAATTGAATGACTAATTCTCTTAATGAATATTTGACAAGTTAGCAATAACAGGATTGCTCTTCATTACCTTAACAAAACAGGATGCTCAAAGAAAAGTACAATATAGCAGAAACTAGACATTAGGAGTAGACTATCTAATTTCAAACAATTATTTAAATACATTAGTGAGGAAATTCAACCACCCTGCAATAACAATAGTTTTCAGTTAATTTTGCTTTTAAAGATAAAAAAATTATTGATTTGGATTTAGTAAATACAGTCTTTATACCACTCACACCCTCAAATCAGTTTTGCCTGGCAGGCCTCAATAAGCTTTGCTTCTTATTGGACATATTTTAAGAAAAACCTTTAGTTTTTAACAGTGGACAAGATATGATTTTTTAATGAGATAATCATTTGATAATGAATATACCAATTTGGTCTGTCGATGTTGCAACAATGTCTGCGACCTGACAATCAACTTATGTCTCTCATGAGCCCAATTTTTCCAGGCTACAAACACCCTGCAATAGCAAGAGTTTTCAGTTATGTTTTCAAAGATTAACAAAAATATTGATTTATATACTAGTAAATAAATTATTAAAATGTTAAATTATGACCAAAAATAATAATTTGCTTAAATAGTTGCATGAAACAAAGTTATCTATTTTTCAGAAATGTATAATGGACAAAATTCTAAATACATGTTCAACAATGTTTGGTTAAAAAAATCTAGATATATATCATCATAAATGCCAAATTCTCTATATTCCATATTAAAATTTATTGCTTCATCAGAAACACTAAAGTAGCCCACAATAAAACAGCCCAATAAAAAATCATAAACACCAAAGCATCCGAACCCTAACATAGCCCAATGAGTTATCAAAAACACTGAAACAGCCCAATGAGATATCACAAACACTAAAACAGTCTAATGAGGCATCACAAATACTAAAACAGCCCAATGAGACATCACAAACACTGAAACAGCCCAATGAAACATCACAAACATTAAAATAGCCCAATGAGGCATCACAAACACTAAAACAGCCTGATGAGGCATCACAAACATTAAAACAGCCCACTGAAACTTACCATAATGAAAGATTAGTATGATAGACACATCTGATTTTGGTGATAGCTTTGTACTTGGTGAACCAGTGAGTGAAACACAGAAACAATGTTCCTTTGTTGATTTTTTTGGACAGCATGTTTTCCAAGTGATAGAGCTCCATTTCTCTAGGAGTAGCAGAGTTCCAGAGATGGAGAATATAATTTTTCTGTTGCTTTTCCTGAGCCTTGGAAAAAAAAATATATAAAAGAACAATTAAAGCAATAAAAATAAGGTACATTTTAACATGAACAAAACAATTAATTTGATTATAACAAGGATGGATCAAAACAAATATATGCCACTTTAAAATCAAATTTCCAGATATGAGACCTGAAGAAGACTTGATGTTAAATAGGACTCATGAAGCTGGAAACAACCAACACTGCTACACCAATATAGGTCATGTCCATTAGGAGTCTGAGTATGAATTTACCCCAAACAAGGAATAATTATGTTGTCTTCTCCTTATAAGTGTAACCATTTCATGGGCTCCCAGACTTTACTAAAACATGCACACTATTACCATAAGACTTGTACATTAAAATAATATTCTTTGCTTGAAACAATCTATTGCACATTGCAGTTAAATAAGAAATGAAATCTTAGACCTGCACACAAATGTTGAGCTTTGACTTACTTTCTTTTGCCATACAGGAAAATACTTCTGAAATGACTTCAACATTTTATGATGATATGCTGTCTTGGAAAGATGTTTAATATACTTCCTATAGTTTTTGTACACCCGCAGTGATCCAAAATATTTTTCTTGAACACGTAGTTTCTAAGACATGGGATAGGAAAACATGAGTCAATAAATTACAATACAACTGACTGTTACATGTTGATTTAAAGTTAAGTATTATATTTGCTTGGGGTGGATTATTTTAGTTGTTTCAAGTTAGAAATCAGGTTATTCCAATTGACATAACTTCATCTGTATGATGTAGTTGCAGAGTATCTCTTTCAGACCTTGCGATCTATAGGGCAGATGATGCAAAGGTCATCTATTTTTTGGCCAACAGTAACAAGGGTGTCATATGGCTAGTGCAATAACCAACTACCTTTACTTTCCTCAACTAATGTTAGATACCCATTAGAGCCGGATGAACTCAATGGCATCCTAAAATTCAGAATCCAAAGTCTTCACCTAGATTTGAATCTGAGGCCCCTCAGTTTGGAAGCCAAAAGCTTTAACATTTAGCCACCATGCCCCTGTTGTTATAGGTAGGTCTCATTAAATTTCGCAGCCCATGGAGAGAATATCTTTGCATAATTATAGATGAAATAGATACCAAGTGGTTTTATGATTAATGTAACATATTGGTATTATATGTACATTTGCACAGTAGCGCGTCAGTGTAACACCGCTTGTGTTTACCTAATAAATGGAGTTCCTAGTATGTCTTCCCTCTTAAACACTGGTTTATTATTTGTGTAACAGGAATATTCTACAATTAGTGTATATGAGTAATGTCTTTATATTTTATTGCTGAGCATGTATGTGTCAAGAGTCTAAATTATAAATGGCTATCAAAATAATTGCAAATATTAGCATTATGGTTGTACATTGTTTGGATAATTATTGTAACAAAACTTACTCTGCATCAAGGTTTTTGCTCTTTAGGGAACAATAATATTGAATTTCTATAATTTTACAAGGTAACATTGAAATTAAAAGAAATTTTTTAAATACCTGTAATGAAATCTTAAATTGACTTAGCTTTAGCTTTTTTTATTAACTTACCCACAAACTATTAGCCTTAACAGTCTGATCAAAACTTTTCTTCCAGCAGTTGAATGCTATCACAGTTATTGTTTTTACATGGATAGATTTCAAGAGTGTTGAAGCAGCTTTGAGCTGAGATCTCCTGACTGAAAATTCTTTCCATTGTTCAAAAGCAACACACAGTGGCCAGTGCATTAGTCTGGTTAGGGCTTTTGTTACTGTTTCCTGTAGACACATATGAGCTATTTGATTTGTTTAACACTGATAATTAAATTATTTCTTATGATCTTACAAAATGAAAACTATAGAACAAACTGTAATGGTTAAAGAGGCAAAAACATTAAAATATAAATAACAGTTTTAGCCTAATAGGAAAACATAGAAAAGAAATGTAATATACTTCTTGAAAAAGCCAAAATATGAAAAAAAAAGATAATACTAGAAACAAAAGGCAATCAGGAAAACCAATGACTTAGACTTTAAATTTCTATGATTAACATGAAGGAATAATTTATCACATGGGAAAGTAAATGACATAATAATTGACATAAATGAATTAAAAGAATATCTGTAAAACATAAAATCAGTGAAAAGAATGAAGCATGCATTTTTTAATGTCTCTTTTGCAGTTCAGACCAGAGTTTAGGATTTTAGCTATCTTACTCCAGCCACAACATTCACTCTTGAAACAAAATAGCTAAAGAGAAGAGCAAGTCAACAAAAACTTTATAAAGGAGAGATTATGTCAGGATTAAGACTAAGACTAAGACTGCTTTATTGATCCTTAGGGAAATTTGTTGTGATTACAAGGACTCATTTCTCATATAAAGACCACAACAGAAAAATACACATAAATACAACAGACAACATACAGAGTTCATTCAGCGACTACACACAGGTATCTTGGTGCATTTCATGTTCCCTGATCAATGACTGGCGGTGATAGAGTCTGACCGAGTGAGGTACGAACGAGTTTTTGTACCGCTCCGTTCTTGTTTTGATTGACAGCAGTCGCCCACTTCGCTGACAGGTATGCTGTCAGGGGGTATGGCAAGAGTGAATATGTTACTTTGATATTTTGGTATGATAGTTATATCGCCTTGTTTATGTACTCCCAAGTTATGAATGTGAATAGTCTTGCACATTTTATGAACTGAATGATTTAGTCTTCCTTGAATGTGCGAGAAAGTGTGTTAGTCAGTGCGGTCTTGTTCCTGGTCCATGAAGGTTGGATGGTTGCTTCCTGGACTGGTGATTGTGTATTAAATAATTATTGAGAGTTGATGTCATTGTGTGCTTTATTGAATATTAAAGTATTATTTGTATTTCCATGGATAGCTGGAGTTCAAGTGTGTTTAGCAATAAATGTAATATTAAGTAACCCTAACGAGCCAAATAATAAAAGAACCAGACACATGGCAGGTGCTATAACCACATTGCAAATTAATGACCCAGTAAAGCACAAACTTATTTGGCAATACCACATATAGAAGGCAAGCTCTGAAAGTATGCATCAAGAAAAGCCAAGAAAAATGTGAATTGGTAGAACAAAAGCAGCTTTTAAAGATAAGCTCTTAGCAAGAGAGCATCTTCACCTATCCAAGCAACAACTTCCAAGTGGATGTGTGTACAAATGAATATAAGTTCATTTTATTAATTAAATAAAATATTTTCATGTATCAAAATGTTCTTAATTCAGCAATTAGTGAACACCATTCAGACATCTCATGGCTACTATAATTGAGTTCATATTTTAAAAAACTAAACAAAAAAAATTTGATGTCTTTAGATCAATCAGAAAATATAAAAACAAGAGGAAAAGAAATAAAACCAACAACATAGTTCTTTTAGTGTAAGCCTTTTACAAGTATTATAATTTGTTTTTGAATACAGTAGAACGTCGTTTATCCGAACGTTTATTATCCGGAGCGTCAAATATCCGGACCAGTTTTTTTTTTTTTTTTTTTTTATCAACCACATGTACTGTGATGCACATATACTGTATGAATACGAAAAATAATTGATTATTTTCCACAATAAAGGTAAAATTGCGACATTTGTCACCTATTTTGCTCGTTCTTCACGCACGTGTCCCGCATGTGATGATTTTCAATATTCGTATAGTGTCCGGTTGCATATACTGCATGGATCGCTTCGGTTTTCGGTTATCCGAACAATCGCGTATCCGAACGGTGTCCGGTCCCAATTGAGTCGGATAAACGACGTTCTACTGTAAATAACTGTTCTGCTATCTGAACATTGTTTTCATGAGTCTTCCCAACCCAATTCTGTATTATAATTTTATTATTTGCAATTTTCCACATTTTGACATTATGATGTTTTAAGCCATTCATACACTAACATAGAAAAAAAAAGACTATAAGAAAATAGTGGGTGTAACTTAAACAAAAATGTTAAAAAATGGAAAGAGGAAGATTGGGAAAATTTTGAAGTAAATTGCAAAATTAAACAATGTCAATGATGCTATATCAAAAGATCAGTAACCCACTACATAATAAACATTACTAAATGCTGCAGAGAAAAATCCTAGAAATGTGCTTTTCCACAGCTAAAAAGTGGAAAAAAAATTATTGCATAGTATCCAAAATTTATCATCCACCATAGATGAAAATCTCCATTTCTAACTAAAGGTAGTATTACATCAGTATAATTGCATAATATTGTCATCCCAAGACTCAAAGAACTAAGCAATGAGCTTGCCCCAGTGTTCAAAATACTCTTTCAGGCATCGCTTAACCAGGGCAGAGTACCAAAGGACTGGAAAGAAGCTAATGTCACCCCCCTATTTAAAAAAGGAGAAAAATCTGATCCAGGAAACTACAGACCAGTATCACTTACCAGCATCACATGTAAAATACTAGAACACATAATATGTAGCAATATCATAAACCACTTAGACAAACATAATGTCCTCACCCCATACCAACATGGCTTTAGGAAATATAGATCATGTGAAACACAACTAATAGGACTAATTGATGATTTTTCAAAAGGTTTAGATAATAGTGAACAAATAGATGCTATCTTACTAGATTTTTCCAAGGCTTTTGACAAAGTTCACCACCATAGTTTGCTTAAAAAATTAAAATATTTCGGCATTAATGGTCCACTGCATCAGTGGATTAAAGATTTTCTGATAGGGAGAGAACAAACTGTAATAATAAATGGCTCTAAATCAACACCAATAACAGTAAACTCAGGTGTACCTCAAGGAACAGTCTTGGGTCCACTACTATTTTTAATTTACATAAATGATTTACCAAATTGCATTAGTTCAGGAACAAAAGTCAGATTATTTGCAGACGATTGCATAATATATAGAACGATAAAAAAAAAACAAGACACAGATATTTTACAAAGAGAATTAGATGAATTACAGAAATGGGAATCAAATTGGAGCATGTCTTTCCACCCAGAAAAATGTCAGTTGTTAAGAGTAACAAAAAAACTAAAACAAATTAATTCCACTTATCTTATTCATGGCAAACCTTGGTTAGGCCAATAATAGAATATGCATCCATCGTGTGGGACCCCTCAACTCAAGAAAACATTAAGAAACTGGAACAAACACAAAATAGAGCAGTGAGATTCATAACAAACGAATATTCACATTTGACTAGGGTAACACCATTAGTAAAATCACTAAATTTAGAAAGCCTTCAGGACAGAAGACTCAAAAGTAAAGTAGCAATTATACATAAAACACTGAACCATAATCTTCAAATACAAAATTTAATAAAATACTCTGAAAGACACAAAAATAAAGGCACATTCCTCGTCCCCTATGCTAGGACAAATTTGTACAAATACTCCTTCTTCCCTAGTGCTATTAGAGCATGGAATGGGTTGCCTGAGCTAGCCAGAAAAACCAGTGACTTGGCAGAATTTAAGTCATTGGTTAATATGCATGACTAAATGCATGACGCGTAGGACGTAATCATCTTCTTTTTTGAAGTAACGTCTGTATTATATAAGATAAGATAAGAAGACATGAGCCTGTGCATCAACACTCTTACCTTCAATTTTACACACTTGGCAAGACGATCTTCTTTAGCTGCCTCAATAGCAACAGTCAGTAACTTTCTCCTGTCCATCTCCCTTCCATTCTCACTGTAGACACTATAACAGAAAAAAACATTATTTATAGTCACAATGGAATATTTAAACTAATTATGAAGCTATAACAATGTGTATAATCTATTCAGAGGAAAATGCCTATTAATCTAAATTTAAACAAAATTTACTGATGCTGAGCTAGACTTGGCATAAGGAAATACATTGATAGAAATTTACAGAGAAAACCAGCAACATAAAACCCTGCTGGTCCAAGATGAATACAAAACCTGTTTGGGGACATGAGATTTCATCACCTTCAAAAAAAAAAAAAAGGCCCGACAATTGTCTGTTTGAAATGCAGTGAATTACAAAAATCTTATTTATATATTTTACTAAGAAGAACATAACCCTCCACATATATCCTTGGTTTCCACTTGCTACTACCCAAGACTCTAAAAGACCGCATTCCATAATTCTAGAAGAAATACATTGAGTTGTTATCAACTCTTTAACAGAAGATGAATTAAACTTTTTGACATATGGTGATGTTTTTTTTTCTCTTTGGATTTTTAACAAAGAAAAGTTGTAATCAATTAATTTTTGTTGTCTTCTTTGTTTATTGATGAAGGCCTTGTAGCCTGAATTTCCCTAGTTTTAATTTGGGTTTCCTCTATATGTTTAGTATTTCATTAACTGACAAATCAGACAAATCGAGATAAAAAAAAACAACTATATAATTTGAAACAAACCTTCCACTGAATGAATCAGAAAAATCAGAAGTTATACTGGCCAGTGACATCAAACTAATTTCTTCCCCACTTTCTGTCAACTCTGAAACATTGACAAATATTTGAGCAAAAAGTGTGGTAAAAAAAAGTACTTTCACATCATCATATTACACAAAGCAGAATTCATTGCAATTAATTTCTATATCAATTAGACATTCAATATTCTTTATCAATCATATAATCTAATTTATTAGATCGAATTAAGAAATATGATAAGATAATTATTGCTAATCTAGTTTCAGTAATTCTAAAGCAAGAAGTTAATGACATAATTATTACAAACATATTTTATTTTTAAAGTGACAAGCTAATTATACAAAATCTGGAGACCTTTCTGGCATACAAATTTAATAATTATCAACGTAGCCACATGCTTATGAGGTTGTTTGAAGACTTACAAAACAATTAAAACAATTATTCAGAACACTTATTCGCTTAGCTATTACCTATTTTTTAAAATTCACTTTTCAAGCTTACGTTAAGCAGCTAAAAATGTTCAAAGTAATAATGTACATCACCATAAAACTCTCCCCATATAATTCAATAGTATCTGACAAATTGTATCAAGTTAAAACATTCAATAATTTTCAAAAAGCATTTATTTTGTTGCGATGACATTGGGTTTTTATCTCACCAAGATCATTGAAGGCTGGAACAAGTGTAGAGGATTTCGTGTTGTCGATGAGACCAATTCTTTCAGAAAAAGTAACAACAGCATCAGTCATAGAGCTTCCAGTCAGCTGTTGCCAGGCTAAGAAGTATGTAGCCAGGAGTCTAACATTGAAGGTTTTGTTATAAGCTCTGTAAGAAAAGTGGATAATGTGTAAGCATGTTTGCCATATCAAATAATATATCTTATAATTTACAGATGTTCTTTCAAAGAGATTATTATGTCCTACAAGTTTGAATGTTTTAATCTAGTCATAAATGCTTGTTAGAGACATATACTGTACTAATTCATTAAGTCTTCCTGGCTGATTATGGCTACTCCTTCTAAGCTGTAATGGCAATAGGGAAGAAGAAGAACTTGTACCATTGGTCCCAACATATTGAATAAGAAATAAGTCTTTATATTTGTGTTTTTCTGAGTATTTTTTTTAGGAAACTTTTTTGTATTTGTAAGATGTTTAAGTGTGGTGCAGTGACTGAAAATAAATTTTTTGATGTTAACAAACAATCAGTCATGTGAGAGGTATCTGTTTTTACTGTTGAGATGTATCTTGTTGAATAAAGCCAAAAAAATGGTTAGTTCTATTGGTTTTATTTAATAAAAGAGGGGGATTTTATTTTATTCTTCTTTTAAAAATTGATAATTATCATATCTTATATAATACAGACGTTACTTCAAAAAAGAAGATGATTACGTCCTACGCGTCATGCATTTAGTCATGCATATTAACCAATGACTTAAATTCTGCCAAGTCACTGGTTTTCCTGGCTAGCTCAGGCAACCCATTCCAGGCTCTAATAGCACTAGGGAAGAAGGAGTATTTGTACAAATTTGTCTTAGCATATGGGACGAGGAATGTGCCTTTATTTTTGTGTCTTTCAGAGTATTTTATTAAATTTTGTTTTTGTATTTGAAGATTATGGTTCAGTGTTTTATGTATAATTGCTACTTTACTTTTGACTCTTCTGTCCTGAAGGCTTTCTAAATTTAGTGATTTTACTAATGGTGTTACTCTAGTCAAATGTGAATATTCGTTTGTTATGAATCTCACTGCTCTATTTTGTGTCTGTTCCAGTTTCTTAATGTTTTCTTGAGTTGAGGGGTCCCAAACGGAGGATGCATATTCTATTATTGGCCTAACCAAGGTTAAATAACATTTTAGTTTTATGTTCTTTTTTGATTTATAGAAATTTCTTTTAATAAAACCTAATGCTTTGTTGGATATTTTTATAGTTTCATCAATATGGGGCTTCCATGACAGTTTTTCATTTATTATAACACCTAGGTATTTTGCTTTTTTTTATCTGTGTTACTGGTTTGCCATGAATAAGATAAGTGGAATTAATTTGTTTTAGTTTTTTTGTTACTCTTAACAACTGACATTTTTCTGGGTGGAAAGACATGCTCCAATTTGATTCCCATTTCTGTAATTCATCTAATTCTCTTTGTAAAATATCTGTGTCTTGTTTTTTTTTTATCGTTCTATATATTATGCAATCGTCTGCAAATAATCTGACTTTTGTTCCTGAACTAATGCAATTTGGTAAATCATTTATGTAAATTAAAAATAGTAGTGGACCCAAGACTGTTCCTTGAGGTACACCTGAGTTTACTGTTATTGGTGTTGATTTAGAGCCATTTATTATTACAGTTTGTTCTCTCCCTATCAGAAAATCTTTAATCCACTGATGCAGTGGACCATTAATGCCAAAATATTTTAATTTTTAAGCAAACTATGGTGGTGAACTTTGTCAAAAGCCTTGGAAAAATCTAGTAAGATAGCATCTATTTGTTCACTATTATCTAAACCTTTTGAAAAATCATCAATTAGTCCTATTACGTAGTTGTGTTTCACATGATCTATATTTCCTAAAGCCATGTTGGTATGGTATTATGTTTGTCTAAGTGGTTTATGATGTTGCTTCTAGGATTTTACATGTGATGCTGGTAAGTGATACTGGTCTGTAGTTTCCTGGGTCAGATTTTTCTCCTTTTTTAAATAGGGGGGTGACATTAGCTTCTTTCCAGTCCTTTGGTACTCTGCCCTGGTTAAGCAATGCCTGAAAGAGTATTTTGAACACTGGGGCTAGCTCATTGCATAGTTCTTTGAGTAATCTAGCTAGAATACCATCAGGTCCAGAGGCTTTATTTGGTTTGGTATTGGCTAATAGTTTTTGAATTCCATTTTCTTGTACTACTAAATCTTCTATGTTGTCTACTTGGTTCAAATTAAGAAATATGTCTTTGTCTCCTGGGGCTGAAATGCTGATGCAAAGTATTTGTTTAGGATGTTTGCTTTAGTTTCATTATCATTATGTATTGTGTTATGTTCATCTTTTAATGGCGCTATGCCTGTTGTTTCCATTTTCTTAGACTTAATGTATGACCATAGGTTTTTGTAGTTATCTTTAGATATTATATTGTTTATGTATTCACTCTGCAGCTGTCTGCTTACTTTTTGGGTTAGGTGTTTAATTTTTATATACTTTTTGTAAACTCTTTCTGCCTTGGTTTCTTTAAATTTTCTATATAGGTTTTCCTTCTGTTTACAAAGCTTCTTTAGTCTATTATTAAACCAGCATTTATTTATTTTGTTTGATGTGTATTTAGTTGGTATATGATTTTCTATAATGCTTTTAAGATGGTTTTTAATGAAATACAACTGTATTGCCTGATATATATTTTCCATTTTGTGAAATGGTATGATTCATCCATTTATTTTTTTTCATATTCATTTTAAAGCTGTGTTTAGGCACAAATACGCTGTTGTGAAAGGTTAGTAAAATGTGTCCATAATTATGTTTGAAGCAGACATTTTGTATAGAAAAGTTTATTACTTTTAGTAACCTTTATCCAATATAGATTTTTAAAAAAGCAAAGAGTAAAGTCTCCTAAGACGTGAAGTAGTCTGTTTGTTAGTCCAAGAGTCTACATATTCTAAGACCAAGAGTCTACATATTCTTAGACCAAGAGTCTACATATTCTTAGACCAAGAGTCTACATATTCTTAGACCAAGAGTCTACATATTCTAAGACCAAGCGTCTACATATGAAATGTGACCGCAATGATGAACTACTTTTCTATTGATCAGCTCAATACAAGATTTACAAAGCTGAAAGCAAGTTACCAACTGAATGAATGAGACTAGACTAATGTTAGGATCACCAGCTCTCCATACATATATTTGACCACAATAATCAAATAACTATTTTAGAACAATGTTCAATAAACAATTAAAAAAAAAAACAAGATGAGTGAATTTTTTTTTTCAAATTAACTCTGCAAATCTGCTAACTGTAACTTAAAAATCTTTAAGAACCACATAGAAAAGTTTATCTATGTAGGCCTACTTCATCTCTCTTACAACCAAGAAATAAACAACAAAAAATAGTGAAAAAAAAAAAAGAACAACTCTTCCCGAAAATTCTCAACCTTGAACACCTTACCATTGTCTTTAAAAAAAAGTCCTATAAAACATTCAAGAAAGAACTTATAACTCAATTACATCATCTTGTGATATTTATTTCTGTACATTTCTCTCAAACTGTAGTATTCCTAAAGATTAATTAGTAATTATATGCAATATAAATGGCTTTACTATTACCAGAGAAACTCCCAGTCAATTCAATCAAAACTTTGCTCTACCTCTCAATATCCATAAAACTCTCTCAAGATAATTTAGTAAATATCTGTCAAATGTTATCTCTTTAGGACATTCAGTAAATCCTTACTTGGCAATGTGAAAACAATAAATCTCTGACAAAAGACTATCTCTATAAAACATAACAGCTTGCTGCCCAATGCACTGAACATCATGCGAGGATCTGGGTCTAAGTCAGTAAAACATTGAAAGTTATATACCTCCTTGCAGCAAAAAGCTGGCTAGAAGAAGAAGAAGAAGATATACCTCCTTACCTGGCAATTGGAAAGAATAAATATCTAACAAAATATCAACTCTAAACAACATTTAAAGCTATATAACCCCTTACTTGGCAATGAGGGAAGAATGCAAGTGCTTACGCCACAACAGAAAGTAGTGCACTAGGCAAGCATTGCTTTGCCTCTCCATAAAGTGTAACAATGACTGCTGCATCCAAGACTTCTGGTGCAGAACATTTTCTTTCCACATGTTGAAGCTTTGTCTCTTTAATGATAAGTTTGACTCCTGTAAAAACAAGCCCAGTCGAAAAAACAAAATTATAAAGATCTATAATATCATATATATATATGTACTAGTATATTGGACAGAATTATGTATTTTTTTACTGACATCATTCATGAACAATGTAAATATAACATGCAAGAAAATAAACTGATCTAAATAAAAGGATTGACTACATATATTAAATGCAATGAATATTTGTAAGTGAGGATTTCTTCACTCTTAATTTAATGGACACTTTAAAATATTGATGGTGAAGAACTGTTCTTTCTATAACTATTGCAATACATATTAACACTCTTATAAAAAGAAAAAAAAGATATAATAAAGCTTAAATGAGTTTTCTAACATGTTTTACCAATTCTTCTTGTAGCTTAGTTCTGTATGTGTATAAAGTGGTGGCTTTGTTCTTCCAAAGGTAGAAAATATGCTTCATGATAAGCCTCTCTTGGAACAGCTTACAATTTTTTTTCCTGATGCTGAAATACTTCCAACCATCAAGGACCACAAGGAGAAGTCCCTGAGACAGCCTTTGCTCAATTTCTTTGGCAATTTGACAAACTTTATACTGACGCCTGGAATTGAAATGATTGTTTCATATATCTAGTCAATTGTAACATAAGACCAAAAAAAAAAATAATTGATAGGGTAAAAGCCTCACTACCCAAAAGAAAGTCACACACGTCCAAGATCCTCACATCTAGCCACAGACAGCCTATTACATCTCCCTGTGATGCCTCGCCACCAAAAGTGAAAGTATAAAGAAAAATAATGTATCAATTTATTCCAAGACTGAATAACAGTGGCTAAGGGAAAGAGCACTTGGCTCCTGAACTGGAGGCCCTAGGTTTGAATCCTGGTATTTTTAATTCTGGGATCCTAAAGGTGCCTCTGAGTCCACCCAGCTCTAATGGGTACCCAACATTAGTTGAGAAAAAGTAAAGGCAATTGGTCCTTGTACTGGCCACATGACTCCCTTATTAACCATGGGCCACAGAAACAGATGATCTTTATATCCTCTGGCTTATAGATTGCAAGGTCTGAAAGAGAAACTTTTTTTTTTGGAATAGCAGGAGAGTAGAAGCTAACTTAGAGAAGACTTACATTAAAATGATAAATATAATTGGTAAATATTACATAGGGCAAAAAATTGATAAATCCTTTAGTGATACTGACAGACAACTTGAAAAACATTTGATTACAATATTATTATCAATTAATGAAGGCTTAGATATTTTTTAACATGATAAACATGAGAAGGAAATCAGATTTCACATTTAATGTTTGAATAGTCACTATATAGACCTATTGTAATATCAGATCTTTGGGTAAGCTTACTACTATTATAAAAAAAAAACTACAAAGGAAAAAAGACATACATTCAAAACTCAAAATTGTGTACATTAAAAATGAATTGCTTAAATTCAAAATAGTAAAGAGTGAATATCTGGAACTATGAATAAAAAAAAATCAATAGCAACAATCCTATCTTCCTTTATACAAAATGTATATATTTTAAACAGAACTGCATGCAATAACATACAATGCAAAATCATACAAAGGTCCTGCATGTTGTCTACTTTAAAAATAGGCAAGTTGGAAAGTTGGAATACTATAATTGTTTTTTTTTGTTTTTACAGATAACAAAGATCAATTGATAATTATATTATATTGCACATCCCATATAACGACCAGCACAGCTCAAATGTAAAAAATATTGATAAAAATAGATGAAAACTGAAGTCAAGATTTTATAATTTTATAAAGAAAAAAAGAACATCACAAAATTTTTAAAACAAGCATTCCTTATACACAATATTTCAAATACTACTGTATGAGCTTTTCAATTAAAAAGAGTGATTCTTAGTTTATTGTTAAGTTTTTTATTTATTCTGTCAGTCTTATTTATTAAGAAAACAGGTACAAATTTTCAAAGGTGTTACTTACTTAAGTATGAAAACAAACTGATCTGAAACTGTATTTAGAGCTTAGAAGATTTCAAAACTGAACAAAGTTTATTAACAACGTATTGTTGCAAACAAAAACATTTCATTTTTTTAATTACAAAAACAAAGCCTAGAAATATAAAAAAAATTAAAGAAAAAGCCTTAAAAAATTTCAAATAATTTCATTCTAATGTCATTCTATTAAAAAATTAAATATATTTTGGTGGACGCCATGATAAATAGGTAGGTACCCTTCTTATACACCTATCAATCTTAGGGGAAGACAATGTAAAGCACTTTACCACTCAGCCACCATGCCCTGGATGCCATGAAATGAAAAAAAAATTGGGGGAGGGGGGACGGGGGAAAGAACAAGTTTCTTTCTTACTGTATTTAACAATTAGCTGTTGAGCTGAAAAACTTGTGGCATATATAATAAAATCAAAAAATTAATGATTAAAATCTTGACCAACTTACTTCCAAGAGTTGAAATAATTCAGTAAGACTCGATGCTGAAAGACAATGACATTTCTCTTGCATTCAGATTTATGTTGCACTAGACTTCTCCAGGAGGTAAACACTCTACACAAAAATGTATAAAAAATTGAGATAAAAAAAATACATAAATTTGGAGGTGGGGGGCGGTATGCACAGTTATGTGAAACACTGCACTCATTCTTAATCTTTAGAATCATAGAAATTGCTATTATTATTACATATTTCTAGAGTAAGCCTGTGAACATAATAGGAGAGCTGTGTTTTTGGGTGGAGAAAACCATTAAATTTTGTTTTGTTTTAAGGCTTTCAGACACTCCTTCAAGGTTGAAAGTTATTACATCCTAGTTCATACATGCGGCAGTATAGTGTGGGATGGCAGAGGTAAGGGTTCAAATTGGGGGACATGGAGACAACAATGTGATACAAATTTTTTTTATTAAGTGTGGTTAACAACAGAGGCAATCTGAACATCTAGTAGTGGTGCTAACTATGTAACAGAGGTAGTTTCTAAGAACTGTAAGACCTGTGAACAGTGTAGAAGGTGAACCTAAGACCTAATGATGCTATTTGGGTTAGTTGTCTTATAAAACATCCTCCCATCACCCTCCATTACAAAGAAACATCCTAATTTCTTTGAATCTCTTTGTTTGAGTCCAGTTGTCCTAGATTTATAGCAAAATATGTATATAAAGTTATAGTGATTAGTATATGAAGTATTCATTTTATGTTTTCATTAAGCTGAAATATGTTTTGGATGTTCTATTATTTTAGCCCAGAGCGCATACCACATGACCATTCAACATATATATTTTATTAAGCAATAACTCCAAGTTGTCTTAATGTTTCCTGATTTTCTAGATGATACTGACATATTTCTTTCTCCTTGAAATTAAATTTAGTCTTTTTGCTTTTTTTTAAATTTTTAGATAAGTTTTAATGAAATTAGGAGTTTTGAATTAATGGTACTTCCTTTACTTTCAGAAACAAAGTTAAAGTCATGCTTCTTACATGCTTTATAGCACAACAAATTTGCTTTTTTTTTAGTTTTGTTTCTTTTTAAGCAATATCTTACTCTATCATAAGTGTACTCTTCTGGTGCAGCACAAGGGGTTTTATCTTCAGTAATTTCCGTGTTTCTTGTAGCCAATACATAAAGATATTCTTTAACCTCTTGGATCCCAGCAATGTTAGATAATCCTCTCCTCTGACATTGGCTTGGCACACTTTATCCAATGAGTTGAGCCAGGAACTGAAATAAACTGAATGAGAAACAATAGCTAGGTTTTAGTTACAAAGATTACAACATGAGTAGAACTGGGTTTTAGTTTTTGAATGAATATAATTTTTCAAAAAGCTTGGTTTGATCTTTTATTTATTTATATATTATGTCGAATGATAATCATGCATTCGTGATGGATTGTTATAATGTACTAATAGCATCTTCAGAGAGATTCATGGGGTAGTTTGATCAGTAATGAAAATTAATAGGCATCAGACAATATAACTAGTAAATGAAAGGCTTAAGTTTAACAGTAGATCAAAGATAGATATAGTTTTTTTTAAAGTTGTCACATGGCAGACATATCTTTCAAATAAAAAGAAAAAAGTAACAAGTTAATAACTACAAAGTAATCTTGTATTATCTTATGGATTCTAAAAACATAGCTTTTATCATGGCATCGACTATTTTATTACAATTTAAATTCTTTCATTAATTAGACTTAGATCCTCCCGCGCCGTTCAGTGCGTTGGGCGGCAAGCTGTCTCCATAAAGATCTCTCACTGGCAATGTCTGAAGCCTCTTCCCTCCTGGTGTCCACTGCTCTGAGATCCTCCATGAAAGTGTGGTGACAAATTATATGAGGACGTCCCTGTATGCACTTTCCTCATATTGGCCTCCATGTCATCGCAATTCTTGGTATGTGTAGTTCATTTTGTCAGAGAACGTGTCCTGCAAACCTTATATGATTCTGTCACAACCTCACTAAGTGGTCGACTCCCAGTTCAGCATGGAATTTCCTTGTTCAAAACCGATATCTATAACTGACTCCTAAAATCCATCTTTCATTATATTTCATTAATTAAGTTTGTGTTAATTATGGAGATAGATAGTGTGAAAGTCAACAAAATGTATGCTCTAGAGCTATTGAAAGTTTATATATGTAAGCCAAGTACAAGAAAACCTATTGACAGAAATTATATTTCAATTAAATTTAGTTACATAATGGATAAGTGAAAACAAAAGAAAGGAAATAAAATCTTTCCTCCAAATAAACTTCTCTGCATTTACTTTTATCAACATTATTCTCCTGAAGTTCAAAACATATACAAGAAAATAGAATAGAAGCGTGCTGACCTCTCATAAGTCTTTTATCTCTTTGCGGCTGTGTGCAGTCCAGCATTCTTTTTAATGATCTTTTATAGCACAGTGACCTCCAGTGAGACAACATCTTCCTGTTTCAAGTGTGGCAAAGAAGTTTATTAGAAGCTAATTAATAATAACAAACCAACCGCTCTCTTGAAACAATGATTTAGACTGTAATTTTTTTCTGTTTATCATAATCATTAAGTTTAGGAAGAATATACATAAAAAAAAAAAGATTTAGATAATAATTTTCTGTTGCTTTTTCCAATGATTAGGGAAACTGCAGAATAGGTTTGTACCATATAATAAGATGCAGTGCTCTGTAGAGTATCACTTTTCATTTGCACCCATGAAAATAAAGATTAAATAAAGTACTATTGCTTAAGGTCAACTCAATCAGCCTAATGTTTAATAGCTATACATAAAATAAAATTTACCTGGCACAAGCTTCAGAGAAAATTCTTTTGGCATTTTCAGCTTCTTTTCGACTTGCGTAAAGATTCCACCATTTGTTAAAACTAGACTTTATGGTTTTATATTCATATGCTTTCTGATGCATAGTCACTTTCTTCCTGCAAATTGTAAATGTTTACTAAAAATACTTTTCCAATGTACAGAAATATACTAAATGCTTATCAAGCTGATAAAATAAACTAATTAAAAATAGTTAAAACTTTGCAGTAAATAATCAGAGAAACAAAAATTTTTTTTTTTCATATTTTGTCATTTACATTGGTTTTTTTCAAAAGAAGTAAAAATATTTTGTTCTAAACAAAATAATTTGACAATAATGTAGTCACTGCAGTCTTATTTAACATTCACAGTGCAGCCTTATTTAACATTCACAGTGCAGTCTTATTTAACATTCACAGTGGAGTCTTATTTAACATTCACAGTGCAGTCTTATTTAACATTCACAGTGCAGTCTTATTTAACATTCACAGTGGAGTCTTATTTAACATTCACAGTGCAGTCTTATTTAACATTCACAGTGCAGTCTTATTTAACATTCACATTTGAGTTTTGATAATAATCACATGAAAGAAATGAAGCTTAAAGGAATAAGGAGATTATTTGAAATCCTTTTAATACCAATAAACCACATTGTGTGTACAGTACCTAAGATTTCTTTTAGCAGAAGTCAGACACCTCCATGAGTTAAATGTCTGCCTCATGTGACAGTTCTCTATCAGCTCCACAGCCAGTTTCTGCCGCTTCTTTAGTGTTACCACGTTCTGCCTCCATGTCAGCAGTGACCTGTGCAACTTTTTGTGTGACATGATCTGGTCAATGTGACATCTGTAGGCAATGTTGTCCTGCCAGGTTTTCAGCCAAAGTTTGAAGAATTTCCTTCAAATTAGATTTAATAGATTGTACATGTCATTATTAAATAACAACACTTCTTGTAATAGACAAAGAAGAAGGACAAAAAACAGTGTCCACAAAGCAATCACAATGCCAGGAGTTAAATCCTGCACCATTAAAAGTTATATCTACTTTACTAGAAGACATGTACCAAACAAGATCTAGGCTACACAGAGTATATTAGAACCTATCATAACAATAGAAAAAAAGAACAGATTATGCTGGACAGGTCAATGTAAAAAAAAAAGAGAAAGAAGGATTTTAAAAAAAAAGAAACTATTTTAGACAAAAGGCCCCAGAGTTATCAAAGCTGAAAATGAGTTGAGCTCTTTATAGCAGCGACAGAAAAAATAAAGATAGATATTATAAAACTTAAGAAGACTGAGAAAATATTACCTAGATTATAGAGATGTCGCCCGAACAAGACTCTGGCCCCAAAACCCTCCTATAGAACAAAAACTATACAGAGAACTGCCTGATCTGGAAAACACTGCACGGTTCATCTCAGTTATAGGATTACTGATCTGAACTCTTCGACATATCAAATGAGAATGAAGAAGAAGCAGATAGAGATGTCGGAAACAAGGAAATGCTTCACTTACTTGCTCACACTGTAATTCCCCATTTTCTCAGCTCTTTTTATCCTTAGCTGTTCATACCAATGAAAGAATGAATGGTGTAATCTTTGGGCTCTCCAGTGCTCAACGCTAGTTGCCATGTCAACAGTTCTTTCAGATTTAAAGATTTGAGTCACTCCTTGCCATGAGTGAAACACATTTTTCATGAAGTGATACCTAAACGGAAAAAAAAAAAGTGATTTAGCATCCTTCATTAATTCCAATACACCTCGGATTTGGTTGTAAAAATAATTTAGCATTTTATAAAAGCTAGCATAAAAAATTTAAGTAAAGTTCCGCTTTCAGACCTTGTGATCTATAGGGCAGATGATGTAAAGGCCATCTGTTTCTCTGGCCCATGGTTACAGAGGGTGTCATGTGGCCAGCACAATGACCAACAGCTTTTACTTTTCCCCAACTAATGTCAGGTACCCATTTCATTTAGATGGGTGGACTCAGAGATCCCAAAATTGAAAGCTAATATAATGAGTACAAATCAGTGCCATAAAGACATCTATTTCATCACTTTTCAGTACAGTAAGATTTCTTTATTTAACTTTAACAGCAATATTCAAATATGTAAAAAATCTTATTATTAATAAATAGAAGTTGTTACCTGAAATGGGCTTTTGTCTTCTGTATAGTTCTATAGGTAGATATCATAATGTGAAACATTCTGTCCTGTAATGTTGACTCATGCTGTTTGCTATCAAGAAAATGAGAATGTAAATAGAAACACATTTTACAAGAACATCACAATAAAATCAGATGGACCTGGCTATATTTTGTGTAGATTAAATATTAACCCTGGCAAAACAGGTTCTACTAACAAATGAAAAGGTGTAGAGGGACCTCTAAAACTAGGAAATTTGGGCAGATAGAGCTCTTCAGCCTAGAAAAATTACTCTGAATTCAAACTTCTGCTGCCTTGCTAAGGCTTAAGGAGACATATTCAAGGAAACACCAGCCCTTCCAATAACTCCTGCAATTGAACTGGTGCTAAATTGATTGTGGGGCATTCTGTTAGATCACACTAGAAGAGTCGAGAGACAGTCTATGAAACATGGGCAACCAATGATCCCTTTATCAAAGAAACCCAGGTATGTGGACATAATAGGAAACTCTAGGAGCATCCATTGTTTTTCAAAACTGAAGGAGCTTTATATTTACAATGCACTATTTAAGTAGCAATTATTATTTATCCTGTTGCTATACATTAGGAAGAAAAAGAGTTTGCTGAAAGTTTTAAACATTACTTTGCTATTTTTTCAACCCTTATCACAAATTTTCAGCAATGAAAAATAATTTTAAAAATCTATTAAAAAGACTAAACTAACACAGCAAGCTGGTGCTTCTCTTTCTTCACTTTATGTTTGTAGACAAACTCCTTCCAACACTTCATTGTATGCTTCAGTACTTTTACCCTGACAAATGTACAAATGATATTGAAACAAACTTTTATGTTTTTTGTGAGATTTTTTTACACAAAGAAAAAAATATATTTTCTTAACAAAATCTATCACAAATATTTCAGTTCTAATCAATACAAAATTTGTCTTTAACATAATAAAAATTGTTCATATACTTAAAACACATTTATAATTTAATAATTGCATTAAAGAAATACATGTACCTGAAATATCTGCTAGCTTTGTTTATCTTTTGGTGTTTTATAAATAGTTTCTTCCAGCATCTTAAGACTTCTATTAGCTTATTTTTTTGACTCACTCCCTGCATATACCTCACTCTGGTAATCAAAGATTAAAAGTTGCAAAGAGGAATTTTATTAAGTGTATTAAAACAAGTCGATTTGATAATGGCCTAAAAAAAATGTTATGTACATACATCATGAACTTTCTAACACTAGTGCATTATACAGCAGTATACGGACATTTATTAATGTTATCTTATCTTATGAATACAATTACTGATGTTGATGGTTTTGTAAAGGGCCAATCTCTCATTCAATAACTCGAGGAAAAAAAAATTGACCCCAGGTTGGATGCTATAGTTAATTATATTCGATTTATATACATGCTAGATGCATTCTTTCTCTTTTGAAACAAAAGTAACATTTTAATTTAAATGTAAGGAGCTTGTATGAAATATCTTTCCTATTTTTATGATCTAAAAAAGAGTCTGACGGACAGACAAACCACACAAAAATAATAGATCTAGCAGTTTTACCCCTTTTGGGGTCGGTAAAAAATAAATTACTTTAGTGTTTCTTGTACGAACTGCTTCCATCTTTCAAAAGAATTTTGTATTCTTTCCCTTCTTTGCATCATTGCTTTGGTTTTCCACTGAAAACAAATTGGATAACATTTATAGTTAGATTATAGGTCTAGAACTTATCTTATATATTACAGACTCTACTTCAATAGAGAAGATAATTACGTCCTACGCATTTCGTGTGTGAATCATGTCATGCATATTAATCAATGACTTAAACTTGTTGGTTTTCATGGCTGATTCAAGCAGCCAATTCCTTTTTCTAATGGCACTAGGGAAGAAAGAGCACTTGCATGAATTTGTTCCTGATTATGAAATAAGATCTATTTATTAATCAAAAAGTGAAATGATATCAAATCTAGCATTTCTGGCTAAGGAAGCTAGATATCTAGATCTAGGCTATATATAATTTCAGGAGGTATTTTAAAAGTTAAATACCAGAATTTCATAAAATATTAAGGTTTTATAAAGTAAAAAGTAAAGTTCCCCTTTCAGAAATGGCCATCTATAGTGCAGATGACGGTCCACTGCATCAGTGGATTAAAGATTTTCTGATAGGGAGAGAACAAACTGTAATAATAAATGGCTCTAAATCAACACCAATAACAGTAAACTCAGGTGTACCTCAAGGAACAGTCTTGGGTCCACTACTATTTTTAATTTACATAAATGATTTACCAAATTGCATTAGTTCAGGAACAAAAGTCAGATTATTTGCAGACGATTGCATAATATATAGAACAATAAAAACAAAACAAGACACAGATATTTTACAAAGAGAATTAGATGAATTACAGAAATGGGAATCAAACTGGAGCATGTCTTTCCACCCAGAAAAATGTCAGTTGTTAAGAGTAACAAAAAAACTAAAACAAATAAATTCCACTTATCTTATTCATGGCAAACCAGTAACACAGACTAAAAACTCAAAATACCTAGGTGTTATAATAAATGAAAAACTGTCATGGAATCCACATATTGATGAAACTATAAAAAAATCCAACAAAGCATTAGGGTTTATTAAAAGAAATTTCTATAAATCAAATAAGAACATAAAACTAAAATGTTATTTAACCTTGGTTAGGCCAATAATAGAATATGCATCCACCGTGTGGGACCCCTCAACTCAAGAAAACATTAAGAAACTGGAACAAACACAAAATAGAGCAGTGAGATTCATAACAAACGAATATTCACATTTGACTAGGGTAACACCATTAGTAAAATCACTAAATTTAGAAAGCCTTCAGGACAGAAGACTCAAAAGTAAAGTAGCAATTATACATAAAACACTGAACCATAATCTTCAAATACAAAAACAAAATTTAATAAAATACTCTGAAAGACACAAAAATAAAGGCACATTCCTCGTCCCATATGCTAGGACAAATTTGTACAAATACTCCTTCTTCCCTAGTGCTATTAGAGCATGGAATGGGTTGCCTGAGCTAGCCAGAAAAACCAGTGACTTGGCAGAATTTAAGTCATTGGTTAATATGCATGACTAAATGCATGACGCTTAGGACGTAATCATCTTCTTTTTTGAAGTAACGTCTGTATTATATAAGATAAGATAAGATAAGATAGATGATGTAAATATCATCTGTTTCAGTTGAGGAGGTGCACTTGGTGAGCAGTTACATGTGCTTCTGAATCAGATGTCCCAGGTTCGAATCCTAGGAAAAGTAAAGGAGGTTGGTCGTAGTGCTCACCACATGACACCCTCGTTAACTGATTATAATGTAAATACAAGAATTCTTTTTTACTTTGATGAATGTTTCTTGCAACAATCCAGAATGATATTTGGTTTGAAGTTTCTGTAGTAAATGCATTGACTGGCTCACTGACCACTGCAATGCTTTGAATCCTTTGGCCAGCATATGACGGCGAAATACCGCATCAGCTTTCCTCGTTTTAATACAGAACATCGCTCTCTCTTTCCAATAGTTAAAGTGACTAGATAATAGATTAACAACATAAAAGTTGTACGATCTGTGAAAAGAAAAGAATTGACGATTATTGGATTTGGCTTAAAATTGCAAACACAATACGTCAACAGTCCTACTAGATCTAAAAGAGGCTCAAGAAATAACTGACCTATATAGATAGTGAACCTATAAATAGTATTTTACATTTTTTAAATACAAATTATATTTAGATAAGTTAAATTAAAAAAAAATCTTTTTCAATTTCAAAATCATATAGGTAGATCAATAGGTTATATTTACAAATTGCAAAGATCGTATTTACTACTGAAAATTTATTTGATGTAATAAGAAAGATTGAAATTATTATTGACTAAACTGCAGTGTTCAGCGAAGTATGAATAGGAATACGCCCTACGTGTTCCAGACAACTTCCAGAACTACTGGAATAACTAACTAGTAGTAGAAGGCCATCACGTGAATTAATCTCTTTAAAAAAAATAAGCAAAGTTTTCCACTAAATACTTAGAATGTGAGAAGCGTTCCGTAAAGGATTTCGAAAATGTTTGGGAAACACTGGACTAAAGTATAGGAACACGCCAGCGGAAGCCGTGCATCTATTTTTGAAGTAATATTTCTAAAGATTTAGAGGCTATCAGAATTTAGATGTATTTTAGCACGTAATCATCTTCTTTTTGGAAGTAACGTCAGTATCGTATAAGATAAGATAGATCTAGATAATTCTAGATATAATCGATTTATAAACAATCAAATCTGTAAAGTATGAGCAGGGTCAGATTTAAATATGTGGAGGCCGCGGGGCAGGATTTTTGTGGAGGTTCCTATTCACTTTTTCAAAAGCTTGATAAAGGTCCTCTTATGAATAATAATAATTCTATTTTAAAGCATGTTTATATGAAATAGAGAAGCACTTATTCATTTAATTTCACTTATCTTTTTTTTTTAAATTAATATGCATATTTTACTTTTAATTAGTGTATATTTTTAGTTTGTAGAGGGTAAGGCCCTTTGTAGACGCACAGCAGTAACTCCGGAGATGCATTCCTATATTACGAGAACGCTATGAATGGACACTTCTTTGACACAACCATGTAAGATTTAATTAATGTGTTAGCGGGAAAATTGCGAAAAAAAAATGTTAGGAAAAAAACTACTTGGAAGTTTAATGACAAGTCGATATATTCGGATACATATCTTTTCTTTTGTAGAGGAGCATATAGTGTACTCCACCAGCCTTCCCTTAAATCCGGCACTGCATATGAGTCATATTCTAGGCTCTCTTTCTCTATAGAGCCGACGAGGCACGCCTATTATTATCCTAAGTTATTTAAAGCGTTTATACTACAGCAAATATAAAATAAATTATAAAGATATGAAAATAATAATAGATATAAAAGAATACATAAAGTCAATCGTTCTTACAGTGTCATTAGTTTATTCTTTTTTAGCCTGCGTTCCCGAGATGCAACAGTAAAATCATGCCATGCTGTGAAATATTCAACCTAAACAAAACATAAATCTACATCATGTATTGCCAACTGAAGCATTTTACTATAAAATTGTATTGTTTAAAAAAGGCTCTATGCTAGCCCCGCAAAATAGGCCTATATACAGGGGCGGACTGGCTAAATGGGCATCCGGGCAAATGCCCGATGGGCTGGTACCCTAATGGGCCGGTAGGGCCACAGAAAGGGGCGCATTGATGCCATTGTATTAACTTGTTAAAGTTTTTTTTAAATATTCTTATGCAAACAGGGCCCTCAGAAATATCTCTACAGTGCAATAGTAATTTAATCTAAAAAAAATGTCCGAAATAATGTAATAGCCTACATTCGTAGACAGTGCTATTAGTAGTAGGCTTCATCCTTTTAGGGGCTACACACTTAGCGCTTACAGAGCAACATAAGGCCTATGTTTTTGTTTGTATAGAAATGTAGAGCTCAATGTATGCACGTGAACAGTTACCGGTGCTCAAACTAATATAATGCTGTTAAGGACAGGTAAACCTATAATTGGATGTCCAGCACATGTCATAAATTTATAGGCCTGATTGTATAGAAATGCCTGGGCCGATTTTACCACCCAGTCCGCCCCTGCCTATATATATATATATATATATATAATGGGCGTAGCCAGGATTTTTTTGGGAGGGGGGATTTTTTTCTCCCCCCCCCCCGAGTAAATATATATATATATGTGTGTGTGTGTGTAAGTTTGAGTGTGTATGTATGTGTACATAATAAATCTTTATTACATTCTGACCCTTCATTCTTTCGGAAGATGTTTATTGTACCCTACAAAAGGTTCTTCCTGGAGTTAGTGAAAAAATTGTAGACTCCCAGCCATTGCCAGCAAGGGGGGATTTAGCTGCAAAACCCCTTGGTAGGGGGTTTTAAACTCAAAAACCACTTGACTGTGCTGGGGCAAGTGATGGTTTAGTATTGAAATCTCTCCTCTCTCCTAATGTAAACAAAATCAAAGCAACAGTCACTTAATTCCGGGGGGTATTTCATTTGTGGGTGGGGTTTGATCCCCCCTGGCTACGCTCATGCTGATTACAGCATAGATATATGACATACGTTGGAAAAAAACGGCACTAAAGAGACTTAAAATAATGACATGACGAAGTGGAATAAACAGGTCCAGACGATATTATTTTTATGACATCAAACATTGAACAAGATTTTTAAAAAAAAGGGGGGGGGCCAATTTTGTGAGTTCAGCCGTTGTAGACGGCCCGAACACTGACCTGCATCGTCACAACCTGCTGTGGGCAGTAGAGACCAATAGAGTGTTGCCACGTCACAGGCATGTACGACGTGTCAACGAGTTATTGGTCTCCACAGTTTGCAACGTCTCAACGTTCAAGCTTTCTATAACCAAAGGTCTCGTTTCAACAGAAGGTTGAGACATCATGAAATTATAAAAGGAAGTCTCAGTTTTGTTGTTCCAAAGATTTTATTATCATGGTATTAAAAGGAAATATTACTCAGCTTGTTTTATTGAGTCCGGGCTTTCGTAATTCAAGTTGTACTATGGCTAGGGGACTTCTCCAACCACAAGTTATTAACTACTGAATGCACTGAAGTGCTTAGGAGAAGAACTACACATCTTCAATCTATATTGTCTAGAGTAGTTTAGGCGGTGAAGGTTGACATTGCTTCCAGACTCTACAATGGTTTGATTTTGGTTGGGATTAGAAGGGGAAGGATAGGTATACTCATCAGCTAGTGGCATAGTTACCGATTAATTAATTAGTAATATATAAATATGTCTCTTTCAGTTTTACAATGGTTGTGTTTAGAAAGTTGCCTTTCCTTGGCAGATAAAGAAATCATATTTTGACTATATACTATTGCTCCTCGTTTTTTTGAAATATGTCAATTTATCTCTTTCTTGGTCTACCTTTTTTTTGTGCTTCCAATGGTATTTTATGTTCATAGAATGAAATTATTGATATGCGTTTTAATTAAACTCCAAATCAGTTATCAGAATGTTTTTTTTTAAATTAATTTTCGTCAAAATGGTGAAAACTTGTACATAGTACATTTGCTGCTATTTTATTACCTTTATCATAATGATCTGCCTGGCGATTGGGTCAGCTTGATAAAGCATCTGCAGAAGTTTAATCTGCCTTGGATTATCTAGGTGATTGAGTAGCCTCTCTGCTGGACTTTCCCTAAATTAAGACAAATAGGCAGTGACATCTAAAGACCTTAAACCTAATAGTTGCCATAACCGTTCTAAAACCTCGTTTTTTTTTTCCTTTTTAGGGTTGAGGCGTTTATTAAATCACTACTATTGGAATTAGACATGAATACATTTACTTACTTCTTTAAGAAGCACAATGTCTGATATGGTTGCTTAAAAAAAAAGCAATTGTTTTGCTACAATGTTTTATCATTAGAAAAGATTTAAGCAGAATTTATTTTTTACAAATGGCCCTTTGGCTATCTCCACTGCAATTCACGCCATGGTGAATGTGTCATCTAAGCAAACAGTAGCGATACTTATAGGAAGCTTGACCATTAATAAATTATGTTCTGTAAGTAAAACATCAAGGGTTTTTTTTTTGTGTTGTTTTTTTACAAACTTACATTAAAATCTTTCTTGACTCCAATAGTAGACTATTAATTTTCTACTGAATGTATAAGCCGTTTCCCAGAAATAAAGCAGATATCATACAAATATCTGCTTTATCATAAGTATGTCTGATAAGGTGGTAGGTATATGAAGTGATATGTATAAGATGTGATGAGTGAATAATTTGATACATGCAGGAATTGGTTAGTGCATGATAAGATATGGGCATGATGTAATGTATGATTTAATGTATATATGGTGTGATGTATGTATGATTTAATGTATATATGATGTGATGTATGTATAATGTGATGTATGTATGATTTGATGTATACATGATGTAATGCACGTATGATGTGTGGCATGTATGATGTGATGTATGTATGATGTGATGTATATATGATGTGATGTATGTATGATGTGATATATATATGATGTGATGCATGTATGATGTGATGTATGTATGAATTCTGTGTATGATGTAATGTATATATAATATGACGTGAGTTTTATTTAGTTAGTGGATATGATGTGCGTATGAGCTGATGTGTGTATAATCATAGAATGTGAATTGTGTACGATGTAATCTGTTTATGATGGTGAAAGCAATGCAGTATTTTTAAATGTAGATCTTTTTTGGATTAGGAGGGAGTAGTATTCTTGCGTATTCTGGTATGTAATATTTATAGTAAAATAAAAGAAAAGAAATATCCTCAAAATGAATGAGTTTTCCTTCATATTTTTTTTTCTGAGTGTTCATAATACCTAGGTCTGGATGCTGCAACATTTTCCAGTCTATTTAGTATCAATAACAATTATTCCGTTTTTAAGTATAATTATAAATGTTGGGGTTCTCGTGTGTAAATTAGTTTTAGTATTAGACATTCATGCAATGCATTACAGTAGCATTATTAACTTGCGTATTATTGTCTTGGTGTGCGACATGATGGACACATTTGTATGACTTCTTTAATACATTTGTTAAAAATGTAAAGAGCACGGTCGATTTCTATACATGTTTTAAAATTGGACATTGGCTGTTTTAGATTTCGCCTAAAGTATAAACTATACAATTTTAATGATTTTTACCTGCCTGAAGACGGAACTGTCGGCCACTGAAGACTTCTGGTGTTTGAACTGGAAGAGGACACGGACTCCTGGCGAGTAGCCATTTTGGTAAGAATTCTGTTCATAACATCTTTTCGCCCATTGACGGACAGCGCCTTTGAGCCCACAGAGCCTGACCTATGAAGTGTCACCGGTTCAATGACCAAGTTTTCGTCATCAAGATTTAAAGTTTTCTCTTGTTTGCTCAAAAGTAAATTGAAATCATCATTGGACGCACGAGTGCTGTCTTTGTTGCTGTCATAAGGTACGCGGGACTCGAGAGCAGACGACGTTTGAAAGAGTTGTCTTTCTTTCATTGCCTCTGACGTCACAATGTTTGATGGTTTTTTGAAAGTGCGATGAGTGTGTGAGAACATAAGATTTCTACCTGCTTGATTGTAAATATTTCCATCGTCCTGTTTTGTGGATGGCGCTTTTACCGGAGTGCTAGTGAGGAACTCTTCAGCAGTAAATGGATGTTTGGCCTTAACTTTATTTTTAAAGTCGTCATTACTTGAGTAATGCGTGACGGTGCTGACAGCTTCGCTAAAACTTCCATCGCTGTCCCTCTTCTCAGTGGACTCACTGCTCTTTGAATCAAAACTAATGGAATCCTCAAGACTATGTTCTTCTGAATTAGTGCCCATTTCATTACCAATCAGCTCTTTTAGTTTGTAAGTTTGAACAAAGTGCGCCAAGTTTTCCTTGCTGGAAAGCCGTTTGTCAATCTCAGAACGAAGTTGCAGTAACTTTTCTTTTAATGGTATGTGAGCGTCCTTTAATTTTTGAGACTTGGCCTTCTTGTCTTTGCGAGAAATGGACACATTCTTTTGCACTTCAATTTTTTTAGGAGCTGATTTTAATCCGTCTAAAGCACTTCTTGGTCTGGCTTTTGTTAGTAGTTGCAGGGCATTAGACTTTGAAGGCAATGGGGAATGTCTTATCGCTTCTTTCAAAGAGTTTTTCAAGAAAACCTCACTCTGACTTCTTGCAGGTTGTCCTCCCTTCGTAGGTTGGCTGTTTCGTTTTATTATCTTTGGTTCACCCCCTCGTGTTCTTTCGCTCTGAATATTAATGCGAATCTCTTCTTTCGTTGTATACTCGTTAACACTTTCTCTGACATTGTTTAATGGGGCATGGGTATTAGCCTTGTAATTGTATTTTTCATTAATTTTCCCAGTGGCAGATTTTGTTTGCAAGGGAGATTTTTTGGAGATAGTTGTAGTAAATTCTTCCCCTTTCGGCGTAGAGATTGTTTTACCAGTTTGTGGAAATTCTTCGCCTAATTTCCCAGAGTGCAAATAAGCAACGCCTGCATTTGACTCTCTGGTCATTTCGGTGTCATCATCATGAATCCTATTAGGATTGTGTTTATTATTCCAAGAGTTGCTTCTTTTGTAAATGTATTTCACCATTTTCCTCAGCTCTTGTTTTCTTAAGTCATCACTTTTGAATGGCAACGTTTGCGCTTTGGCTGCCTCTTTTGTTGCCTCGGTCTCATGTACAATATCTGTATTAAAACTCTTCCCTTTATTACCGTCAGAAATTCTGAGATTTTCAACGCTCTCCAAGCCCCGGACATTAGTCTGTTTAAGTGAACTACTGACACTGTATCTAGATTGCGAGTCTGATATGCTGCTGTTGCTGTCACTTTCACTGGTCTTACGATTGACAACTTTATGAGCATGTCTGCTAGCTTTACCCACAAAATTACTCGGAGACTCGGAGATTAATGAAGACCTTTCACTCAGAGATCCTGGACCAGCTGATCCAGATCTAGCTGTGTTTCTACCAGAGTCGGGCACGTTGCTAACAATGCTTGAAAGACATTCCACGCTGGCGCTCAGAACACTAATCTGAGATTTTAATTGTGTCATGAAAGGTGTGTCAATGTGGCCATTGTTGTCAGAGTAGCTGACAGGTGTTGCTTTTACTGACAAAGGCGTTACGGACTTTGATCTCTCAACTAACTCTAGGGGTTGAAGGCGCTTGTTTGTCGTTTCAGGTACAGTAGACATTGATCTTAACGTACCATTTAATGCTGGTACAGATCTATCTATCCCTGGAGCAGGCTTTGTAGCATAGCTAACTGTAGATTTAATAGCAGGATGTTCTTGACGAGTATTCATCACATCTGAATATTTGTTCTCATCGTGCTCCTCGCCGGTTAGCTCCCTTGATTCAAAAAATGTAGGATCTGCTGAAAAAGGTTTATTGGCCATTGGGACATGGAGACGACTGCGTTTGATAACTCTTGTGCGGCCGTGGTTTGCTTTGACGTGATTCAAATCTTGCTTTAATACTTGTACAACCTTATCAGATGTCTGCGTTTCTTTGTTCACGTGATCTCTTACAGCAGCCTCTGAAGGTCTATAACCTGAATCATATGTGTTAGCTGATGCGCTAATTCTTTCTAAAACCGACGTCTGATTGACCACTGAAGAATTCGGTTGCTTCATGGGATACGCATGATCTTCTGCTTCGTGAAGGGAAAAATTTAGCGCGCGAATGTCAGCCTGAAAAGTCACGTGATCAAAGTCTGGGTCATTAAGATGACGGAAATCGTCTCCAGGAATATAAGATTTATTTGACACATAACTTAAGTCTTTCAACTCTCTAGCCACTCTGCCAGTTATGTTTATCTTAGTACGATTGTCTTTGGCATTGTATTTTGGTTTACGCACAAGTTCCGCCTCTTCATTTCCTATGTTGATCGTGTCACGTGATTGGGCTATGAACATGACGTGGTTACCTAATTCTTTAGCAGCACCGTCTACTTCATGTTGACTGTTAACGGACTTCGGCTTGGCTCCAATTAATGCCCTGAAAGCTTTTATCTTCTCCGTAAAATCCAATTCTCCAGATTTTCTTAGATTAATAATATCATCCTGATGTGTACGTTGGAAGTCGTCGCTCCGTCTAAAAGTGTTTCGGCTCTCAAGCGCTGACACACAGTTGCGTCTGAGTAGATCGTGTTTATCCCCCTGTAATTTTCTTTCCATTGGATTTGGATTGTTCTGAAAGTGAAGGGACGGAACTCTGCTTCCGTCAACATTTCCGATTGCAAAACTTACAACCGTCTTGCTTTCTTTGCTGCTGGAAACGTTTTGTGCGGGCTTTGAATCGCTGGTCCACTTTGAGTTCGTTAGTCTGTTGATGGTCTTTTGGTGTTGAAACGTGAGTTCTTTCTTGTCTTCCCGTTGACTGTCTGCGCATGTTTCCCAGTAGGCTTTCAATGCGTTGTGCTTCCGTGCCTCGGCTTGGTGGTCTCTTTGAGATTTAGTGTCCATGATTTAATGGCAGAAGTTAATTTTGGAAGCCTCATGAAATGCTGAAAGCCTCCTTAATCCTCGGACTTGAACACAAGCCTCATTATGATTATTAACTTTAGAAAGTCGAAGTTTTTTTTTTCCATTTGCCAGTATGTAAACCTAAACAAAATATTAAATCTCAACATAGTATAATCAACATTTGATACGGAACCTATTCACGAAATGTTAATTATCTTAAAAGTTTCATGGCTTTAAAAAAATGTTCTTCCTTTAACTTCTAGATACTTTCTTCTTTCAATAGTTGAGGTATGAATACTAGGGCCTACAACAACGTTAGGGCCAGGATAATGTAGATATGCCATATCGATATAAACTGTAACATCTGAAGTCTTCTATCTGAAATGAAAACGAAAACAAGTAAATACAAAAAAAACTTTACTTAAAAAAACAAACAAAGCTTATATCAAGTTTAGGTGTATCTTATCTTATCTTATCTTATATAATACAGACGTTACTTCAAAAAAGTCCTACGCGTCATGCATTTAGTCATGCATGTTAACCAATAACTTAAATTCTGCCAAGTCCTTGGTTTTCCTGGCTGGCTCAGGCAACCCATTCCATGCTCTAATAGCACTAGGGAAGAAGGAGTATTTGTACAAATTTGTCCTAGCATATGGGACGAGGAATGTGCCTTTATTTTTGTGTCTTTCAGAGTATTTTATTAAATTTTGTTTTTGTATTTGAAGATTATGGTTCAGTGTTTTATGTATAATTGCTACTTTACTTTTGAGTCTTCTGTCCTGAAGGCTTTCTAAATTTAGTAATTTTACTAATGGTGTTACCCTAGTCAAATGTGAATATTCGTTTGTTATGAATCTCACTGCTCTATTTTGTGTTTGTTCCAGTTTCTTAATGTTTTCTAGAGTTGAGGAGTCCCAAACAAAGGATCCATATTCTATTATTGGCCTAACCTAGATTAAATAACATTTTAGTTTTATGTTCTTATTTGATTTATAGAAATTGCTTTTAATAAATCCTAATGCTTTGTTTGATTGTTTTAATAGTTTCATCAATATGTGGCTTCCATGACAGTTTTTCATTTATTATAACACCTAGGTATTTTGCATTTTTAGTCTGTGTTACTGGTTTACCACGAATAAGATAAGTGGAATTTATTTGTTTTATTATCTTGGTACTCTTAATAACTGACATTTTTCTGGGTGGAAAGACATGCTCCAATTTGTTTCACATTTCTGTAATTCATCTAATTCTCTTTGTAAAATTTCTGTACTTTTTGTTATTTTCATTGTTCAATATATTATGCAATCGTCAGCAAAAATCTGACTTTTGTTCCTAAACTAATGCAATTAGGTAAATCGTTTATGTAAATTAAAAATAGTAGTGGGCCTAAGACTGTTCCTGAGTTTACTGTTATTGGTGTTGATTTAGAGCCATTTATTATTACAGTTTGTTCTCTCCCTATCAGAAAATCCTTAATCCACTGATGCAATGGACCAATTAGTATGCAATGGTATCAATTGGTTTGGATCAGTCATGTGATTAATGTTGTAATAGACTAACAATAATAAATCTGAGCGATTAGAAATATTTTTACCAATTGTTCTTGTTTTGTGTAATTTCAAGCTAAGCATTCTCAATACTCTTCTGATCCTATCACTTATATGGACCAATTGGAAAGAAGCAGAGGTGAGAAAGAAAGGGGGTGGGCCTATCTGGGTCAACGTTTTTGCAATGTAGTTTATTAAAAAAAAAAAAAAAAAAAAAATTGGCGGGGGGGTTAAGGCCTCCTCAAGCCAATACGGTAAGCAGTGTGCCAAGGAGATTATGAAAGTAGGTTTTATAGTTATGTATTTACATGTTTTTTGTCTACAAACAGTAAAGGAGACTCAACATATACCACTTTATCAGTCAAGGAAAATTTATTTCCCTTGTTCGAGATACAAAACAAAATAATTAATTATCAATAGTAAATTAAGTAATAGATTATTTTTTCATTATTGGTTCTTGTGTTTGCATGTAAAAGAAATAATTGTACAAAATTTCCACTTGATCCGAGATTGGGTGTGTGAGAAATATATGGTTTACAAACTTTTTATAAGACAGAGTAAATTGATATAAGGCTAAGCTTTGTAATAAGTAGTGAAATTTTATACAATAGAAACTGTAGTAGTAGTCATAGCAAATTTATCTGAATTTCACAGGCCCTATTTTCGATGATCGTTTGAATTCATCTTGATTCCAGTGTTAATGGCGGTATTTTCTAAAACAAGTTTGTATCTTATAAATTACAGACGTTCTTTAAACAGAAATAAGTTAGTCCCACGCGTACTAATTTGTTTATCTAGCCGTACATGTTAATTAATTAAAGACTTTCATGTTTTAATGGCATTTAAGAAGAAGGAGCACTTGTACGAATTCGTCCTAGCATAAGGAATAAGAAAACTGCCTTTACCTTTGTGTCTTTCTGAGTATTTGATTAAATTGTGTTTCTGTATTTGTAGCAGTCGCTTAAAAAGTATTTTATGCATTGTAGTTACTTTACTTTTTAGTCTTCTTATCTTAAATTGTCTCTGTTTTTGTTTTATTAAAACTGTTTGTTGATTGGCTAGCTATTTGTAGCCTAATAAAGACTTATATGTTTTGTTCTAGCATCAGATACTTTTGTTCTACACTATTAAAGAAACACGTTTGTCCTTACCATCGTGTGTTCATAGTTTTCACAGGTATTAAGCTTTTATGCATATTCGATATACCATTTAGTTTACGATTGCGTAAATTATTTTTACCACATAAAAGCCCAAATTACTCTGCTACACTATAGAAGAAACTACGTGAAATTTTTTGATTGGTTTTCATATCTTTAAGAATACAAAATACATGTGCCATGACTATCATATATGGCTCTTGCTTTACTCGTGAGTTGATTGTCTAATGAATTATTGATTTTCTCTTTTCAAAATAGAAATGTAAGTTAATGCTTTGAAATTCGATTAGAACATAGCCAGTAGAGTAGATACCTACTTTAAGTTCGGTAACTCCCAAAAAATTTCAGAACTTGACGGGGAATAAATTCAGATTTTTACTTCGCCGCAAGTCGCATTGATTGTTGAGTGGCTATTGATTAATCATCGATCTCTGACATTAAAGAACATTCCAAGCTATCAGATAAACAGTATATAAATACAGTTGACTTTTGATCAGGGGCGGGCTGCATATATATATATATATACAGACAGTCAGGCAAGTGTCCGGTGGGCCGGTGCCTAAATGAGCCAATCGTGCTGCCGAATGGGTCTCTTGAACTTAGTTCCGTAAAATTGATTGCCTCGTCTTTTAGAATAGATCTTAAAAAACTTATCTGCGTAATACTAGCCATAGATCTTAACAAACTTATCTGCGTAATACTAGCCATAGATCTTAACAAACTTATCTGCGTAATACTAGCCATAGATCTTAACAAACTTATCTGCGTAATACTAGCTATAGATCTTAACAAACTTATCAGCGTAATACTAGACATAGATCGTAACAAAATTATCTGCGTAATATTAGCCATAGATCTTAACAAACTTATCTGCGTAATACTAGACATAGATCGTAACAAACTTATCTGCGTAATACTAGCTATAGATCTTAACAAACTTATCAGCGTAATACTAGACATAGATCGTAACAAAATTATCTGCGTAATATTAGCCATAGATCTTAACAAACTTATCTGCGTAATACTAGACATAGATCTTAACAAACTTATCAGCGTAATACTAGACATAGATCTTAACAAACTTATCTGCGTAATACTAGCCATAGATCTTAACAAACTTATCTGCGCAATACTAGCCATAGATCTTAACAAACTTATCTGCGTAATACTAGCCATAGATCTTAACAAACTTATCTGCGCAATACTAGACATAGATCTTAACAAACTTATCTGCGCAATACTAGACATAGATCTTAACAAAATTATCTGCGTAATATTAGCCATTGATCTTAACAAACTTATCAGCGTAATACTAGACATAGATCTTAACAAACTTATCAGCGTAATACTAGACATAGATCTTAACAAACTTATCTGCGTAATACTAGCCATAGATCTTATCTTATCTTATCTTATATAATACAGACGTTACTTTAAAAAAGAAGATGATTACTTCCTACGCGTCATGCATTTAGTCATGCATATTAGCCAATGACTTAAATTCTGCCAAGTCACTGGTTTTTCTGGCTAGCTCAGGCAACCCATTCCATGCTCTAATAGCACTAGGGAAGAAGGAGTATTTGTACAAATTTGTCCTAGCATATGGGACGAGGAATGTGCCTTTATTTTTGTGTCTTTCAGAGTATTTTATTAAATTTTGTTTTTGTATTTGAAGATTATGGTTCAGTGTTTTATGTATAAAGGCTACTTTACTTTTGAGTCTTCTGTCCTGAAGGCTTTCTAAATTTAGTGATTTTACTAATGGTGTTACCCTAGTCAAATGTGAATATTCGTTTGTTATGAATCTCACTGCTCTATTTTGTGTTTGTTCCAGTTTCTTAATGTTTTCTTGAGTTGAGGGGTCCCACACGGTGGATGCATATTCTATTATTGGCCTCACCAAGGTTAAATAACATTTTAGTTTTATGTTCTTATTTGATTTATAAAGATCTTAACAAACTTATCAGCGTAATACTAGCCATAGATCTTAACAAGCTTATCAGCGTAATACTAGCCATAGATCTTAACAAGCTTATCAGCGTAATACTAGCCACATAGTCCGAAAGATAAACAAAAAAATGTCTATAATTTTTACAAAGCTTATATCAACTCACCCCGTCTGTATGTCTGTCTATGTGGTACAAAGTGTGTACAGGTTATTTCTCCCACACCCACTCTCAGATCAAGTTGAAATTTTGCACAATTATTCATTAGCATAGACAAGACGTGAATGAATTTTTAAAAAGTCAATTACTGGTAATACAATGGAAATTAATCAAGTTGAAGCTTTAAACAATATTTATTGTACCTAAAAAAAACATTATCAGGTAAAAAATTAACCACTTAGGCTTTAATTATTGGTAATTAATTATTTTGCTTGATATTGCATAAGGGAAACATCTATTACACTACTGAGAGATATAGTTGTAAGTGTGGGACTCGTTCACTTAGATAGGATAAAGAAACAAAGCTTATCTAAGGCGGGAGAACAGCAAAATCACTGTCGTATCTCTCAATGTTGCTGGGTTTAACTCCTTTTATATCAAACAAAATTAATTAGTTATATAGTTACTACTAAGTGATTGACTAATTATTAAATCTTTTGATTGATTTATGCATTGTCATGGACTATGAATAATTTTGCAAAATCGTAACTTGATCCGAGAATTGGAAGTGGGAGAAATTATTTTTTTTACAAAATTTGTACCCGAGAGTCAGACAGACGAAGTGGGTTAATATAAGCTTTGTAAACAAACAAAAAACGCACAAGCAACACTATAAAGTTTCAGTTGTATCATTGAACAGTTAAGAAACAAGTGGCACAATTGTGTTGTACCTTCTATTCTCTTCCAGCAGCATCACACGCAGCACTTAAAGACCAGCTTCGACGACAGCCTTCTCTAACTGGCAAAGAGAACATTTGACAGCCTCCTACTGTCATATCTATGTCCGAGACACAAATGAGACCCATAGAGAAGCTAACACACTAAAATAAACGCTAATAACAAAACAAGCAAAAAGAAAATTTTAAATCCAAAACAAACAAAATAAAAACTATATTTATCAATAATTTAATTTAATTTTCCTTATTCGATATCAAACTAACTAATTGACCAATAATTAATTGACCAATTGGTTATTTCTTTTATTTATTCATGTTTTATTTGGTACAATAAATACTTGTCTTAAGTATCAACTTGATCGGAGAAGCGCTAGGGAGAAAGAGCGCTAACAATTAAGAGAACAAAACCCAACAAATTTAGCAATATCTGTGACTACTGAAGGAATAGTCGCCCTAGTCCGCTGTAATTAATTGACTACTTCGTTATTTTTTTTTAATTGATTCATGTCTTGTCTATACCAATGAATACTTGTGCAAAGTTTCAACTTGATCCGAGAATGGGTGTGGGAGAAATAACGTGTGCATCTTCTTTATCAGAGTGAGCTGATATAAGCTTGGTAATACAAAGATAACCAAAGACTTAAATAAACCCACTAGACATGAAGATTATGACATCAAAATCAAATCTCTCCAAGGACGGTGGGGGATGGGGACTTGCAGGATTTGAACCCGGGACCCTCGAAACCATAAAATAACAGTCCAGAGCATATACCACTTAGACTTAGACTGCATTGGGCAGCTAGCTGTCTCCATAAAGATCTGTCGTTGGCAATGTCTGAAGCCTCTTCCCACCTGGTGTCCACTGTTCTGAGGTCCTCCATGAAGGTGTGGCGCCAAGTAATACGAGGACGTCCCTGTTTGCGCTTTCCTCGTATTGGCCTCCATGTCATCGCAATTCATTTTGTAGTTCATTTTGTCGTAGAACATGTCCCGCAAACCTCATGCGACGCTCTGTCACAACCTCACCAAGTGTTTGACTCCAAGTTCGGCAAAGGATTTCCATATACCCCACGAACGGGCAACCCTCTAAAAGCTTTTAAGACTCCATGGTGTTGTTGAATGGTCGTTGACTTGTAGCACCAAACTGCTGATAGACAACTAAACCGCTTTTAGTCTCGCTTTCTGGAGTCGTCTGTCCTAACTATAACACCATTGACGACAATGCCACCTATCTTGCATCATTCAGAACCAATTGCTAACCTCTTCCCACCGTCACCATAGAAACACGCAGACACACACCCCATAACACAGGGGACGTGGAACCCTTGACCTTCTGCTTACTAGGCAGACGCTCTAACCAATTCAGCTATGGAGCAACCACGAATATATGCAGTTGGGTCTACGTACAATATATGTGTATGAAATATAAGAGTAGGGACTGATAAATGTACAAGTTACTCTCTTTATTCATAAATATTAAACGTCCAACATTTATTTGCATTATTAAGTGCATTTATAATAAAGTTTAAAGAGAATATAGAGGCCTCCAAAATACAAATTCTGCTCACTTACTTAAATCCGGCATTAATGATGACATGCACACACACATACACACTTACACACGCTCGCGTATCGGCCTTCTGTCGGATACGAAAAGCACACATTTCAACAAAGTATTACTCAGTTATGAGATATTTATCCTATTAAACCACTATTTGAAACGGTCCTTTAATTATTTTTTTTTTTTGCACCCTGAATTTGACTTACATGGCTCTTATTAACAAGGTGGGAAAAAATAAGCCCTTGTGTTGAAAGATCTTACATTGATTGTAGACTGTAACAGTACAACTTGCGAGCCGTAATAATGGATTGTAACTCTAGACGTTCTGTTAAGCCGTTGACAAGAGTGTCTGTTCTTTAAATCTCTGTTTAGTGTCTAGAGAGAAAAAAAAAGGACAAGGGAAATAACTCTAGGTGTGTATACTATCTTGTTATTGATTGATAATGTTGTGCCTGGAAAGAATAAAGGAAAATAGTGGGGGGGGGGGGGGGTTGTAAATAAAAAAGGGAGGAGGGGGGGGGAGCAATCATTGTTACTTCATTTTGGCGCTCGCCCAGCAAAGTAATTTATTATTTTAGTGTCACTTAGCCAATGTAGAGCTTGACAATGAGTTGACGTCATATCATGCCATGATCAAAGATTATTAGTTTGCTAGTGAACATATAATTACGAGTGTGTATATCTGAGTATGTGTGTGCGAGAGAGAGACGGTAGTTTGTGTCAAAGCAGCTAATTTTTAGTAAGTGATAATTGCTTTACTTTTAAAGCGATAAAATCTGTACATGAGATGTCGACTTTTTTGTAGCTTTTAGATTGCTTTTAGATTTGTTTAAGAATGGTAGCATTGTAGATGGTCAACGGATCTTGTGTGGTGCCCCGACGGTTCAACAGACTAGGGGATAGGTGAATTGGTGATGATAGTTTGCATTTAGGTCTATAGACAGCGTTTTAGCCTTACAGAAAGTCAGTGTTTTATGCCTATAGAAAGTCAGTGTTTTAGGCCTATAGAAAGTCAACGTTGTAGGCTTATAAAAACTTAGTATTGTAGGCCTATAGAAAGTCAGTATTGTATTTTGCTCTAGCAGGCGTGCATGCACGTGGTGAGGACGAAAGAAAGCCTTAAGGCAGCGGGTGGGGTATGAATCCAAGAACATCGAGACGACCGAAAGACAGTCCAGCGGGCATGCCGCACAACCAGGCAGCGATTTAATATACAAAACAGCTTTTTGTTTGTTTGTGGAGCCCCCCCCCCTCCCCAAAAAAGGATAAAAATCCTGGGCGACGTTACAGACGTAAATATGAGCATGATCTTCTGAGTACTGATTATTTCATGTCAAAATTGGTGAGAATATTTATTTTATAAAAAAGTAAAAGTTTCAAATAGTGAGCTTATTTTGTGCAAACCCAAAGTAAACCCTATACCCGAAGAGTATGCGAAAGTAGACTTTAGTAATAATATTCAATAGTATTTGAAACACAATCTAACTCACTACAAAAACACGCCTTTTCACTCTGGCAATCTAGAGTCGTTTTCTACCTAAAAGCGCTAACGACAACCAAGGCAGAAAGAGTTTACAAAAAGTATATAAAAATTAAACACCTAACCCAAAAAGTAAGCAGACAGCTGCAGAGTGAATACATAAACAATGTAATATCTAAAGATAACAACAAAAACCTATGGTCATACATTAAGTCTAAGAAAATGGAAACAACAGGCATAGCGCCATTAAAAGATGAACATAACATAATACATAATGATAATGAAACTAAAGCAAACATCCTAAACAAATACTTTGCATCAGCATTCTCAGCCCCAGGAGACAAAGACATATTTCTTAATTTGAACCAAGTAGACAACATAGAAGATTTAGTAGTACAAGAAAATGGAATTAAAAAACTATTAGCCAACACCAAACCAAATAAAGCGTCTGGACCTGATGGTATTCCAGCTAGATTACTCAAAGAACTAAGCAATGAGCTAGCCCCAGTGTTCAAAATACTCTTTCAAGCATCGCTTAACCAGGGCAGAGTACCAAAGGACTGGAAAGAAGCTAATGTCACCCCCCTATTTAAAAAAGGAGAAAAATCTGATCCAGGAAACTACAGACCAGTATCACTTACCAGCATCACATGTAAAATACTAGAACACATAATATGTAGCAATATCATAAACCACTTAGACAAACATAATGTCCTCACCCCATACCAACATGGCTTTAGGAAATATAGATCATGTGAAACACAACTAATAGGACTAGTTGATGATTTTTCAAAAGGTTTAGATAATAGTGAACAAATAGATGCTATCTTACTAGATTTTTCCAAGGCTTTTGACAAAGTTCACCACCATAGTTTGCTTAAAAAATTAAAATATTTCGGCATTAACGGTCCACTGCATCAGTGGATTAAAGATTTTCTGATAGGGAGAGAACAAACTGTAATAATAAATGGCTCTAAATCAACACCAATAACAGTAAACTCAGGTGTACCTCAAGGAACAGTCTTGGGTCCACTACTATTTTTAATTTACATAAATGATTTACCAAATTGCATTAGTTCAGGAACAAAAGTCAGATTATTTGCAGACGATTGCATAATATATAGAACAATAAAAACAAAACAAGACACAGATATTTTACAAAGAGAATTAGATGAATTACAGAAATGGGAATCAAATTGGAGCATGTCTTTCCACCCAGAAAAATGTCAGTTGTTAAGAGTAACAAAAAAACTAAAACAAATTAATTCCACTTATCTTATTCATGGCAAACCAGTAACACAGACTAAAAACTCAAAATACCTAGGTGTTATAATAAATGAAAAACTGTCATGGAATCCACATATTGATGAAACTATAAAAAAATCCAACAAAGCATTAGGGTTTATTAAAAGAAATTTCTATAAATCAAATAAGAACATAAAACTAAAATGTTATTTAACCTTGGTTAGGCCAATAATAGAATATGCATCCACCGTGTGGGACCCCTCAACTCAAGAAAACATTAAGAAACTGGAACAAACACAAAATAGAGCAGTGAGATTCATAACAAACGAATATTCACATTTGACTAGGGTAACACCATTAGTAAAATCACTAAATTTAGAAAGCCTTCAGGACAGAAGACTCAAAAGTAAAGTAGCCTTTATACATAAAACACTGAACCATAATCTTCAAATACAAAAACAAAATTTAATAAAATACTCTGAAAGACACAAAAATAAAGTCACATTCCTCGTCCCATATGCTAGGACAAATTTGTACAAATACTCCTTCTTCCCTAGTGCTATTAGAGCATGGAATGGGTTGCCTGAGCTAGCCAGAAAAACCAGTGACTTGGCAGAATTTAAGTCATTGGTTAATATGCATGACTAAATGCATGACGCGTAGGACGTAATCATCTTCTTTTTTGAAGTAACGTCTGTATTATATAAGATAAGAAGATAAGACAATGCCGCTTATATTGCACCATTCACACTGCATTGCTAACCTCTTCCCACCGTCACCATTGAAACACACACTCCATAAAAATGTCCCATTATCTTCTATGACCTATTACCTTCTGTGAACCATTACATTCTATGAACCACTACCTTCAATAAACTACTACCTTCTAAGAACCACTACCTTCTAAGAACTATTACCTTCTATGGACCACTACCTTCTATAAACTATTACCTTCTATGAACTATTACCTTCTAAGAACTATTACATTCTATGAACCACTACTTCTATGAACTATTACCTTCTATGAACTATTACCTTCTATGACTCATTACCTTCTAAGAACTATTACCTTCTATGAACCACTACCTTCTATGAACTATTATCTTCGATGAACCACTACCTTCTATGAACTATTACCTTCTATGAATCACTACCTTCTATGAACTATTACCTTCTATGACACATTACCTTCTAAGAACAATTACCTTCTATGACCCACTACCTTCTATGAACTATTACCTTTTATGAACTATTACCTTCTATGAACCACTACCTTCAAAGAACTATTACTTCTATGAGCTACCTTCTATGAACTATTACATTCTATGAACTATTACCTTCTATGACCCACTAAGAACTATTACCTTCTAAGAAATATTACCTTATATGAACTATTACATTCTATGACTCATTACCGTCTAAGAACTATTACCTTCAAAGAACTATTTCCTTCTAAGAACTATAACCTTATATAAACCACTACCTTTTATGAACTATTACATTCTATGAACTATTACCTTCTATAAACCATTACCTTCTATGAACTATTACCTTTTATGACCCACTACCTTCTATGACTCATTACCTTCTATGAACTATTACATTCTATGAACTATTACCTTCTATTACTCATTACCTTGTATGAACTATTACCTTCTATGAACCACTACCTTTTATAAACTATTACCTTCTATAAACTATTACCTTGAACTATTACAACTTGTCTGTTATTAAAATATAAATTCAACGATTTCTCTGAAATGCTTGGAGTCTGAGACCTGGGCGTTTAAAGAGCTAGAAGCTTGTGCTGTGTTCAGCACTGCGTGAAAACAATGACAGTGTGTCACGAGTCAGTCAATGTAGGCGATCGAGAAGGATAAAGAAAAATCCACATAAACCTTGGTACATTTTAGAGTGTGTCTTTGATATATCTAATATAGTGATAGCTCTTAAAACCGATTGATTGTTTAACCCGAAGTTCCAACCAATCTAAAGGCCCATCTAGACCTAGACCTTGTTTCGTGTGTTACAACATAATGTCATTTACTGACACCTTTGTTTTCTATTGATGATGAATGTTTCTGATGGCCGTATACTCAGTTCACTGTGTGGGTGTAGGACACTTTAGACACATCTTGACCAATAAACGTGAAATTTAAAGTGTGCCCACTTTGTTAATTAAGATAAGAAAAGATAATTTTATTGGTCCAAACAAATGGAAATTCGGTTTGACTACTGTGACTTTATTTGAATTCTATGAACTATCTCAGAGGCGTAGCTAGAAATTAGCCATCATTTGGGGGCCCGGGGCGGCTTGACTTTTTTGGGTGCCCCTGCATTTTGCGTAATACTTAATATTTAGTATAAAAGAATTTCATTTGGGGGCCCCCACACGGGGGGATTTTCAAATTCTCACCCTCCTCACCCCACCTAGCTACGCCACTGAACTATCTATCTTCAAATTAGAACTTTTCTCTGAAAAATTAGTACGACATTTCAAATATTGTAATTTTTTTAAAGAAGCCTTCTTATCATTTTAAACAAAAGCTTTCTAAAACTATCCTATATATCTTTTGTAAAACCTTTCAAAGAAAGAAAGCCATAATTTTATACATTACAAAAAATAATTATTGATACCGTTAAAAATTAAATCATCAATAAAAAGAAAGTAGGCCTACATCACCAAGATGGATCAATTATTATTTTTTACAAACTAATTTAGTAGGCTAAATCAATATAGCTCATCTATTCATACCTTTGTTGTCTTCCATAAATTATTTCATAGGTCCATTAAATTATATTATTATCCACACGTTGAGACACTCCCGTTGGTAATATCTCCGCATACTTCTGCTCCCCGATGCTAGCGGCATGTCGTCTGTTTACATATTTGGTGGATATACCGCCAGATCTAGCAGACGTTGAGACCGGGATTTGTTAAAGCCTGCAGTGACTCGCCCTTTGAGTGGTCTGCCGTTGTGAAGTGGCGGGCCAATCTATAATAGTAGTAGAATCCAGATCTCTCTGTCTTTGACTGTTGTGAAGGGGGTAGGGAGTGGGAGGTCAATGGGTATGACTTTTCATATTGCCTTACACATATTTTTAATCTCCTTATCTTTCATTCTTTCTCGATTTTTTTTTTAAAAACGTTTTTAAGTGATTGGTTTAATCAAACTCTTTTGTGTTTTTTGTCTTTCATGGGCCTATATACCCTTTATGTGTGTATGTATCCATTCTATCTTTCACAAATAGGATTTCAATATGAAACAAATTTTAACATTTCATCTCATCAATCCCTTGACTTTCGTCGTAGGGGTGCTGTGACAGTTCGCGTAAAATCCCTCCACTTTTCCTGGTCAGAAGCTGTTGTTAGCAGGATATCAAGAGAGAGGCCGGTCCATTCTTTTATGTTGTCCTGTGAGCTTTTTTTTTGGATGACCCTTTCTTCGTCCTCCCTCCACTGTACCTTGAAGAATGACTTTTGATAGTAAGTTATGTCTTACAGTAGGACCATACCAGCTCGGCTTTCGTCTCTTTACAGTATTGAAGAGTTCTTCCTTTTTGTCATCTAGAGTGTTGACTCGTAAAGAAAGCTGCGCAGTATAAATGCATGTCCAGGGACGGACTGGCTTAATTATATGAGCGTTCGGGCATATGTCCGGTGGGCATGGATTCAAATGGCCTTATGGGGCCTTTTAATTAGCCGTGTGAATGTTAATGAAGCTCGTATCATATTGTATCACATTGTAAAAGGTCGTATAATATTCTCTTATAGAAGGGTCCCATGCAGCATCATGATTGGTCCTAGCCTTACCTATTATTAATAAGGAGATGCGGTGGCTACGCTTGCTAACGGTGGGTCACAGAAGCGTCATCTGCTTTATGGATCGCATGGTCTGAAAGGGGAAATTTTCTTTAGAGTTTCGAAATAATGTACCGGTTAACCGTCACTGGAACCACTCTTCGTATACGATATAGCCTACACTAAGTGATTAAAAATAAAGCTGATATTTCATACAGACTATACAATTCTCGCTAGTGTTAATAAATTCAAATGAACAAACAACTATTTTGTAATAATTTTAAAGACATGTATGATTGGATACTTATACAACATTTGGGCCGGGTTGTATGCCAGGGCCGAGTTTGACACCCAGTCCACCCCTGATTACGTAGACGGGAATTCATTTTTTTAAAAATATGTCTCAATGCCTTTTGCTACCGAGACTAAGCGGTCGTCTAATGAAAGAGCGCAATAGGAGGGCCGGAAGTGCAATTAAACTTAGGCCTACTAAAGGCCTCAATCCTAACTCTTGTCTTTTATTTTCGGCTAACTTTCTTTAACATATATTTTTGCCCACTTCCACATGCAATGAAATGACGTTCTGGCCCCATCTGATTTTGGTGACTCTTATAGACGTATCGGAAGGTCGCCTATTTCTGCATTGTGTACTCTAGTCATGATTTTTTTTTTCTCTTCGTTCCTGCACTCAGTAAATATTCCACTATAAAAACTGCCTATCAACACAGCTAAATAGGAAGTTTTTACTGACATACTAGCGAGTCAGACAAACAAATGAAAATCAATAGTGCTGTAGGGGAAAAAATGACACGTCTCGCTAAGCTGAAGAAGGTCAGACGTGAAATTAACTCCCTTGATAAAATAAGAATAGCAGACGACACCAACCACATAAGAGATTTTTTTTTTTCTAAAAAACCCGATGTAGACATATTGCTGTATGCGACATCTGTTTGTTATTTTTACACATTTTATATCAACACTGTGTCTGGTACAAATCTTGTACACATTATTTCTCTCAATTCCCTTTGTCTGATCAAGTTGAAACTAGGTGCAATTATTCATTTCTGAAAACAATTCATGAATAAAACAAGGTTACAAAGACAGTTTGTGTAGAAACACAAACTGAAAATCGGCCCCCGGGTGAAGTGAATGTGAAGTTGGATGTGAACCTGGCCTAACGGATGTTTTATAATGAATATCTAATTGATCTAATTGTTTTGTAAAGGGTCAATCTCTTATTCCTCAAGAATAAAACATTTACGTAAGAAAATGTTTCCTTTGGTTAAGTGCTCTATAGTATGAGTGTGATGCTATAGGGAAGAAGAAGCTCTTGTACGAATACGTTCTAGCGTATGGAATAAGAAATGTGCTAGTATCCTGAAGGGTCTCAAATTTTAGTGATTTTACTAATGATGTTACTCTAATCAAATTAGAATATTAATTCATAGGCCCTATGTAATAATTTTCACTATTCTAAATTGTATTTGTTCTACTTTCTTGATGTTTTCCAGAGGATGCATATTCTAATATTGGCCTAACTAAAGTTAAATAACATTTTAATTTGTAAAAATTTATTTTAAAAAAACCCTAATGTTTTCCTTGATTTTTTAAAATAATTTCATGAATATGGGGATTCTATGGTAACTTTTCAATTATTATTAGTATTAGAGATATGGCAGTAATAATACGATTATATCCATATTTAAGCTTTTTTTTTTTTTAAAGTATTTATGCTGCTATTTTTGACTAAAGAAGGGGAAACGCATTGTTACAATGAAAAATACAAATTGTTGTTCAAATCAATTCTTTTGCCATGCTCAGATTATACAGTACACTAAACATTTATATTGTATTTGTGATTGAAAAATAAAAAAAAACAAAAAATGGCCAGCATAGAGATCAAACCCAGGACGTTCTCGTTATTAGGTCCATCAGATTAGTTTAAGTCTTACTGCTATGTGCGAACATCAATGATTTTTTTGTTACTTGAGCCTTTGATTTGTGTTGTTTGTTTGTTTTTTAATTTGTATTTACCACGTTCCACCTTCTGACTAGGAAGAAAATGTCACTATTCCTGTCGCATATTCGTGGAAACAAATGGATCCCGTATAGTGAATACTGGGTAGACACGGTTATCAAAAACGGCTCCAACGATTTTCCTAGAAATTTTACATTTGATGTAGGCCTGTATCCACACTGGGAAAACTCTAGTTTGACCGTTATAATTTTTCTAAGTAAAAATAACTATAATAAGGCCTGTCTTCGATCGAGTCCGAAGATTAATAATATTTAGGCCAATAATAGAATATGCATCCTCCCTTTGGGACCCCTCAACTGAAGAAAACATTAAGAAACTGGAACAGACACAAAATAGAGCAGTGAGATTCATAACAAACGAATATTCACATTTGACTAGAGTAACACATTTAGTAAAATCCCTAAATTTAGAAAGCCTTCAGGACAGAAGACTCAAAAGTAAAGTAGCAATTATACATAAAACACTGAACCATAATCTTCAAATACAAAAACAAAATCTAATAGAATACTCACAGAAATAGAGGCACATTCCTCGCTCCATATGCTAGGACAAATTAGTACAAATACTCCTTCTTCCCTAGTGCTATTAGAGCATGGATGGGTTGCCTGAGCCAGCCAGGAAAACCAATGACTTGGCAGAATTTAAGTTATTGGTTAACATGCATGACTAAATGGACGTAATCATCTTCTTTTTTTGAAGTAACGTCTGTATTATTTGAGATACGGAATGCATATTTCCCGTGGCAACGCAGCCCCAGCTGTGACCTACATAAAAGAATAATGAATAAACAACTACCTTTACAAATGTGCTTCAAACGCCTTGACGATCGAAAGCTAGCATTTCCCAGTCGTCAATGTCTCACTCTTGGCTTGAGGATGTCGTCAAAACGCTTCTGTTTACCCATCCCCCCGAGAGCGCCTTCCTGCACCCTAAAAAGAAGCTTGGAGACCTTTTTGCTGTCACAACGTCTGCTCTGCAGTCACACCAATTCACTTGACAGCTTTGGTGGAAGGAGTTTAAGCTTTTTGATGTGGCGGGACCATAAGGTCCAGGACTCTGAAGCGTATAAGAGTGAAGGGAGGACTACAGCACTGTAGACTTTCAGTTTTGTAGGTATGCTGAGTGCTCTCTGTGATCATACTTGACGTCTGCCAAAAGAAGCACAGGCACGTGCAACACGGAAGTCTACTCCATCATCAAGGTTGGCATTTATTGATAATCTGAGTACTTCCCAAATAGAAAAACTTTTCATAAATATTTTTGGGGGGCCATCTATGAAAATGTCTGGTTCTGTGACTATTTTATTTCTGATAGATTAGGACAAGGTTTAGCCAGAATGTACACCCAACGTGAACTGTGTGCATTATGACAGAGAAGCACAACTTTCAATTAGGACTGAAAGATAATGAATTCTTTTAAAGTCTATCCACACTGTGGTCAGCAAAGTTCTTGTTTAATAGTGTACATTCCATTCCCAGGCAAGAACATGCCATTACAGAAAGAGTTGCAAGCCAGAAGAAATAAACATTTCTTATAGATAGCCCTAAGTGTTCTCTTCAGCTCAATAATGTACATAGGGCAAGCAAGGAATTAGAGATTGATATAATAATGGATAATGAAAAAGTAAAAATCATTGAGTTGCTGCAATCTGTATAATTGGAACTCACTGTACTTAGTTTATTTTGGGTAATAATTACACTGAACAATTGGACCAACTGTCTTTTAAATTTCTTACTCAAAATGTTTACCTTAAAAATCAATGTGATTTGATAATGACTGTCAAGTTTGCCTATCTAAATAAAGTAACAAGATTACCATGAGGAGCCCAAACAGCAGTTGCATCATCTTTTAGAGGGTGAAATTATAAGAATTGATTGGACTTAAGTTTTAAAAGCTGATAAGGAAAGAAGACCAGTTCTTTGCTCAAACAGCAGCATTTAAATACATGGCCATGATTTTATGGGACTTTTTAAAAAAAATTATCTTCTTTCATACCCACACAGCCTAATAAAACCACAAAATGATAAATCTACATACTTTCACAATATTTTATTTGTAATGAATATTACACATTAAAGAAAAAATTGGCAAAAGATGAACCCTAAGTGCTAATAACCTAATGCACATGAGCCAACCTCACAAACACAATGAAGACCAAACATCTACACAATTCAATTCTCAGGGATCAAAATCAGCTAACTATGTGGTACAATTGTTGTAATTGATGAATTTACAATACCATGTACTGGGCATGTCAACTAAAATAAAGATACATCTGTATATATAATAACTGTGAATAAAATAAAAATAACAAACAAAAAATAAAGGAATGCTTTTGAGCAAAACATTTCACTTTACTCCAGAAAGAACATTCTACAAAATGAGTCAGTCTATCACAAAGAATTATTGTCAAAGTTATTTTTTTTAGCTATAATGCACACATGACTTTAAGAGTATCATTGTACTTTTTAAAAAAATATAAATATTTTTATTTAATCCAGGATATTTGATAAAAATCCTGAAGAAAAAAAAAGCTGCTCCATTAAATTAGGACCAGTAAGATGAGGTTACAGAAATAACTCATTCTGTAAAATGTAAACTCTGAAAGTGTTCAGACACTCCCAGTAACTCAGTAAATGTACCAAGCATCTTCCAATACACAAAATATATACCGGGTACAATTTTGTTTGATGATGGCTCTGATCATTCAATGTCCTCAAGTAACTAAACTTTACAGAAATATTATACAAAACTTTATATCAAAACAAATGTGACCTTGTCTTTAAGAAGCTGCCAATCAGACTTCAAGTTACTAAGATAGCCTCAGCTAGGTTTCTGTACAGAGAATACATTAACTTATGCACATGTTCATCTCCATTCTTTAGTCCAAGTGTTTCCACACAGTAGCTTTCATTAACAGAGCTCAAACTATAAAAAAAAAAAGTCCACGCTTTGGCAGCAAGTCTGATTCAAGAGGACTTACTTGTGTATAAAAACTGCTAAAATAAAGTAACAAACTCCAACACTGCCAACACAAACGTTAACAACAAAAATTCAAACAACCTGTCATGATACACTTTCCCTTGTTAACACTGCTCGAAATAACAATAACAAGAGAAAATGTGAACAAAGTACAAAGTTAAAACAAGAAAAATTATTTTGTTTCACAAATCTATCATGTCTTTAGCAACCATAACAGAATACTCAACAGAAAAAAAAAAAAGAACAAGCAACTGTCTGATTCAATCAAGTGCTTTAATTGAATTGATAATAACCTGCACACTGGGATCAAGTGATTGGAATAAAGTATAATGAGTGTGGAATAACAGAACTAAACTAGAAGCTCAAACTACTCATAAAAACAATGTAGATATATATCAAATGTACACATTTCTCTTTACATTTACGAGAAAAAATCCTATAGATTTTTGTTCCCTTTTTGTTTGAAACAGGAAAAAAAAAAAATTAATTAAGCACTGGTGTTTTGATACAATCGAACATTTAAAAAAAAAAAAATACCGAAAATCAAAGTATTATACAACAATTAGAAATTGTCCTACGTATCCAAATCTTCAACTTTCTTTTTTTTTACAGAACTGTCCATCACAATGAAAACATCAAGTTTATGTCCATGTATTTTTGTGAAAATAACATTGAGCAGTGCTGGAGATGCAAATGTATTGCAGATTACATAATGGACGGATTACAAATGACAATCTTTAATCCTTGCGATTACTGGATTTTCTGTTTCTTCGAGATTCTGGTGGCTCAGGCAGCGCTGCATGACGAGAACGGTGTGTTGAGTCCCCCACTGGAGCATATCTAGATCTTTCCACTCTACGTCTCTGATCTATTCCCCTCATAGTGCTGCGCCATTTATCTTGATATTCTTGATCAAAAGGCTGAGCTTCATCTATTTAATAAAAAAATAATTCTGTTATAACACAGTGAACATTCTGTATAAGAAAATAAATCCATTAGAACATCTTGATCGCCAGTTAACAAAAGCTTATGCAATTCCAACATGGATTAAAGTGGTTTTGATATAGCCTCTAAGAAGAGCAAAATAACACTATAATGATACAAGATTTGAAATGTACCTTCATCCAAATTAATAAGCTCTTGATTTTCATCTTCCTCTCCTGTCCTGGCGTTTCTACTGCGCTCAATTATGTGAGCTCTGTCTTTTATATGGTGGCCTACTGCACACCTTTCTAAACCAGTTTCTGAATCTCTTACAGCTTTTCTTGTCTCTTTAACCTGACCAAATAAAATGGATATATTTCATTGACTAATAAATAATAAACTAACTAAAATTAAAAAGAAAAAAAGCTGGATCATTCATTTACATGCTGCATTTAAGATTCATTCATGTTCAGTTACCCCTCACTTGTCTCTAGGATCAAACAACCTATGTTGTTAATAAATCAATAAAGGCGACTTGCCTCCTTTAAGTGATAATATTGCTTTTACTACAGAATACCAAATCTACTATTGGAGCCTCATCGAGGTCTCTGTTGTATTTTGCTGATTAAATAATGTAGTTGGGCTTTATCTGGTAGCTGTACAGATCATTGAAATATTTAAATAACATTTGCTTCTTCAGTAAGAAAAGTTCCATCTTTGTTTTCAATCACTGTGTTTCTAGCTCTTGCCCCAACAGTTAAATTTGTTTATTGTTGTTCCTTATCAAAATCCTTATCAAGTTTTCTAAACAATATGTTCTGATCAAGTAAAGACTTAAATTCTCAAGCTAACAATTATTCTAACAATTGGGTTAATCATAGAAATATATTGAGTTTGAATATAATCTACTTTATTTAATCCTTGGCCTTGATGACTGACTATCATCATTATTTCTACCACTTGCCATGTATGACAAAATACAAAAATGAACCTGTTATTATTTCACAAAGTCTAAACTATTTTCAAGATCAAAATTAAAGTGATTAATTTTAACAAAAATGATTGTTTTTATACACAATTTCGTCCCAGTATGCTGATATACGCAGATTTCAATTTTTAATTCCCTTTATCTGGATACTTGTCAAAGTGAATATGAGGAATTATCCTTAGATCATAGAAATTATCAAATGTGTTTGAGTTAACATGAGATTTGTAAAAATGTACTTACTCCTCCTGGACCTTGCATTGTAGAAGTAGAGGCTTGGTAAACTTTTGGTGCACCTCTTCCAGTGTTGGAATATGTCATCACAGAGGAATGTTGATATACATGAGCAGTGGGATCATTAGCAGTCTGCTCCTGAGAAAGTAAATATTTAACAAATTAACAAATAATGTTTGAGAATTGAAGTCGGTGAGTAGCAATGAGACAATCATTAAGGGTCCTGAAAACTTATAAATTGGTTTGTGTACCATAAGATTCAGTTCAAATAAGCTAGTGGATTCAATTGTTCATAAACATGCATATATTTTTTCTTAGCCAAGCTATATACAACTTCAATAAAATAAGACTAATATTAGTTGTCTATTAACCTTGATCCATGATATTTGTATGCATTGTTTAAAAACTATAATAAAGTTAATGCCAATGGAAGTAAAGAAAACTTACAAAGGCTCTGTGCATGTCACTCATCATAGATCTCATGTTTGAGAACATCGAACCAAAATGTGCAAAAGGATCCATAAATAGTCCTTGTTGTGCCACCTGCATATTCTGAGCCTGCTGCTGCTGTCGTCTGCTGTTTGATCTGGAACCATCATCAATGGCCATAAGGCCACCACCAAATCCAGCAAAAGGATCTCTGAACATTTGGTTCATCTGTCTCAAATGTTCATGGTGACCACTGCAAGAAGAAAAATATTTTCCTGATGTTTATTGATTATTACAACAATAAATAAATGAATTCTCAAAAAGATCACAGAGCCCCAAGGGTATTATAATACAAAATTAATTTTTATTTTTTTTAATTATGCCCAACAATAAACAAAAATATGGTCCTATAGAGCATTTAATTAATCTAGAATCTTAGATCTAGTATAGAAAGAAAGTTAAAAAAAAACAAAAAAAAAAAAACTAAGAGGAGTTAACTGTAAAGTTTTAAATCTAGAAATATCTATTAAATAATTAGATTTAGATATCTAAATCTGATTCTAGACTAATAGACTCTAGATCTAGACCTTAAAAGATATATTGTCATTGATCTACATAAGAACTAGATCTAGATCTATATCATCTCTAGTCTAGATTTAATCATGTATAGGCTTTCGCTATCTCTCTATACATACCGTATTTTTCGCCGTATAAGACGCACTTTTCTTCTCCAAAACTGGGGGGGGGGGGGGGGGGGAGTTGGTGCGTCTTATACGGCGAAAAATACGGTACGTTCAGAATCTTTTTTTTCTAAATTTTCCTCCTTTAAAATTGGGTGCGTCTTATATGTCGGAGCGTCTTATACGGCAAAAAATACGGTACATACTACTGTATCTTTGCATTATACAGGTTTTCACAAACAAATGGCAGCTGTAATGAACATAGCATAACGTAAACTATGAGCATACCAGTGTGTCTTAATACTTCCTATAGTTCACTGTGTAGTTGTGTTATGTATATATTCAAAAGCTTTATGAACATTTTATTATAAAACCTCAAGAAAACAAATAGTACTGATGCAGCAGATGCCAATCTAGCCCAAAATAGGGCCCAGTCATTTGCAACAGAAAATCTTTTTTCACCATCACCAAATAACTAGGTCAACGACTTTCTGTCATAACAACATACTACAAATATAGTGGGCTAAAATTTCACACATGCGTTGCACTCTATACAACAACTGGAGTGTGATTGTGTCTAGACGGACAGACGTCTGAAGCAATAACTTAATGTAACAGTTGTTTAAGGCAGGTCATACTTTGCACATGCGGAGTACATAAGGGTTCGAGTTGCTTGATTTACTTAATTATTTGTGCCGGTTATATGCATGAAAACATGATAGATTAATGAACTAAGCAGGGCCGCAATGAGGGTTGTGGCTGTTTGTGTGTAAAAACAAATTCTGCCCATATTTATACAAATATATATATATACATACACCAGATGCTTATAATTGTATAGTTATTCTATATATATATATATCAATTTAGTATGTTAAGGTGGATGTGAAAACAGTTGAAAAATTAGTGCTATATATTTTACAGACGTTAATTCATTAAATGTTTCTAAATATAAGTTTTCACACAAAGAACAACGCAGCAGCCCATTGAAGTAGATGTCCTTCAGAGACGCTGGTGATGAATAGGTCATACCCTTCGCAAGCCTGCATCCAACATAAACTTGAATACCCAAGGAAAGAGGGGACGGCCTAGGGATACATGGCGCCGCGATTTGGAAGCAGATGGGTAAAACATGGGGACAGTTGGAGAGACTCTATTTTGTGTCTGTTCCAGTTTCTTAATGTTTTCTTGAGTTAAGGGGTCCCAAACGGAGGATGCATATTCTATTATTGGCCTAACCAAGGTTAAATAACATTTTAGTTTTATGTTCTTATTTGATTTATAGAAATTTCTTTTAATAAATCCTAATACTTTGTTTGATTTTTTTATAGTTTTTTATAGATTTAGATAGATGTAGAGCAGGGGTTCTCAACCTGGGGCTCCCGACCCCTTTGGGGGTCGATTGACGATTTGCCAGGGGTCACCTAAGACCATAGAAAATATGGATTGTTTTTGTCTATTCTTCTATTGTTGTATGTGTGTGTGTGTGGGAGGGAGAGGGTCACGTCAGAGTGGGGGTAAAAGGGGGTTGCCGAGCATAAATGGTTGAGAACTGCTGATCTAGAGTAAAGTGCGAAGTTCGAAAAGACCCGATTTGTATAGAGATTCGAACGATTCACTTTTTATTGCTAAAACTTTTTTATTTGAATGTTTTCCAAATTACTACTATATTGCTACTGCGCATGCAACTTTTTTCTTTACTTCCGACACATATAAGCTAAGTTCATGGTGAGGTCAAACCCAAGAGGTGTGGAATTATTATTTTTTAATACCCATAGTGAAGGAAAGGGGTCATGTGCTTAGGGCTACTTTAAAGTCTGATGGCTCATCAGCTCAAAGAGACTATTTGAAGTTTTGGAGGGTGGGAAAGGTGGCAATGGATGCTGTTCTTGCAATGGAGTAAAAAGAAAATGACTTCATAGTGAAAATTAAATATTAAATTATGATTTTAGATATATTTTCTTTGATATGTTTGAACCTTCCATCAACCCGATCAAGCTTACTAACTGGGGAAAAATACGAACGAGGAAAAGTACGCTTGGCAATACCCAACCTACACATCTTTGAACTCATATTTAATTTTAACTAAGCCTAGTGATACATTAATTCACGTTTATTTTATAGAAAAAAGGACGAGGAATTCAGAGATACCATCAGTTTTTCCATAGGTCGAACCATTAAGGTGCTATAAAAATCCAAACGTGAAAATTGCTGCCGGTGGGCATAACGTGTTCGAACTTCGCACTTTACTCTAGATCCAAATTTAGATAGATCTATATTATAATTATTCTAGATATTAGAACAAAGGAAAGGTGACTAGACTTAGACTAAAATGCTAGAATTAGTAGAATCTTGTCTAGATCATCTCTAGTCTGAGTCGTCCTAGACCTAGACAATCTAAGATTAAAAGATATCATTATCACACTTTCGGAGACTAAGACTACTAAGAGTCAGAGTATCGTGAGTAAGGCAGTATAAGTATTTAAAGCTTACTTTTTTTTTAAATATAAATACTATTAGTATTATAATGTAGATCTATTCTAGCTAGGTCTAATCTATCTTTGAATTATCAGTAAATTCAGACAAATTCAGTAGTGAAGGAGGGTACTAGCCTAACTTAGGATAACGTAACTAATCTAGAGTTTTCTAGACTTCTAATTCTAGATCTAGAGCCTATACGAGTCTCAGACCTCAGAGGCAAAGATCTCAAACTCAACTTAAATGACTTAGAGGAACTTTCACTCAGGAAGAGTGAAAGAAGCAAATGAACTTATGATACCTTTATACTAGGCTTATCGTCTTAACTCTTCAAGACCGCAATGAAGCTGACAGCGTCCAGTCCCCCGGCCATGATAACGTAATGTCGCTTCCAGCGTCCGATCACTATTTCCCAGTTTACTTCTTTTTCTTTTCTAATTCACGTTTTTAATCCCTTAAATGGTTTAAGGAAACGCTAGAGCGGCCATTTTGAAAGTTTTTTACCTTCTGATACCTTGTTGATCTAAGCTGTTTTTATTGCTCTAAATATTTTTTTTTGTGACGTGAATTTTTCATTTTTTTGCATCAGACATCATGGCTGACAGGCCTTCTTGCCGTTTTACTGCTGATCAGGCTCTAAATATCATTTTAGATATGAATGATATTGACATGAGTGACAGAGTTAGATAGAGATTCTAGAGCTAGAAAGTTATCATGAAAGCGATTTTCAGACTCAAGCGAGTCTGATAGTGAATTATTCATCCCTAGATCTAGTAAAAGTAGTAAACGAAAGGGGGTGTCACCCCAGCCAGGCCCTAATAGATCTAGAAAGAAACCTCACTAAAAGTGTAAATATTGATCAAGTTTGACAAAGTTATGTTTTTTAAATAGATAATTGGATAGAGTTTAATATTTCATACAATAATAATCATTGAGGACTGTTGGAATATTCTTTTTTTACTTGGGAAAGCCAGTTTTTAAAGATCAAATTAAAAAAAAAAAATTTCATCTCTGAAATTACCTAATTTTTTTTTCCAGTGACTTTCTAACATTGAAAGATAAATTATCTTGTAGTACATTCAACTTCCAACAAAATTGTATATAACATGTCTCTATGTTTTAACAAACAGAAAAAACAGTAGGACGTTTATAAAAAGGCTTACGGTTTTTAAGAGTTAAAGTCTTATGAATGACAAGTTATGAAGAGACGAAGTTGAAGAGATGTTAAAATTAATTTCAATGATGGTGTTACCACTAACTTGACTAACTTAGATTTAGAATATGATGCGACCACTAACTTAGAATATGATGCGACCAGTATCACAATACTTACGTAAAAAATGGATCGTCAAACAATGATGAGCCAAGCATTTTTCTCTAAAACAATATTCTCGTTAGAAGCAATATTTCCAATATGTCAGTTTACAATAAATGTCTGTGATATGCCTCGCCTATGTCGTTTATTTATCTACTGTCTCACTTCTGGTTACGTCGATCGAAGGAACATTCTGTGCACTACGTCATGAGCTTTAGCCAATGGAATTTAGTCTTACATCTGTGTTTAGTAAATAAGATCGGAAATATCACGAGTTTTGATACGTTGTTCTATAAATAGTTCTGACCTTCACGCTGTTTTGTCATTCGGGAACTTTCACATTTTTTTCCCAGGCAGGCATAGGCCCATAGACCTATATAATATAATAGATATCATCGATAGACCGAATTTCTTTAAGAGGGTTTACGGGAGCCTATATCAGTGTATGCATTATCTACTTAGCCTTTTAAAAGCATTTTTCTGGTCATGATTTAAATTATAGAAATATTTACTCCAAGTTCGACCATAAACGGGCGGCTTATTATTTCCTATATGAGGTTTTCAGATGATTTAGAAAAATGATAGACAGGACACAGACGCTTCTAAACTCAATGCAGTAGCTAGAAAATTAGGCGTGGACATAAGCGCTGAACAAAGCAAAGTAACAGTTAGTGAGGAAATAAGACGAAATGCTGCATACAGTTGAATGGCTGAATATTGAAGAAGTTGTTTCCTTTAAACACCTATGATCAAACTTAAAAATTGATGAAGGATCAATAAAAGAGATCAAATAGTGGGGACTAACACTAGTTTCCAAGTTAAATTAAAACTTAATGGTCTCTGTACAGCTAAGTTACTATATAATATTATATAAAATATATATTGTATAAGATATAAGTATAGATACAAGTAAATAAAATAGTAAGCAAGTAAAATTAAAGCTGCTTTCTTCGTTAGGGTCTCTGCGTACTGTTTAAATTATATATATATAATAAAATATAGGCCTAACTCGGCTACATAGGCCTATATAATTATAGTAGCCTATTGGATTAGTGCTGCCTTGTTCTTTATAAATACGCCTAACTTTTTTTGAATAGCATGTTTTCTTTAACTAGGATGAATTAAATTGTGACCTCTGGACACCAGCGAATCATTCACACAAACGCTTTAATGAATGGCAGTCTCGTCGTATGGTTAGCGCTCTGGATTTTGTTGTCTTGACCCCTGGTTCCAACCCTGCCTATCGCCCCCCCCCCCATCGCCGTGCTTCGGTAGGTAAATGCAGGTTGGGTGAAGGAACACCCGAGATCTATAAAACAAAACAATTAGCATGAAACATCAAACTCGGCCAATTTACTCCTTCTTACTCTGTAGTAGTGCGCTCTTCTATGAGAAAAAAGTACCTTGCAGACGCCAGAAGAATAAATATCTGAAGCGTAGAGTACGAGAAATTTAATTAATACAGCGCTACCCCAGAGGAGAATATATCGTCGTCAAATATCTGTAGCGATACCTTTATTTTAGTGAACAAAAGACTGACGTGTATTTGTATTGAAAACGAATTTGGGAAGTACTACTGTCGAAATGAGTCAAAAAAAAAAAAAAAAAAGAATAAACAGATTAGCTTTAACTCTTTCTCTCCTACTTGACGATACAATCGTTGATTTGACCTCATTAAATTAAATTAACGAATTATTTTATAAACTTTATTTTGTGCTATACACAAAGAACATGTATTCCCTTTTAATTCTTTACCAAAAAAAAACATTTTCTGATAACAAACGAGAAAGTTATTCAAGCTTAATCATAACAGGGTAAAAAAAAATAGTAATGAGAAAATGAATAATTCCATCGGAACGTGGAAAATAATTACGGAGAGAAAGAGTTAATGAATATTTGCAAAGAAAAGCCGGACTATATATTCACTTACAAAAGATCATCACTCCCGGAGTCTTCATCTGAGTCGGAATCGGAAATTTCAACCAATTTTTTTGTCCTTTCTTTGCTTTTTTTAGTTTTTCCCATGGCAAACGTTTCGACTGACGCATTCAACCTGTGAATCATAAAGATCTGGGTTTAGATCTAGGTGCTACAAAATAAAAAAAAAAATGTCTACACTGTGTTCAATGCTAGGAAATATAAGGAATTTGTAATTTAAGCTGTTTCTGCTTATCAAGGTCATAACTGGCAGCAGACATATTATATAAAAAAAAAGGATAAAACATATAAAATATAAAACATAGACAGTGATCTAGAACTGATACGGATACACTGATACCATAGACTTGAATGACCAAATGAGGGGGATACAGAAAAGGATAATAAAAGAAAAAGAGGAATTAATCAAATAATAAGCTTTTAATTTATTGATAAAACATGCCAGCAAATTATCGGCTTCAAACTTAGGCTACAGCTGAAATTAATGTTCGCAATTAATATCTGGGAGATTGAAGTTCTGCATATTTATCCACTGATCTAATTAAAAGCTCTGGTATTGTTTCATAAATGTTCTTAACACTAGCTCACTCATTATTATGAGTATTATTATGAATGTATTCTTTTATTCAAGATTGTTCAAAAGAAGAAGTCTGCATATCGAAGTTCCCGAGATCTGCAATCCTTTTTACAAAGCTTATATCAACTCTCTCTCTGTCTGTCTGGTAAAAGGTTTGTACACGTTATTTTTCCCACACCAAATCTCGGCTCAGGCTGAAATTTAGCACATTTTTTTTCTTTTACCTGATAGAACTAGAATAAAAAAAAAATTAAACAGTTAGTTAATTAACTATTGGTAATTAATTATTTTGTTTCGTACCTCATACAAGGGAAAATAATTGTGCTTGACTGATGTGGTGGTATAAGTTGAATTAGTTCCCTTCATACTTTATAAAAACCAACAATAGATAGGCCTAACTATAAAACATTCTATTTTCATAAGCACTTCCCTGGCACAGTGGATAATGTATTGGCTTGATGAAGCTTAGCCCTTGAGTTCGAATTCAGGTCGTTGAACTTTTTAAAAAATATAGATGCATTTAAAAAGCGATCACGGTAGCATGAGTTGATATAAGCACGTCTAACTAATAAACATCGTTCATACCAATATCCGGTTCCGTTAGAAACTGCATAATAATAGATTATTTATACGCGAGTTCATGTATTTCAACCAGAAGATACGAAGGATGGAATTCGACTGCAGTATATTGAACAACAGATAGAAACTAGACATTTCCATTTCAGCCAATTATAGGCTGGTGTCTGCAGCACGGAGGATTCCATTTAAAAACAAAAGGACATTGAAATCTAAATTTGTTGATCTATTCATCTAAATATCCAGAATATATATACAACTCTATTAAAAAGTTAGTCTAGGTCATAAATGAAGATCCATTCTAAACAGTTATCTAGATGAATCAATAGTTTTATATGCTTAATGCTAGGACAAATGTGTACGAATGCTCATAATCCCTAATGCTATTGAGCATGGAAAAGGTTGCCTGAGTCAGTCAGGAAAACCAGTGACTTGGTAGAGTTTAAGTCTGTGTAAGCCATTGATTAACATTAATAAAATGCGTGAATAGACTGATCTAGGGCTAGGGATACGAGTAGGACGGAATTATCCTCTTTTTTGAAGTAACGTCTGTATTTTAAAAAGATACGATAAGATAATAGTCTAGAGAGTATATACTACGACTCCATCTATTTGGGTATAACTAGATCTAAGATTTATTGTGACTATCAAGATATAAATTTTGTTCTAAATAATTATATATATATATAATTATTTTATATACGGGGCTACCAATCATCCAAGGCATCAAAGTTCAACACTTTAATATAGGCTACTAAAACGTCAACAAATCTAGATCTACATAATTTGTACTTGATTTTTTAAAAAAATTTACGCTGATAAATAATTGATCTTTTGAACTATTGTACTTACCAAACCAATGCCTGTTCATGATCTTAACATCTTATGTTCGAGCCGAAAAAAAAACAAACAGCTCCGATGATGATGATTTTTTATGGGCGTTCATGATCTGCACTCAGAAGTGCTAGCTGAGAAGTGGAGATATAAATAGAACCACTAATCTGTGTTAAGTCAATCCATAGACTACTATACATCCTATACTCTTAAGCGAGCAATTCTTGTATGTATGTATGTATGTATGTATATTTATATATATATATATATATATATATATATATATATATATATATATATATATATATATATATATATATATATATATACATTTTATTTCGAAAACGGCTCTAACGATTTTCTTTAAAATTTCACGGTATGTGCGTAATAGTGAGAAAAAAAAACAAACTCAGCCCATTGGCCACATCGGGAAAACTCGAGGTCGACCGTTATATCGGTTTGAAAATCTCTCATTATCGAAAAATTAATTTTGGCTAGAATGTTTTATGAATGAAATTTTCTATATGACGTCAATGGAAAAAAAAACTTGACACCACTTACGTCACTAGGCTCACAGCAGTACACTAAAACATTACTTCGCAAACACAAGTTTTAATGATTCAATTGGCGTAATTAAACATTTGCGCACCATCTTATTGTACATTGATCCATTATGAATTTATGGAAGAAAAAAAATAAATTAAATATCTTTATGTATGTATGTAGGCTTTATAAATTGTTGACACTTTCATTGCGTACACCCGTAGGTAGCTTTTACTTTGTTATTATTTTGCTGGTGAATTATTGCAATGTGTTTAAGCTTCGAAGTCTACTGTCCCATACCAAAACATAGGAATAGGAAATGGTCATTACACTTGCACAACCAGGGCAGGCCCTAACATTTGCGGGGCTAAGGATAATAAGTGAAAATAAAGATTTTGTATTAGAAAATAAATTCGTATTTGCATTACATTTTTATTAAATGAAAGCTGACGATGCCGTAGTTTTATATCACGTGTAGGACTGGCGTTTACCATATTGATTGACACCCCAAAGTGACAATTTCGTCTTTTTAAGACATTTTTATGAGTTTCAGGAGATTTCCAGGAGCTCCTTGAAACAAGGAGACCACGGGAACCCTAATATAAATTATAATGGTTTAATTTAATAATTTACACCTAGAATTAGCGCGGGGCTTTTGAAACTTCGGGGTCCACTGCGGCAGCATAGGCCTAAGGCTGGCCCTGATGATATCCAGCTCGCGGTCAACGAATTTTCATCACGCTGCTGCCTTTTTTTTTTGTTAACCCATAAACCACCTCGGTAAAACAGAAGTCATGTTCCAGAAGTCACCCAATAAAACCTATTCACTTCAAAGATTACCGCGCATAGACATCCCTTAAAGTGGTAGATAACTTCACATTATCTGGGAAGCATAGTATCAAATGAAGCATTGCTTTAAAGAGAGGTTGATATGTGAACAGGGATAGTCGTGCTTTAGGACGCCTCCAAGCGAGAGTGTGGCGAAATAAATCGTTCCGCCTGTCTACAAAAAACAGTGTCAACCAGTGATTTTCTCAACCCTTCTATGTGGATCTTACACATAAGTACTTTATAGAAAGCAACTAAGACTTCTTGAACGACTTCACCAAAGACCGCAATACAAACAGCGATATTCTTGCAAAATGGTATGAACTTCGAGTCCGAAGATTAGTGAGGAATGCAGTATTTCCCGTGGCTGCGCAGCCCCAGCTGTGACCTACATATTTTGCCACATCCATGGCAAGCATAACAATTGTCCGCATGTGGTCGATTTAGATTTTCTTTTTGCCGTCTGCGTTTGTTCTCGGCAGCAGATTTTCTTTTGGTCTCGATGTGTATCCCGCGGCCTTCGTGAGAGACTTCCAGCTGTCTCGTTCGGAGGCCTCATACAACCCGGTGCTCTCTTCTATGTCAGCCAAGGAAAGTTGACGCCTAAGCTGGTCTTTGAGCGCCTCTGTTACGTCGACCACCTTTTAGCTCACCAAAAAAAGACTGCCTTTGGCATACGTTCGTCTCCCATACGGGATACGTTCCCTACCCAGTGCAACTGTCGCACAATAAGAAGTCCCTCTATACTGTCCATAGCGGCGTTGCGGTCCTGCCACCGTATGTCCATGATGGAGCGCAAGCATCTTTGGTGAAATCACTCAAGAAGTCTTAGTTGTTTTCTGTAAAGTGTCCATATCTCAGAGCCATACTGAATATATTAATTACAATATTAAATGTCATAAAGTAACCATTTTAGAAGTTATACTACAAAGACTTTCTTCCAAGCCTATAATAGCCCAATAGTTTTACTCGAAAGAAGCAATGTAAAACGTTAAGACGTGAGCTGTGGTTTTCTATAGGCCTACTGTTTGGGGAGGGGGGGGGGACTTTCTATTCTAATCGCCATTCACAATTACACTGAGAACTGACAGAATGAAAAAGCAACTCTTCGGATCCCGATCGTTCATTTTCGTAATTACAACAATATTCCCAAAATGACTTCGGGTATATGTCCTTCCTTAACAAATTATTCATCCGAGCGAGGCTCGGTCACCTGATATTTATTTATTATAGTCTATGGGTCCACCTAATCATAACCATGTAATATCGTTTAGCACATATTAAATAAAAAAAAAAAGAAAAACAAAACAAAGTAAAAAATCAAGGCTTCAAATATAATATTGTATGTTTGTAGACCATAAAACTAATTATTTAAACTAGGTAGTTTAAAGATGATTTGATTGTTAGTCAAATTGTTAGTCTTACTTTATAACCACATTTACACCTTTAAATGTAGGCCTGCACACATTAGATGTGGAGGACTAGTTAATTACTTAGATACGGTCAGTGGCGTAGCTAGGGTGGAAGGAGATGTCCAAATTTGAAAATTCTCCGGGCCCCCACTTACATTAAATATTAAGCCAATTCCATGTTATCTTGCTATTCATATTGTTTTATGTAAATAATTGACGTTGTATCATGTATCATAATGTGTATATTTATGAAGTACGTTATGTCATGATGTCGAATGTCTAAATGCAGCGGCTCCTAAAGAGGCCTAGCGCCCGGGTCCCCAAGACCCTCACCACGCCACTGGATACAGTCAAGTCGATCTGTGTATTGACGAGCTCATAACTTTAAAGTTGAGATGAGATATAAATACAAAAATAAAATTAATAACACGACTTCTATCTTGTATTTCTACAGTAAGGGGAAAACGTTAAACATAATTTTACACGTGGCGAGGGTGACCTTGCCCCGCTGGCGGACGGTATTTTTTATTTTTGTTCTCGTATTTTTTATGTTTAAAAAATAGTCTGTTATCTCCCTTGTATTAAACCACCAGGATTTTCCACAAAGTAGCATAATCTCCCTTGTATTACTACGCATAGTCCCATAGTTTTAACTTTTTCATATGAGAGACAGTCGAGTTTAAGTGTAGCCTACATGTTATTTACCGTTTTAATCAAGTTAATAAAGGTACATCACTTACTTTTCATATTGATAACGGGGGCATGACAAACATCGTATTCGTGTTTATTACATTGCAAAGCCATAAATTTGTTAAGATTCACCTTATTCAACTTGCATATGGCTTTCCTTTTTTTCTACAATATAGTGACAATATGTATATGCTTGCATATAAAAGTTTCATTTGTGCTTCAAAACGTTCGAGGGAAAAGTTTGCTGTTAGAATTTTTTTTTTCTTTCATTACCCATCCCTTGACCAACTTGACCAGGTGTATTAAAGTGATAAAACTCATCCAGGATGACCTTCGTCCATCTAACTACCCCCACCCCGCGTCCAGCGAGCTGGGCAGCGAGATTGATATCTGCATCATCCCATTCTCCTCAGGCCGGACACATCCGCCCATAAAAAGAATAGCGTCCGCACAACAATAGAGTCATGTGACATCTTCCCGTCCAAGCAGTTACTAGGGAAAAGATAACTTTCCAAATTGCCATCTTAGTAACTCCTGATTCAGATGTCCTGAAGGTCCGAGAACGTCCAGTTCCCTATTAAAGAACCTCTTGACCAAGGAAAGGCTTTTATCCATGTCCAGGATGAGGCATCGGCTCCTCACCAATCCCTCTCTCGGAAATCCCGCCTTATCCGAAACGATCATATTTTCACGTCCGGTATGTCGCTAGACACGACCCCCTTGAGCCCCTCACGAGTTCCCTCTCCCGTGCGAGACCGGAGGCCGAGCCGCGTGGGGGCCTTTCGTATGCCTATAATGTCCCACCGAACCCGTGCGAGGGACCATCACAGCGCGTATGGCCCCCGTTAGGGAACGAATCGATCGGGGGTTGGACAGGTTAGCAAGCCTTTGTTACATCCCTACCACGTGTAGTGTACAATCTCTCGACCATACGTGTGGTAGCCCACTGAGAGCTATGTGCGCTACCGTTCTTTGCCTATCCGACCTCCTTGCTGATCACAAGTTTAGATAGGTGTAAATGATTGTTGAATGGTGTAAGGTTGCAGAATGTGAATGTCGTGTAATGCTGGGTTCTTGCTTCCTGAAGTACTCTTGACACGTGACAAGACAAATACTATAAACTGACCTAAGTCCGTTTCAGCAGACAAACATGAAGTTTATTTTACAACACAATAATAATAATACTGCACTCCTTGTTAGTGCTACAAGTCAAGAAATAATAAACAATCCTATCCGTATAACAGCGGTATCAAATGTATCCAATATATGTTAGTAACAAATCACGTCCGCATCCCAGCGGGTAACACTGTGCAGAAATATAGATCAACTAATACATGTCTCAAAAAGACCACTGGCAACAACTGCCCACAAGTTACTTTCTAACTGAAATTACTACAGACTTTTCTAAGTCGCTACTGTCCATCCCGGACCAAAATATACTTGACCACTCGGTCCAAAGAATACCATTTGACTTAACTAACTTGACTTCACTTGTCTGCTTGACTGCCTGAACTCAAAGTCAACTTTATTCATTCTACTTACTGTTTTCTACATCAGGAATTCCACGTGTCTTTTAAAACTCTTAACATGACGTGAACTTTAGATCATGCAATGTCAACTAAGACTGTGACACCAGGGCCCCTTTGGTTAGCTTAATAACAATTCAAGTTCTATTCTACTGGACGCGGGTAAGTTAGAAATTTAGAAGTTTTAATCCCATTGGGTCAAGCATGAATGTTATTTTAAAATAAAATTCAAAATACCCCGAATCCATTGGACCCGGCACTAGTGGCTATGCTAATGAGCTCAAGTCCCTATCTATATAAGAGTGGACTTCAACTCTAACAGACGCTCACACCCGCCAGACAGATTTCTGTATTTAATAGGCAAGGCTGGAATTTAGTTTCCCTCGTAAAGCCGCCTATAGTTTAAAAAAGCGTGCCTGGTTGTTATTGGTGGTGTAATATCACGCACACTAGACAGTGCAGTCTTTTCACCCCTAGATCTGCACTGTCTACGTCTGTTACATCATCAGCTTCGACTGGATCTGCAGCGTTATCAAGCCTGAGCCGACAACGTCAGAACTCCCCCCCCCCTCTGTCAGCGAGAAGGAATCTCAGTAGTGCCCACTGCAAACGGCCTAAAGCTCAGTGCCCACTACCCATTGCCTACGGTCCAGTGCCCAGATACTTGCCCAGTTATCAGTGCCTATTGCCAACTAACTACGGCCCTGAGAATATCCTTCCCACCTTTCGTTGCAGACGTATTCCTCTTCGAGTCAAGCCTCATCCCTCTACAAGAAGATTCAGCTCCGAGTCCTTCTTGCATCTACCAGACGAGTCCAGCGGCCAACCGACCAGCAAAGAAAAAATAGAAACACTTATCCACTCCTTCATATGCAATCAATGATGAAATTAATCCACCAATAAAATATAATCATTGTTAACCCACTACCCAAATTAGTAGTGATATTGTTGTTGTTAAATTAAATTGATTTTATATTCAACATATAGTCTGTTCATTTGTTCTAATTGTTGCTCGTGGTGTGCCTGTTCAAAATTTAATTATGTGAGCGGGGAAACTCAAAATTACTTCCCCTACAGTAAACGAACCAAATCATTTTAAAACATTAAAAACCTCGCCTCAAATGCCACTACTCAACTGGTACCTTCTCATTGGCCATATGAAAACTTCTAGAAGAGTGGGCTGAACAAAAACACGATCTCGATAACGGCTCTAACGATTTTCCTAGAAATTTTACAGTTGATGCATAATGTTAGGAAAATAATTACTTGCTAGTTAGCCATACTGGGAAAAAACTAGCTATTTTAGTAGTAATTTTTTTAAAAGTATACAAAGAAATCAGTTTAAAGAGGGCAAGGACATCTTCATCTTGAACAGTCTCTACGTCTTTAGGTATTTGTAAGCATAATTCATTGAAGAATTTAAAAGATTAATGTCAAGGAACATTTTGCGCATCGTCTTCTAACACTAGATCTAAAGGCCTATCATTGGAATATAATTTCTAGTAGGTGTATACATTCTCTAAACCAGGACATTCATTCATTCATTTGTTATCAAGAAAAATAATCATGCCATCAGTTGTATAAAAGAAGTATTATCTTAAAAAAAAAAGTATTTTAAAAATGTTTTTCTTGTGATTTTAACTGACACTATGCATCTTATAAACATTTATAGAGCGCAACAACGTCACTGAAGTGACTGTTCTATCCTGTAGTGTTGTAATGAGATTATCTCTACGTGTTTGTATTTTTTAAATTTAATTTTACTCTCTCCTTCTTATATGTGACCAGGGCCACGAGGGTGTGGTCACCTGCTATTATAATTGTTATAGTCTAGAGTAGCCTACTCTAGAGTCTAGATTTATTTTGTTACGAATTGCATGACTGATCCAAACCTAAAATACAAATACAACACTAATTGATACAATTATAAGCTTTGTTTTGTTTTTCTAAAGAATGGAAAAAAAAATGTTTTTCCTGTTTCTAATTTAGTTGGCAACATCTGAAGTCCCATTTAGAGTCCTTGACCTTGTTGAGTTGATCGTGATACTCTCCGATTAGAAATCATCCTGTCAACAAACTCATTCAATCTTGTCTGAAGAGTCCGTGTGGTTCAGGTTTACAATTGGCCATCTTTCTTATAAAATCTGAATAAATAAAAAAAATAATAATTAAATAATTAATTAGGGGGTAATTTATTAATTTAGTTTTATAAAGAAAAAGGGAAGTAAATCTTACATAATTGGGAGACGTAAACTTAAATGTGCAGTTTTTTCCATTAAATAAGCTTTTTTTAAATTAAAAAATGTATTTTTAGTATTTTATATTTTGCTTGTTTAAAAAGTAAGTAGCAATTATACATAAAACATTAAACCATAATCTTCAAATACAAAAAACAAAATTTAATAAAATACTCAGAAAGACACAAAGATAAAGGCACATTCCTCGTCCCATATGCTAGGACAAATTTGTACAAATGCTCTTTCTTCCCAAGTGCTATTAGAGCATGGAATGGGTTGCCTGAGCTAGCCAGAAAAACCAGTGACTTGACAGACTTTAAGTCACTGGTTAATATGCATGACTAAATGCATGACGCGTAGGACGTAATCATCTTCTTTTTTGAAGTAACGTCTGTATTATATAAGATAAGATAAGATAACCCAAATTTAGTAGCTATACGTATTATTTTGTTCTGTTTTTCTGTTCATTTTCAAAATTATGCGAAACAACATTTGCTTGTTTGCAGTCAATATTCATGTTGGACTTAGCAGGAAGTGTTTGATATAATAACATAGATAGTCAACACATAAGAATTTTAATTAGAAAAAGACCTATCTTCTTATCTTTTTTTAAGCCCCCCCCCCCTCTAATACACACACAATTTTCGCTTTTCTCACTGTCCTTTTCTTTCTCGCGTTCTCTAGTCTTCTCTTTCTCCCCGTTTCTTTTTTCTTTCTCGCGTTCTCTAGTCTTCTCTTTCTCCCCGTTTCTTTTTTCTTTCTCGCGTTCTCTAGTCTTCTCTTTCTCCCCGTTTCTTTTTTCTTTCTCGCGTTCTCTAGTCTTCTCTTTCTCCCCGTTTCTTTTTTCTTTCTCGCGTTCTCTAGTCTTCTCTTTCTCCCCGTTTCTTTTTTCTTTCTCGCGTTATATCGCCGTTTCTTCCCCTTCCCCTCCTCTCTAATTGACAGAAACTAATCAAGAAGAATAGCCAACAAATCTCTACACTAGACAATAGTGACAGCCATCTTGGGCAGTCTAGCGAAAACACAATCTACACTTCCGCATAGTAATGACACACGGTTCAAGTGAGCTTTAGGGAGGGAGGTAACCTTCCTGTTTCGATCCTATCTTAACACTTGCTAAACCTTTGTGTAGGATTGGATTCTTTCTCCCGCTCGTAGCTTACATGTTGATACCGAAACAACTCTCTCGATGTGCCAAAGGCTACAAAGACTGCGCAAGAGTTTTCTCTAGGAGACGGTAAAATTTATTTTACATCTATTTATAATAAGCACAAAGAGTGCTTTGAAAATAAACTGTACATTAAGTCGACCAACTAGGTAGTATTGGAAATGTTAAATGTACAACTATGTTTAATTCAACAGAGCGACCTTCTGATTGCAAACGTTCCTAGACTAGCTGACCTATCTTATCGTATTATCTTATATGATACAGACGTTACCTCAAAAACAGAAGATTATTACGTCCTACGCGTCATGCATTTAGTCATGCATATTAACCAATGACCTATAAATTCTGTACCTTTATATTTGTGTCTTTCTGAGTATTTTATTAAATTTTGTTTTTGTATTTGAAGAACCCCCCCCCCCAACCACCTCTTATAATTAAATTACTTGACAATTATTATTTGTTAAAGCATTGATAATTGACTATTAGTGAATGACAATATATTCAATAATGACACGTGGTCGTTGTAGCACTATTTCAAATCACTGTCTTGGAATTGGCCACTACACGTTTGATTATTTATTCATTTTTCTAGAAAAAGAAACCAACGCCAATCGTTTCTTTGTATTGGAAATTTCCTTAAAAATTGCAAATGAATATTTTCCTAGAAATGTGTGTAGATTAGAATAGCACATCTAGGACTGCTCGTGTTCGCGTGTGTGTTGTGTCTGTCTGTATGTCTGCTTATATGTTTTCACTTGAAGAATTGAAGTTTTCTTTACGTCTTATGCAATTGTCTATTACAAGAGCTTCCCTACGGGGTATCAAATATGTGTCCCGCTGCCCTCGTGACCGCTCTGAAACTGTTTCAGAGGCAACATGCTGCCAGTTACTTTACTCTATACCAGTGAGGGCAATATGGCACATGAGTTGATCTTTGCAGACTTTGCGGGATGCACCTTTGTTACGCCATCCTCTTTTAAGCTCGCCAAAGAAGATAGCCTGTATCGGGATCACATCTATTTTCATGTTTATAAAAAAAATATCTTTAGACTACTAGACAATGTCCAAATATTTGGGCTTGTAGACCAGTGTTGATGAAACTATAAAAAAAAAAAATCAAAGAAAGCATTAGGGTTTATTAAAGGAAATTTCTATAAATCAAATAAGAACAAAAAACTAAAATGTTATTTAACCTTGGTTAGGGCAAATTTTAGAATATGCATCCTCTGTTTGGGGCCCTTGAATTCAAGAAAACATGACACAGGAACAGATACAAAATAAAGCAGTGAGATTCATAACAAATGAATATTCACATTTGACTAGAGTAACACCTTTAGTAAAATTACTAAATTTAGAAAGCCTTCAGGATAGAAGACTTATAAGTAGCAATTATACTTAAAACACTGAATCATAATCTTCAAACACAAAACCAAAATCTAATAAAATACTCAGAAAGACACAAAGATAAAGGCACATTCTTTGTTTCATATGCTAGGACAAATTGAAATAGATGCTCCTTCTTCCCTAGTGCTATTAGAGTATGGAATGGGCTGCCTGAGCCAGCCTGGAAAAAAATGACTTATCAGAATTTAAGTCACTGATTAACATGCTTGACTAGATTGACCTAGGAACACGCGTAGGACGTAGTCATCTTATTTTTTTGAAGTAACGTCTGTATTTTATAAGATAAAGAAGATGAGATATGAATATAACTCAACTCAAGAAAACATTAAGAAACTGGAACAGACACAAAATAGAGCAGTGAGATTCATAACAAACGAATATTCACATTTAACAAGAGTAACATCTTTAGTAAAATCGCTAAATTTAGAAAGAGTTCGGGACAGAAGACTCAAAAGTAAAGTAGCAATTATACATAAAACAATGAACCATAATCTTCAAATACAAAAACAAAATTTAATAAAATACTCAGAAAGACACAAAGATAAAGGCACATTCCTCATCCCATAAGCTAGGACAAATTTGTACAAATACTCCTTCTTCCCTAGTGCTATTAGAGCATGGAATGGGTTGTCTGAGCTAGCCAGGAAAACCAATGACTTGGCAGAATTTAAGTCATTGGTTAATATGCATGACTAAATGCATGACGCGTAGGACGTAATCATCTTCTTTTTTGAAGTAACGTCTGTATTATATAAGATAAGATAAGATAATTGAGGACTGTGAGAGATTTTAGCCGAGAAACTAAACAATAATTAGAACACCATAGAGAATAATTATTTTTGATATCGAAATAAAAAAAAAAGATAGTACTGTAAAAGGAGACGAGAAATGTGCTTGTACGGTACTAATAGGTGCGCAAAATTTGTTCAACACTGCCTATATTTTGCACACCGGATACACCATATAACTTGCTTTTATGAAAATCTCTATTTAGCTCCCCTTTTAACATACATATGTCAAATGCATGAGCGGAAATATAAAACACAGATAGCCATCAAACTTTGATCTATAAGTTAGTATGAACAAAATAGCCAACAGTAGACAAGTTTGAGATGATATCATTCGACTGCTGAGGTAGATCTATTGTGAAATTAGAATATAATAAATCTAGATAAAATTGTGATAAAATAGATGTTTTGTTTTTATTAAAATATGCTAGTTTATTCAGAAAAGTTTCTTTTTCCCGAAAAGGATAATATCATAATCTATTTAAGACTAGTCTATTCTAGATCTAGATAGATCTAGATTCTAAATTTAGATCTAGAGCAATTTAATATTATTCTTTGGTTTATAGATAACAATTATTCTTTGGTTTATAAATAGACCCAGAACTAGTTCATTAACATCGACTTTGATTATAGGCCTATCTTAGTATCTACTTGTCTGCATCCGTTGCAGCAAAATTTATTGGTCGAAGCTTGGTTTGCCAGTTGCCTAGTCACTCGAGAAGCTTGGTTGGCCTAGTCACTCGAGAAGCTTGGTTGGCCTAGTCACTCGAGAAGCTTGGTTCGCCTAGTCACTCGAGAAGCTTGGTTGGCCTAGTCACTCGAGAAGCTTGGTTGGCCTAGTCACTTGACAAGCTTGGTTGGCCTAGTCACTCGAGAAGCTTGGTTGGCCTAGTCACTCGAGAAGCTTGGTTGGCCTAGTCACTCGAGAAGCTTGGTTGGCCTAGTCACTCGAGAAGCTTGGTTGGCCTAGTCACTCGAGAAGCTTGGTTGGCCTAGTCACTCGACAAGCTTGGTTGGCCTAGTCACTCGACAAGCTTGGTTGGCCTAGTCACTCGAGAAGCTTGGTTGGCCTAGTCACTCGAGAAGCTTGGTTGGCCTAGTCACTCGAGAAGCTTGGTTGGCCTAGTCACTCGAGAAGCTTGGTTGGCCTAGTCACTCGAGAAGCTTGGTTGGCCTAGTCACTCGAGAAGCTTGGTTGGCCTAGTCACTCGAGAAGCTTGGTTGGCCTAGTCACTCGAGAAGCTTGGTTGGCCTAGTCACTCGAGAAGCTTGGTTGGCCTAGTCACTCGAGAAGCTTGGTTGGCCTAGTCACTCGACAAGCTTGGTTGGCCTAGTCACTCGACAAGCTTGGTTCGCCTAGTCACTCGAGAAGCTTGGTTGGCCTAGTCACTCGACAAGCTTGGTTCGCCTAGTCACTCGAGAAGCTTGGTTGGCCTAGTCACTTGACAAGCTTGGTTGGCCTAGTCACTTGACAAGCTTGGTTGGCCTAGTCACTTGACAAGCTTGGTTGGCCTAGTCACTCGAGAAGCTTGGTTGGCCTAGTCACTCGAGAAGCTTGGTTGGCCTAGTCACTCGAGAAGCTTGGTTGGCCTAGTCACTCGAGAAGCTTGGTTGGCCTAGTCACTCGAGAAGCTTGGTTCGCCTAGTCACTCGAGAAGCTTGGTTCGCCTAGTCACTCGAGAAGCTTGGTTGGCCTAGTCACTCGAGAAGCTTGGTTGGCCTAGTCACTCGAGAAGCTTGGTTGGCCTAGTCACTCGAGAAGCTTGGTTGGCCTAGTCACTCGAGAAGCTTGGTTGGCCTAGTCACTCGAGAAGCTTGGTTGGCCTAGTCACTCGAGAAGCTTGGTTGGCCTAATCCTGTCTTACATATTGCAGCACGAGTTATTGGGGACACACACGTCCGCCAACACAAACACCCACACACAGACACAATGAACGATCGTCGATATTAACACAGGAAGAAGAGAAGCTTCATTTGGAAACCACAGCGCAGCAAATCTTGCATCTGGGAATCGTTATTTTACCTTTGCAGTGTAACAACTAATCTCAGACAGACTAGTTATTTAAATTCTCCAATTTTTTTTCTGTGGTCCACTGTTAACGAGGGTATCATGTGGCCAGCACAACGACCTTTACGAGCTGGGTGGACTCAGGGGCGCCCTAAAGATTCCATATGTAAAAATCACAGTCTTCACCAAGATTCGAACCCCCGGTTCGGAAGTTAAGTGCTTTACCACTCAGCCACTGCGCCTCCTGAGCGCTACTTACTAAGAGAAATATGCGCCGTGGACCCAAGATAGTATTTCAGAAGCTCAAAAGCGCAAGTCCTTCGTAGATTTTGTTTTTAGCCGACAAAAAGTAAAAGTGCGAGTTTCGCCGTTAAGAACTTGAATGCTGCGCGCTAGGTAGGTCTAGACGTGAGAGAGAGAGAGAGAGAACTTTCTGTTTCGTTTTGTACACAAAGTCAATATCATAACAACGTGGAGAAGGTTAAAATAATATGTGTATTAGTTTAATTTCTGAACAGGCGTAACAAGGCATCACTGTAAACTTCAAGTTGACTACATGTTTGTTTAGGATAAGTACATGATATTTACTTATAATTCTACCTACCATCGTTATTGTCTACCTTTTCTATAAACCTATCTACCTAGCTGACTACTTTCCTATTTATCTACCTATGAACCTACAACTATATATCTACTTGCACTTATTTCTAATTTCCTTTATTATGTGTCTTTTTACCTTCCTACCTATTTATATATGCACCTATGTTCCTGTAATTAACTACCTAAGTAATAGAAATGCATGTTCTATGTATTCATCAGGAAATTCTTCATGGCGGGAGCCAAGAAACTGAAACTTCCTCAATATTTTGATTTGGACTCGTCTTCAGATTTCAAGGCGCCGATTGAGGCACCTGTTACAGGTAAGGACTGTAATCGTCTGTTTTTGTAGACCAAATCACTATTAGCTTTTTTTTTTACTATTGCCTTTTTGTTATTACTTTTTTCCCTTTTTAATTAATTATCGCCTTTTTGAAATAGTTGACTATGTTTGCCTGTTTCCGCGTTGGGACTCTGCTCTCTTCCATTCTCTATAGTCCTGCAGGAGGTTTGAGCTAGAAGCTTATATCAATTTACTCTGTCTGTCTGTCTGTCTGTCTGGTAAAAAGTTTATACAGATTGTTTTTCCAACATCCATTCTGAGATCAAGTTCTATACTTAGCACTAATATTCATCGGTATAGACAAGACATGAATCAATACAAAAAATTAACCAATTAGTCAATTAATTTGTTGATAATTAATTATGTTGTTTGATACCAAGAATAGAGATTATTCCTTTATTCATAGATATAGGCAAAATATGTAGAGTTTCGTCCCCATTGCATAATTGAATACGTTATTTCTCCCACACCTATTCTCGAGTCAAGTTTAAACTTTAAGCAAATATTTATTATACCTAACAAAACATGAATCAATTAAAAAAATAATTGATAAGTCAATTAATTATTGGTAATTAACTATTTTGTGTGATATCAAATAAGGGAAATAACTTCTACATATCTGAGACATATAGTTGTAAGTGCGGAGTTCTTTCCCTTAAATTTAAAAAAAAATTATTTTTGTTTCATTGCTGTTATTAAGCCCCTCATAACTCAATAGGCTAAAATTATAAGACCATTTTCATTGAAAGCAAAAAAAACCCAACAAAAACAAGATAATAAAAAAACAAAAACAGTTTAGTAATGAACAAAAAAACAATAACTGCACAGACAGTCGTACAAAGTAAAAGAATGAAAGGAAAAAAAAAGTTTCCTGCAGTAAAAGTAAGTTTTGGTTCCCTAGAGTCAATCTTCCCTTTTTTTAAATACTCTTTTTAAATACAATAAAAAATAGTGTAAATATTATATTATGGTCCGATCCTATCTGCGGACCAGTGAGGACTGCGGTTTGCGGGTTTTCTCGGTGCATGGACCAAAGGTTCTCAACTCGGTCCCCCTTGATCTCGACAAACAACATGCATCACTAAATTCAAGTAGAACATAAAGACTTGTCTTTTTAAAACTTGTGTAGACTAGTTTGTTAATGAACTCTGTTTTGTTGATGTCGTTTATGTTAGTATAGCGGCCATGAGCCTACATTATGTTTGTTGGTAGCCCTTTCTATATTAAATTATTATTTATTATTTTTATTATTAAATTTCATGTAAGAAAATACGTTGTTTTTTTTTCGCTATGTGGGATATCCATTCTAGCAATCTTATGAGCGAACTGTGACATTCTCAACGAAAACTTGTGTTTAAAAAGAATAGATTTACACATGTCACATAAATCAAAAATGGAATTCTAACTTTTTGCTAAGGTCGTTTACCTGGCTGGCTGTGCGGGTCGCTCTATCGTAACGGAAGTGGCATTTACAGGATTAAAGAGACCACGTGGAAACATGCATTTGACGGCCTGGCTGTTCTTCACCGCTGGACAATTAAAGACGGCAATGTGACCTACATGTCATCTGTGCTGGACTCAGACCACTATAAGAAGTGTACTAAGTTCGACAGGCTAGTTGGCGGTAACTTTGGTACTACATTCCCTGACCCTTGCCAAAGTATTTTTAAAAGGTGAGAGCAAAATAACACTTATTTATGTGCTCTGTAAAATCAAGGGAGGTAACTCAATGAGGATTAATAGTAAGAAATCATGTTAATTTATAAGTAACGACAAAAACGCATACAGTGACTTCAAACAGTTAACACAAACGGAGTCTAGAACCGGGGTCGGCAACCTGCGGCTCGCGAGCCAAATGCGGCTCTTTGGATGTGAAACTGCGGCTCTTTAGTTCCATACGCAAATATTATTTATTTTATCGAAACATTTTAAAAAATAGTTATGAATCGTTTGACGAGGATTAGGCACCAAGTCTATCTCTCAGCCACTTGTACTCGTTTTTCACCATACCCCTCCCCCATTACACGCGTCGTCACTGTTGTCAGTCCGTCGGAAGCTCTCGGCCGTCGTCGGGTGTTTCTATGTAGGTTTCAATTCGCCTTAGACGCAAGACAAATTGGCATCTTCCCCACAGAGCTTTGGCTGTGATGTTTAGGTTGTTGTTTCAAATTATGAGTTAGAAGCGATCATCTTCTCAAACTACAAGTCATGCTAATCTGGCAAGCTTTGCGGTACAACTAGAAATTGCACAAAAGGCAAATTATTTACATGTCAAAGATTGCTTCCTACATGCATCTGAAGAACCTTTTCTTTATTTAAAAAACAAAACAGAAATCTTGGAAAACACAAAACAAAACTATCCGCTAAATTAATACACGATAGACTAGCCAAAATGTCTTCCAATGTAACATATTTCCAGGTGGAAGATATTGAACTTTCTTCTGTCTTACTACATTCTCACTCTTTGACCCTTCATTCTTTCAGTAGACGTTTATTGTTCTTCCTGGATTTAGTGGATAAACTATAGATGAGTCTTGTGACATAAATGTTGTTATGTATATGTCTTCCTAAGGTTTAAAAGAAGAACTTCTAGAATTGCTACCGCTCTCCTGACAAACTAGAGGTGGAGAGAGCGACACTCAGTGCAAAAAAAAAAACGCTTTGAGGACAACAAGATCGTTTGGAGCTAGAAATATGACAGGGAAAAAAGGGAGGCAACAACGACTGTTTGGAACAAAATAAACCACAAAATTCTTACGTTTCGTTGAGTAATACAATAAGAAGCGCTTTGTGTCCATAGCGTTATCTACTAAAATAGTGGAAGTCAAAATTTGGTAATCAAGATTGTTAACAGCATCTTGTCAAAAGTACTCTACCATCGACCGTTTAAACTTTAAACGAAATGGAGACTCAGTATTCCGAGCTCCTTCTTCCCAAAAAAAAGTGAGATGTCGCGATAAAATCAGTTAAACTTTTGACACGAATTACTTCAGCACAGTTATAAAAAGTAAAATCAAAGATGAATTTCTAGATAGATTTGAGCAGTTCAAAACCAAAAAAAAAAACATTCACAAATAGTAACGAAATCCACATTGATCCATTTGGAATTGATACTGGATCTCTAGAAATGCAATTGATCGATTTAAAAAGTAAAGCTTTGTAAAGTGGAAAATTTACTAAGTTGAAAAGCAAGTTGGAAGAGTTTAAGGTCCAGAAATGTATGTAACGCAACATAAGTGGACAGCTTTAAAACAAATGCCTCGAGTTGATTCGGCCCATGGAATAGTCTTCCAGATTGCTACAGTGAGGTGACGAAGTTGGCCTTTGCAGTGCTGCGTATCTTTGAATGGACATGTTCGTGCGAGCAAACGTTCTCTTGTAGAAATAGAATGAAAAGTAAAGCAAGAAGCCAACTAACAAATGAAATTTAAGATTCTTATTTGAAACTAAAAACAATAAGTTATGAGCCAAATTTATCAAAACTTTCTAAAACCATGCAAACCAATGCTCCCATTGAATTTATTTGCCCAATAGATAGTTATTGAAATATAAGTTAGTGTTGTAAGTAAATGTTTAACTTTAACTGTTATAAAAATAAAATAATAATTATCTAATAATGCCATATATATATTATCTAATTTGTTGTGAAAAACACTACTTATATATGTATAAATAGATTAGTTTTTTTTTTGTTTGACATAAAAAAATTGTGTGAGTACTTTTATTGTTGGCAAGAAAAAAATGTTGTGGCTCTTTAAAAACTTTAAAATTTTGTAAATCTTAATTTTTGGCTCTTCCGACTCAAAAGGTTGCCGACCCCTGGTCTAGAATCCTTAGTTCCATCAGTCATTTCTAGCAAACCTTGTCCTTGACCAACGACAACCTTCCCCGTATCCCACAATCCAATTCTCACAGTACAAAGGACGGCTCTTTTCAGAGGCGGCTTAAGGGGTGTCAAGTGGGGCAACCGTACCACAAAAGCAGAAATTATCTAGATTGTTGATTTTTCCGTGCAAAATGTTCCTGAATTAGTAAGTTACGTTGACTATCAGAGGGCTGGGGACAAAATCATGCCACAGAACAAGTACGTAGTCGAACGGCCAATAGTACAGTACCTAACGTAAGGCTCTATGTTTTGTAACAATAAGACGAACGAGGTAGTAGAGTCTTATTCAAGTGAGCCTGTCCGTTAGCGTGATGTGGCACGGTGTAAATAGTCTTACCCCGAATGACACTCGCCCGGGTCTCCGCGAAAGACACTTACCCTGGGCCCCCCCGAGTGACACTCGAGATCAGGGTACGAATCACGGACCCTCCACTTAGACTCATTTCGCAACTTATATCCAGGGGCGGACATTTCTATACAATCCGGCCCTCAAATTGTATACCATATAATGGACATCTAATTCTAGGTCGACCTGCCCTCAAAATCATTCTGTTAAGTTTGATAATGTATCAATAACTGAAAGCATACAAACAATGAACTCATAATCTTTATTAGAAATATGTTGCTTTTTAATCGCTAAGTGTGTAGGTCCTAAAATGATGACGCCTACTAGTAGCATTGTCTACGGATACATGCTATTACATTATTTCGGAAAATGTAAAATTAAAAAAAAAAATTTTAAACACGAGGGTTCCTTTTTTACAAGAGAAACCCTTTAACAAGTCAATACGTTCTATGGTGGCATTCATGAGGCCCTTTTGAGTACCGGCCCACCGGGCATTGCCCTAATGCCCGTATAGCCAGTGCGCCCCTGCTTATATCCCCCTTCAAATATGCAAACTACGACCGAATTTAAATAGGTGTTTGGAGAGGGACTGAGCAGGACTTTGTTTGAGCCACTTCTAGTGAAGAATTAAAAAAGAAAAGCACCTCGTTAATGTCGTTGAAGTTATGGGGAAGACACTTTACAGTATTTCTACATTTAGTCCCATATCCTACGTGCATCCAGGACATAATTATCTTCTCTTTCAACCAACGTCTGAAATCTATAAGATAAGATAGCGTTCTGTCCCTTACAAACGACGTTTTCTTCAAGAGTAGATTGACTTATGTAAATTATAACATCAGCAGCGAACCCAGCCGTACGAGCGTTGAGTAGTCATTGCTTTCCCACTGCAGGTTTTTCAGCCGCTTTATCCCTATGCCACCTGACAAGTCGGACAACACGGCGGTCAGTTTGATGCAGTACGGAGATCGACTGCTGGCCCTGACTGAGACAACTGCCATCAACGACATCAATCCAGACACTTTAAAAAAGAAAGGTCAGGTAAGTGCCGCGTGCAACTCCTTTCATGAAGTGATAAAAACTAAGTCACCATCAGGGCCGGATTCACGAAAGCTGTCACACAAAGCCTCATCTGAAAGGAGAGAGGGAGAGAGAGATAGACAGACAGATAGACAGTTAGGTAGAAAGATATAGACAGATAGATAGATAGATAGATAGATAGATAGATAGACAGACAGATAGATAGATAGCGGTGGTACTTATCAATGGGGACCAGCTAGGAGGTCTTGGGCAGGAACAGACTGAGACAATGACTCACGTCTTGCTCTACAGTCATTCGCTAGTTTACTCAGTATTTACATGTATATCTGTGAAGTATTATATTTGTTTTGCATCCTGCAAACATTTCAATAAAATAAAATTAAAAGGATGATCTGTAACTTCGGAATAAAATAAAATGGCAGTTGTTATGATTAACTTGTCGACGCAGATTGTTTAAAGCACCACCTGTTGCAAAGCTTGACCTAGTAACCAATGTCAAACTTTGGTATCTATCTGGTAGATCATCATCTAAAGCTCAATTATCGCTACCAAATACACAGTGCATGCCGACAAATCCTGTTAGAGTGCTATTGTCTATGCTTCTCACAAATATAACCATCTGTGCAATTGTCAGAATTTTACCCCCTTAAAGTAAAATCTTCAATTTATCTAGCATTTTAAAAAATCTATTCTTCTTCTGTAACTGAACATTTCGATTTAGATATAGATCCATAGTTATGCTGGCATTATCAAGAACATAAACGATACGTGTATAGTTAACAGCAGAGCGTTTGTTGTTAGCACACATGAGAGGATGTGTACACATATCTACACGCATAACATAAACACATATACGTTTTCTCATTTTGTAATCTAATCTCTTGTAATCTAATCTCTTCTAATCTTATCTCTTCTTATCTAATCTTTTCTAATCTTATCTCTTCTTATCTAATCTTTTCTAATCTTATCTCTTCTAATCTTATCTTTTCTTATCTAATCTCTTCTTATCTAATCTCTTCTAATCTTATCTCTTCTTATCTAATCTCTTCTAATCTAATCTCTTCTAATCTCTTCTAATCTAATCTAATCTCTTCTAATCTAATCTCTTCTTATCTAATCTCTTCTTATCTAATCTCTTCTTATCTAATCTCTTCTAATCTTATCTCTTCTTATCTAATCTTTTCTAATCTTATCTCTTCTAATCTTATCTTTTCTTATCTAATCTCTTCTTATCTAATCTCTTCTAATCTTATCTCTTCTTATCTAATCTCTTCTAATCTAATCTCTTCTAATCTAATCTCTTCTAATCTAATCTCTTCTAATCTAATCTCTTCTTATCTAATCTCTTCTAATCTAATCTCTTCTAATCTAATCTAATCTCTTCTAATCTAATCTCTTCTTATCTAATCTCTTCTTATCTAATCTCTTCTAATGTAATCTATTCCAATCTAATCTATTCTAATCTTATCTCTTCTTATCTAATCTCTTCTTATCTAATCTCTTCTAATCTTATCTCTTCTTATCTAATCTCTTCTAATCTACTACTTCTAGTTTTAATTTACATAAATGATTTACCAAATTGGATTACTTCAGGAACAAAAGTCAGATTATTTGCAGACGATTGCATAATATATAGAACAATAAAAACAACACAAGACACAGATATTTTGCAAAGAGAATTAGATGAATTACAGAAATGGGAATCAAATTGGAGCATGTCTTTCCACCCAGAAAAATGTCAGTTGTTTAGAGTAACAAAAAAACTAAAACAAATTAATTCCACTTATCTTATTCATGGCAAACCAGTAACACAGACTAAAAACTCAAAATACTTAGGTGTTATAATAAATGAAAAACTGTCATGGAATCCACATATTGATGAAACTATAAAAAAAATCAAACAAAGCATTAGGATTTATTAAAAGAAATTTCTATAAATCAAATAAGAACATAAAACTAAAATGTTATTTAACCTTGGTTAGGCCAATAACAGAATATGCATCCTCCGTTTGGGACCCCTCAACTCAAGAAAACATTAAGAAACTGGAACAGACACAAAATAGAGCAGTGAGATTCATAACAAATGAATATTCACATTTGACTAGAGTAACACCTATAGTAAAATCACTAAATTTAGAAAGCCTTCAGGACAGAAGACTCAAAAGTAAAGTAGCAATTATACATAAAACACTGAACCATAATCTTCAAATACAAAAACAAAATTTAATAAAATACTCTGAAAGACACAAAGATAAAGGCACATTCCTCATCCCATATGCTAGGACAAATTTGTACAAATACTCCTTCTTCCCTAGTGCTATTAGAGCATGGAATGGGTTGCCTGAGCTAGCCAGGAAAACCAGTAACTTGGCAGAATTTAAGTCATTGGTTAATATGCATGACTAAATGCATGACGCGTAGGACGTAATCATCTTCTTTTTTGAAGTAACGTCTGTATTATATAAGATAAGATAAGATAATCTCTTGTTATCTAATCTATTCTAATCTAATCTTTTCTTATCTAATCTCTTCTTATCTAATTTCTTCTTATATAATCTCTTCTAATCTAATCTCTTCTAATCTAATATCTTCTTATCTAATCTATTCTAATCTAATGTCGTCTTATCTAATCTCTTCTAATCTAATCTCTTGTAATCTAATCTCTTGTAATCTAATCTCTTCTAATCTAATCTCTTCTTATGTAATCTCTTCTAATCTAATCTCTTCTAATCTAATCTCTTCTAATCTAATCTCTTCTAATCTAATATCTTCTAATCTAATCTCTTCTAATCTATTCTCTTGTAATCTAATCTCTTGTAATCTAATCTCTTCGCATCAAATCTTTTCTTATCTAATCTCTTGTAATCTAATCTCTTGTAATCTAATCTCTTGTAATCTAATCTCTTCTAATCTAATCTCTTGTAATCTAATCTCTTGTAATCTAATCTCTTCTAATCTAATTTCTTATTTAATCTATTGTAATCTAATCTCTTCTAATCTAATCTCTTCTTATCTAATCTCTTCTTATCTAATTTCTTCTTATATAATCTCTTCTAATCTAATCTCTTCTAATCTAATATCTTCTTATCTAATCTATTCTAATCTAATGTCGTCTTATCTAATCTCTTCTAATCTAATCTCTTGTAATCTAATCTCTTGTAATCTAATCTCTTCTAATCTAATATCTTCTAATCTAATCTCTTCTTATGTAATCTCTTCTAATCTAATCTCTTCTAATCTAATCTCTTCTAATCTAATCTCTTCTAATCTAATCTCTTGTAATCTAATCTCTTGTAATCTAATCTCTTCTAATCTAATTTCTTATTTAATCTCTTGTAATCTAATCTCTTCTAATCTAATCTCTTCTTATCTAATCTCTTCTTATCTAATTTCTTCTTATATAATCTCTTCTAATCTAATCTCTTCTAATCTAATATCTTCTTATCTAATCTATTCTAATCTAATGTCGTCTTATCTAATCTCTTCTAATCTAATCTCTTGTAATCTAATCTCTTGTAATCTAATCTCTTCTAATCTAATCTCTTCTTATGTAATCTCTTCTAATCTAATCTCTTCTAATCTAATCTCTTCTAATCTAATATCTTCTAATCTAATCTCTTCTAATCTATTCTCTTGTAATCTAATCTCTTGTAATCTAATCTCTTCGCATCAAATCTTTTCTTATCTAATCTCTTGTAATCTAATCTCTTGTAATCTAATCTCTTGTAATCTAATCTCTTCTAATCTAATCTCTTGTAATCTAATCTCTTGTAATCTAATCTCTTCGCATCAAATCTTTTCTTATCTAATCTCTTCTTATCTAATCTCTTCTAATCTAATCTCTTCCTATCTAATCTTTCTATGGACATTAATTAGCATTTTTTTAAATTCATTCTTCTTCTGTAACTTTCAATTTCAATTTATATTTATTTTATGAATAGTGCAAATTGCACAGATTCACTGTCAGCAAACAAGTTAGCCCGAATTAAGTCTGGATAAAGAAATTCATAGTTTCTAGGCGGATTCAAATCTAAGTTCCCTCAGTCAAGAGGTCGAGTAATAAAACTTTACCACCACATCTGTCAAGTGCCATTTCTTTTCCTTGTTCGATTAATTAAATAATTTTTTTTTTAATTGTTTTTTTTTGTCAGGTACAAGAAATAAATGTGCAAAAATTTCAGCTTTATTAAATATTAGGTTTTGGAGAGCTAACGTGTGCAAACGTTTTACCAGACAGGCGCAGAATGAGTTGATATAAACTTTGTAATAAAGAAGATTCGTTAGGACTTCTGTAATGCTTAATGTAGACGTCACTCGCTTTATTGTTTTTGAAATACTAACTTTCCCCCAACAGGTAGACCTTCAAAGCAGCCTAGTCATCCATATGGGCACAGCACACCCTCATGTGGAGAAAGACGGTTCCTTCCTATACTACGGGACCAATATGGGCTGCAAAAAAACGTACAACTTCATCCATGTTCCCGTGCCGCAACCTGAAGAACGTACGTCGAACAATGTCTTTGTGGTGATTCCTGTACTCTCCTTCCATAATGTCGAGATCCTATTATCAGTATCTAATAAATATATCGCAGCTTTTGCTATGTCAGACATTGTGTAAATTTTAAATAAATCGTAAAAAAAGGGTATATGTCATTTAATAATAAAGTAAATAAAATGTAAATAGAAGTATGTTCTCTATATAGATAAACTAGTAATACACACCGACTACTCATTGACGATTTTCTAGGCTAGACATGAATAGTGTAGGTACTATGTTCCTCCTTTAGTATTATTATTTTTGCACACGTACTATTCAACGCTCCCCTTCGACATACTCGTTAGCCCATGAATTCTAGAATCTGATACTCTTTCTCTTTTTCTATCTCTTCCTTTTTCTATCTCTTCCTTCTCTTCTTTTCTAATTCTCTTTCTCTCTCTCTCTTCTTCTTCTCTCTCCTTCTCTTCTTCTCTCTCCTTCTCTCTCTTCTTCTCTCTCTTACTCTCTATTCCTTCTCTTCTTATTCTCTCTCCTTCTCTTTTTCCTCTCCTACTCACTCCTTCTCTTTCTCCCTCTTCTTCTCTATCCTTCTCTTTCTCTCTCCCTCTTATTCTCTTACCTTCTCTTTCTCTCTCTCTTCTTCTCTATCCTTCTCTTTCTCTCTCCCTCTTATTCTCTTACCTTCTCTTTCTCTCTCTCTTCTTCTCTATCCTTCTCTTTCTCTCTCTTCTTCTCACTCCTTCTCTTTCTCTCTCCCTCTTATTCTCTCTCCTTCTCTTTCTCTCTCTCTTCTTCTCTCTCCTTCTCTTTCTCTCCCTCTTCTCCTCTATCCTTCTCTTTCTCTCTCCCTCTTATTCTCTCTCCTTCTCTTTCTCTCTCCCTCTTATTCTCTCTCCTTCTCTTTCTTTCTCCTTCTTATTCTCTCTCCTTCTCTTTCTCTCCCTCTTCTTCTCTATCCTTCTCTTTCTCTCTCCCTCTTATTCTCTCTCCTTCTCTTTCTCTCTCCCTCTTATTTTCTCTCCTTCTCTTTCTTTCTCCCTCTTATTCTCTCTCCTTCTCTTTCTCTCTCCCTCTTATTCTCTCTCATTCTCTTTCTTTCTCCCTCTTATTCTCTCTCCTTCTCTTTCTCTCTCCCTCTTATTCTCTCTCCTTCTCTTTTTCTCTCCCTCTTATTCTCTCTCCTTCTATTTCTTTCTCCCTCTTCTTATTCTCTCTCCTTCTCTTTCTTTCTCCCTCTTCTTATTCTCTCTCCTTCTCTTTCTCTCCCTCTTCTTCTCTATCCTTCTCTTTCTCTCTCTCTCTTCTTCTCACTCCTTCTCTTTCTCTCTCCCTTCTTCTCTCTCCTTCTTTTTCTCTCCCTCTTTTTCTCTATCCTTCTCTTTCTCTCTCCCTCTTATTCTCTCTCCTTCTCTTTCTCTCTCCCTCTTATTCTCTCTCCTTCTCTTTCTTTCTCCCTCTTCTTATTCTCTCTCCTTCTCTTTCTTTCTCCCTCTTCTTATTCTCTCTCCTTCTCTTTCTTTCTCCCTCTTCTTATTCTCTCTCCTTCTCTTTCTCTCTCCCTCTTCTTATTCTCTCTCCTTCTCTTTCTTTCTCCCTCTTCTTATTCTCTCTCCTTCTCTTTCTCTCTCCCTCTTCTTATTCTCTCTCCTTCTCTTTCTTTCTCCCTCTTCTTATTCTCTCTCCTTCTCTTTCTTTCTCCCTCTTCTTATTCTCTCTCCTTCTCTTTCTTTCTCCATCTTCTTATTCTCTCTCCTTCTCTTTCTCTCTCCCTCTTCTAATTCTCTCTCCTTCTCTTTCTCTCCCTCTTCTTCTCTATCCTTCTCTTTCTCTCTCCCTCTTATTCTCTCTCCTTCTCTTTCTTTCTCCCTCTTATTCTCTCTCCTTCTCTTTCTTTCTCCCTCTTATTCTCTCTCCTTCTCTTTCTCTCTCCCTCTTATTCTCTCTCCTTCTCTTTCTCTCTCCCTCTTCTTATTCTCTCTCCTTCTCTTTCTTTCTCCCTCTTCTTATTCTCTCTCCTTCTCTTTCTTTCTCCCTCTTCTTATTCTCTCTCCTTCTCTTTCTCTCCCTCTTCTTCTCTATCCTTCTCTTTCTCTCTCCCTCTTATTCTCTCTCCTTCTCTTTTTCTCTCCCTCTTATTCTCTCTCCTTCTATTTCTTTCTCCCTCATCTTATTCTCTCTCCTTCTCTTTCTTTCTCCCTCTTCTTATTCTCTCTCCTTCTCTTTCTTTCTCCCTCTTCTTATTCTCTCTCCTTCTCTTTCTTTCTCCCTCTTCTTATCCTCTCTCCTTCTCTTTCTCTCTCCCTCTTCTTATTCTCTCTCCTTCTCTTTCTTTCTCCCTCTTCTTATTCTCTCTCCTTCTCTTTCTCTCTCCCTCTTCTTATTCTCTCTCCTTCTCTTTCTTTCTCCCTCTTCTTATTCTCTCTCCTTCTCTTTATTTCTCCTCTTCTTATTCTCTCTCCTTCTCTTTCTTTCTCCCTCTTCTTATTCTCTCTTCTTCTCTTTCTTTCTCCCTCTTCTTATTCTCTCTCCTTCTCTTTCTTTCTCCCTCTTCTTATTCTCTCTCCTTCTCTTTCTCTCCCTCTTCTTCTCTATCCTTCTCTTTCTCTCTCCCTCTTATTCTCTATCCTTCTCTTTCTTTCTCCCTCTTATTCTCTCTCCTTCTCTTTCTCTCTCCCTCTTATTCTCTCTCCTTCTCTTTCTCTCTCCCTCTTATTCTCTCTCCTTCTCTTTCTCTCTCCCTCTTCTTATTCTCTCTCCTTCTCTTTCTTTCTCCCTCTTCTTATTCTCTCTCCTTCTCTTTCTTTCTCCCTCTTCTTATTCTCTCTCCTTCTCTTTCTCTCCCTCTTCTTCTCTATCCTTCTCTTTCTCTCTCCCTCTTATTCTCTCTCCTTCTCTTTTTCTCTCCCTCTTATTCTCTCTCCTTCTATTTCTTTCTCCCTCTTCTTATTCTCTCTCCTTCTCTTTCTTTCTCCCTCTTCTTATTCTCTCTCCTTCTCTTTCTCTCTCCCTCTTATTCTCTCTCCTTCTATTTCTTTCTCCCTCTTCTTATTCTCTTATTAAGTTTTATTACAAAACCTCTATTCAATTCGAATCTTCGTGGAACCTGGGATCTGCCTTGATCTCGATTATTCATTTGTCGATTATTTCTAGAAATTTGACAGTTGCTGTATATAGTTGGGAAAAGAATTAAAAAGATGATTGGCCACACTGGAAAAACAAAACAAACAAAACTAGTTTGACCGTTGTATTTTTTTTTAAAGTTAAAAAAAAAACGAGAACATTATTTATGTTAAACGAACATTATTCATTTAAGAGTTTCATACCATATGCTCAAGAACAGTGTCAGCACCGTTATAATACTATAAAGTGTAGTTGATATATACATTCCCTTGGCTAGAATTTTGTATGAAATGTGAGTGTGGGGGTGGGTGGGGGAGTTTGGTAGGATAATACTCGGCAATTCCAGTACCACCTCATCGTGGTTGTCGGGTGAACATTCCGTTATAAGGAGTGGCTAAGAGTATTGGTTGCTTGCCGCTGATGAAAGAGCAGCCGGCAAGTGTAAAAGGAAAACAAAGGGGTTATGTCCAGCCCCCCCCCTGTGGGGCCCCGGGGCAACGGTGAGTAAGAGACCCACGGGTTCTCCGAAAAGCGGATAGCGCTGGACACCAACCCGAGGGTTGGTCGGGTTCTCCTGGGACTCGGCTGATTCGCGGGTCTCTCTTCGGGCAAAGACTGGACTGACTGGCGCGGCCTTAGCGGGCTGCGTCGGACGGACTGGTTGGCGTCCGCGAGCTAGGCTCTATCTAGCCCGTCCCCTGTGAGGTAGTAGAGGAACGCGCTTCCAAATAAACAGTTTTGATACTGGGGATATCGAACAATCCTCACACAACCACTCCTCTCGTAAGCGAGCTCTTGCCATACGGAGGTGGTGACCAGTGGAGCGGACTTCCCGCACCCAAAGATTCCGGACCCTCTTGCAGGCCCTTTGTACACTACTTTCTAATCGGCAATAACTAAGGCCGCCAACGGTCTTCGACTTCTATGCAAACATGAATATTACACAACAAACCAGAAAACCCGGGTACGAGCAGACCCAAACAGGCTCCGTCGCGCGGTTAGTGGGCGGCAGGCCCGACAACGAAAAATCCTCTACTACTCGCCCCGTGGTTCCGATCCGGCGGAACCTGTCGAACCACGATAAATTAGCGAAGGTTCCCCCTCTCAGGAAAAAGACCTCTTCCCAGGCTACACTGCATTCGTTCTTCCCTCGGAAGAACGGTAGCCAAGGTGTGGCTAGCCAACCACACCAACCTGGTGATCATGTCCCGCATCAGGTCAAACCTACCATTACCAACCAAAAGGCCCAACCGACTACGACCAACGAAGCGAGGACCATCGGTCCTCCAAAACACCAACCATTACAACGGTTTGTCGCTTCCAGTCCTAAACCCTTAGGGAGCGATAAACTTAGCCAGATAAAGATACTTCAGCTCAATATCTGTGGATTGATACCCAAGGTATTAGAGCTCACAAAACTCCTCCACGAGAGGGCAATAGACATCGCGCTATTGCAGGAGACTTTGGTAGGCAAGAAACGAAGTAACCACATCAGTGGCTACACGGCTTATACATGTAAATGCAACGAGTGCCGTGGACTCATCACGTATGTTAGAAACGGCATGACAGTTTCTCAAAATCCTGGCCCTCAAAGCGGGCGTACCGACGCCATCTCGCTAGACATTTTCAAAGCTGGCAGAAAACTCACGGTAATAAATTGTTATAACCCGCCAAAACATGAACTTGCCATTAACCTCGGCAATAAAAATATTTTAAACAAAACTCTATTAGCTGGGGACCTAAATGCCAAATCTCCTGCATGGGGCTATGACACAACCGACACCTCGGGCCAAAAAGTCCAAGAAATTCTCAACACTACGAACCTATTTTGCTTGCAAAATAAACATAGCCCGCCAACCCTCCTACATACAGGCAACGGGTCTCTGTCGAGACCTGATTTAACTCTAATCTCTGCAGATCTAGAGGGGAAAACCACAATCAAAGTGCTTGAGGATGTTGGAAGTGATCATAGGCCCATTGAAATCACTATTGCTCTCTCAGAGGCCAGGGGTGTAGCCACTAAACGGCCAAGAAAATGGAGCTACACTAAGGCTGACTGGCCAGCATACGGGGCGGCCGTCGACTCCGCCCTGTCGAGTATCGCGGTGGAGGAAGGGACAGTCGACTCCAAATACGGCGAAATCACTGCAGCGATTTTGGGTGCGGCTAGGAAGCATATCCCGCGGACCTATCCCGGCATACGGCATAGACCCGCCTGGTCCCGAGAATTAGATCGAATAGTCAGGGCCAGGAAACGGGCAAGGCGCAGAGCACAAAGGAAGGGGACACCCGAATGCCGCAGGGAGTTCAATGCATTATGCCGGAAGGCCAGCGAGGTGGCCCAACGTGTACGGGCGGACCACTGGAGGGATGCCTGTGCCGGGCTGGATCTTCGGGATACTTCCAAAGCCTGGCGTCTTCTTCGCAATCTTGAGGCCAAAGATTCGGCGCGTACAGCCACCCCATTATTGTCACCCAGTGGGGATCGAGTGGCAAAAGATCAAAAAATGGCCGACTTGCTAAATAAATATTTCGCTTCGATAAGCAAGTCCGAAAAGAAGACAGCCACGTCTATAGCCCTTAACAAGGAGCGTAAAAGGCTCGAGAGGGAGCCGGATGGTTCGAAAGACCTGGACACGTGCAATGCGCCCTTCTGCCGTGCTGAGCTGGACAGAGCGATAGCTAAGTGTAAAAACAGAAAAGCTCCGGGGCCAGACAAGGTTACTCCTGAGATGGTAAAACACCTCGGGGGTATGGCGAAAGACAAACTCCTTGAGTTTGCGAATCGGACCTGGGTAGAATCCAGACTACCCAGGGCCTGGCGCTGTGCTACCATTGTTCCAATACTAAAAAAGGGCAAAGACGCGACTAACGTTGAGTCCTACAGACCCATATCCCTGACCTCCACTATCGGCAAGATAGTAGAACGGATGGTCAGCGAGCGGCTCGTGTGGAGCTTTGAGAGTGCCGGTATCCTAGCGCCAGAGCAGGCAGGCTTTAGGGCAGGCTTGAGCCCGATCGACCAGGTCACAGTATTCATGCAGGAGGTGGCCGATGGGTTCCAGAGGTCCGAGAGCACATATGCAGTATTTATAGACCTAAAACAGGCTTATGACCGGGTGTGGAAGCAAGGCCTCTATCTTAAGCTTAGAGCCATGGGCGTACACGGGCGGACCTATAACTGGATAAAACAGTTCCTAACTGAGAGGAAAACAAGAACACAGTTCCAGTACTCTCTAAGTGGGGAAAACACCCCAACTAGAGGGTTACCCCAAGGATCCGCCCTCTCATGTATTCTTTTCATGGCCTATCTTAACGATTTGCCCAGCTCACTCCGATGTCGCAAACTGCTATATGCTGATGATATTGTCCTCTGGTCAACCGGGAAGAAAGCTGACCAACTCCAGGCAGCATTACAAGCCGATCTCCATACCATCTCCTCGTATTGTTCAAAATGGCAGATACGAATCAACGTTGCCAAAACGACCTGGTGCCTGTTCAGCCTGGGAATCGACATTCTTGGAGCCCCATTCGAGCTTCAACTCGGTGGGCTGCGACTCCAACGTGAAAACACGCCAAAATATCTAGGAGTCACACTAGATAGAAAGCTCTCAATGCACTTGCACATCCAGGACGTTGAAAGAAAGGCCTCGGAGAAGTTAGGGTTACTCAGAAAGCTAGCCAGTACCAAGTGGGGCGCCCGAGCTGACATGCTACGCACTCTGTACACGGGGGCTGTCAGGTCCCAAATTGAGTACAGCCTGCCCGTGCAGGTGTACGCAAGCAAGACGGCCCTCGAATCACTCGATCGTGTACAGGCCCAGGCTCTTAGATTCATTTGCGGCACCTATAGAACGAGCCCAACTTCCGCTGCAGAAATCATGTCCAACGTGGCTCCTCTCAGCCTGAGGAGAGAGCGCGCCGTGCTAACGGCCCTGGAACGCTACAAAAGGGGCGAACCAGGGCTACCGACCCATACTCTAGTCACTCGGTGGAGAGTTAAAAACCGGATTAAACGGACCTCATTCATGCACTGCGCTACAAATTTGAGTGCACAAGCTGGTCTCTCCACTGACAGGGTCCCAATCCGACGGATAGGCACGTGCCCGCCCTGGAGGAGACAGCCCATCCCTCCCATCAATCTAACCATACACGGGTTGGAGGGGGCCACAAAACGACACACACACCCGGACTTACTAAGAAAAATGGCAATGGACACATTAAAGACCTACCCGGCCAACGCCATTTATTGCTACACAGACGGGTCGGTCATGAAGGACCCCGTAAGAGCTGGGTATGGGGCCTATATCTGCTACCCAGACCTCGAACCAGACAAGCTTTCAGGCACATGCGGCCTCGCTGCATGTAGCTTTGATGCTGAAATCTCGGCAATAACATATACACTCAAATATCTGCTCCAAAAATTGCGTGAAAACATAACCGTTGCGACTACCGTTGTAATGGTTACCGATTCCCAATCCTGCCTCCAAGCCATGGCTGGCTTAGGGGGAAAGTCCGAACTGGTGGAAGAGGCATTAGGCGCCGCAAATAACATCCGCCTATTTATTGGAGCTGTCATCTTCATGCAGTGGGTGCCCTCGCACTGCGGCGTGAGGGGCAATGCCGTGGCTGACGCTCTAGCTCGAGAAGGAGCGCTGGCCGTACCCACTTTCGAATCACCAAGTACGTTTAAACAGGCTACCACAGTTATACGAGAGTGGGTGCATGAAAAGTGGTTGAAATCCTGGGATGACTCCAACACTGCCAGGGGAGTCTGGCAGCACATGCGACGCCCAGATCGAGAGGACCCGTGGTGGAGGCTAAAAAGGTCGGAACAAACAATAATAGCGCAGTGGCGCACGGGACACTGCCCAATAGGTGCGTACTTCGCCCGGTTCCGACCAAATTTTGATGCCCGTTGCCGACACTGCGGGGAATCAGAAGAGACGGTGACGCACGTCTTGCAAGAGTGTCCGCAGCTCCGCGAGCTGCGGGAAGACGTATCCAGTGGTTCATTGTGTTTGTATGGAAGCTATGAGGCACTACGCCAAACAGCAGAGTTCCTTACCAGGGCACTACGGGAGTCCTAGGTCTCCCTGCCTTGTCACCAATTGGAGTTCATCTCAGGTAGGATAATAAGATAATAAGACTAGTAAAAAGATTTTCTTTAAAAAATATATATATCATTTATTAGTTATTTAAAATAATATATAATACTCGATATATTTTGCCTTTAAAAAAATATTTGTAAATATTTTCTTGTGTTATGTTTGATTGTAAAAAAATCTTTAAATAAAAACACACAATGCATTGTTTGATTAACACCAGTTATTCCCCTTGGTTTACAGCTCTTTTTAAAAATGCCAAGATCCTGGCTACCATTCCCAGCCAATGGAAAGGGAGCATCAGTTACATTCACTCGTTTGGGATGACAGAAAAATACATTGTCCACTTTGAAAATCCACTGGTCATTAACGGCTGGAAAATTTTGACGCTGCACATGAAGATGACCAGCATAGAGAATGCCATGAACATCATGCCGGAACATCCGGTCAGTGGGAGGTACTTAGGTTAAGTCGATAACATTTAATGCGTGCGCAAAATCTCCTGAAAATTACCGAAATTTTAGAAATATCAATAAAATAATGTTACGTTTATGTTTCCAGTGCACTCATTTATTATTACCTCACCACTCTCTCTCTCGTTCCTTTTCTCTCTGTCTTCTCTCTGTCTTCTCTCTCTCTTCTCTATCTCTCTCTTCTCTCTCTCTCTCTCTTTTCTCTCTCTGGATACAGCTGTCTTCACTGGATACATACTCTCTTTCTTCTCTCTTTCTCTCTCTGGATACAGCCGGCTTCGCTGGACATATGATTTCTCTCTCTCACTACTCTCTCTCTCTCTCTCTCTATCTATCTATCTATCTATCTATCTATCTATCTATCTATCTATCTGTCTATCTATCTAACTAACTATCTATCTATCAATCTATCTATCCATCTATCACTGCCCTACCCCCATCATCACCTGTGGGAAGTGTGGGCTTAAATGTAATAATCTTAAAATGAATCAAATCTGAAGGATCATCCTAATCATGTAAATCAAAACTGTGTGTATCCACAAATGTTCTTGGAATCAAACATAAAACACCAACAAAACGCAATCAAGTGATGTCAAGTTGTCTAGTCCACACGTGACAGTGAAGAAAAGAACCTATCCATTGGCTCTTTAAATGTTAATAATGCGAGGGGACTGGGAAACATAAGGCTTACACAATACCTTTACAATATGACAACTAACAAATACAAACACCCACACACACGCGCACACACACAAACCTGAAATATACAGATATCCAGAAACGTATAAAATAACTGTCATTAAATTCAACTATACTGTTGCATTTTACGTCTTTAGAGACAATCTTTTCCATTATCAGAATAGACGAGTTCACTATTAAACTATAACTATGTTATTATTCAGCTGCCAATCAAGTAAACTCATATTGTATATAAGCATGATCCAATCAGTGTTTCTCTGAGAGAGTCTATACGTTTGATTCAGTTTCGCTTTTGAAAAAGACACTATAAGTACACTAGTCAGTTTTGAAACAAGAAGACTCAAAAAAGGATTGTAGTAATTCATTCGTATCAATGAAAAGTTGACATTTTGCATGTTTTAGACACGTTTCAAACTTTTGTATATTTTACATGTGTCGGATGTTCCCTTCGATTTGAAGATTATTATATCCTAGGCCAAACCTGCCGCAGGACGACGGGTAAAGGCAGCGGGCAGGGTTGTAACCCGGAACCTTCGGGTCGGCACTCAAGAGCGCAAACCGCATTACCAGGTGGTCAGCCATGAATTAATCTAGCAGCTACAAATTTGCAATGTAGCGACTGAAATAAACGTTTTTGTTTTATATATTTATAGATTAACGTGGTAGTTATTGCCAAGGCAACGGGCAAGAAAGTCCCCGTGACGTACCAGGCCCCTCATGGGTTCGTCTTCCATTTCATCAACTGCTACGAGGAGCAGGAACACATTGTCTGTGACGTCTGCTTGTACAAAGACGCTCAAATCGTGAAAGAACTCTACCTGGAGTCACTTTGTGACAAGGAGTATAGCATCGTCTCCAACCCCTACTTTGCCAGATTTGTTCTGCCATTAGGTGTAGATGAGGTGAGTCTCTTTTGCATTTTTGTGTGTGTCATGAGTCGAGTCTGTGACCTATTTCAACCAGTTTCTGGAAGCGAGGTCAAGTCAGTGCTACTGTCCAGCGTAAACAAGTTAATTTTAGGGATCCAATCAAAGAAAGAGGTTAAGGGAAAAAATAGCACACGTCGGCTTCTAGAAGGTCAAAGTTACTAAAATAATTAGGGGAGAAGCTTCCATGATTCTGGAATGTACGATAAAGAAAGGTATAAATTGGGGGAAAGTAAGTTAGACGGGGTCCTCGCATAGTAGTGGTTCTTGTAGAGCGATGGTCCTGGCTTGGTCCTCGCTTAGTAATGGTTTGATAGAGTTATAAGTTTTGTGATATTAGACCATTAATTAGAGTTTTATTAGTTAAAGTGATATTTGTTGAAGTGATATGAGTTGAAGTTACCTTAATTGAAGTTACAGTAGTTGAAGTATTAGAAGTGAAGTTTTATGTATCTTTAAGATTTGAATTGAGAAGTAATTAGTATAAGAAAGTTGTAGAAGTATTATTAAAGAAGTTTTAGAGAAAATACAGAGATGTTTCTTTCTTCATTTCATTTGAATTAAGAAGTTTGATAATATAATCCCAGGCAAGTGTGATCGTCACATTTTGTTTTCTACAATTCTTCCTATAAGCTTGTAAACTTCATGAATCGGAAAAAACAAACAAACTGGAAACTAACTGGAAATTTGGTTGACTGGAATCTTTTTTTTCTTCTTCCCTGTTCTCATTGTTATGTTGGAGCGTTCAGATGTCTTGACCAATGTGTGAGATGAACTGCGCAGTGGTCTCCAAATTAGGGAGCTCTCCATATAGTTTTCTTTCTATTTGGGGTGTTTTGGGGCCAGTGTCTTGTTCGGGCCTCTTGGTAAAGAACATGCTCAGCACTCTCTGGTGACATCTTACATGAGCAAATTTCATGGCTCAAATGTTGAGCTTCCGGAACATATGTAGCCTCATTCTGTTGTGTCCGGTTATGAGTCAGAAGATTAGACGTTGATTCGACGGGATAGCTTATAATAGGCGTCATCTAAAAAAGGATCTAACGATTTTGACAATTTATTTTTATCTTTGGGTGAATAATACCTTCCGAATAGGCCAAACAGAGAAAACTTTGGTTTTACCGGTTGTTAAAGGAGTGTGTGTGTATGTTTGTGTGTTTCTATGGTGACGGTGGGAAGAATTTTTCGTTTGTTTTGTGAACGATGCAAGATAGGTGGGGCTTTGTCTACATTTAGTCTGAGTTAGGAAAGAAGACTCCAAAACGTGAGAGATTGAAAGGTTGTGTATGTTTGTTTATAAAATGTTTGACATGTTTCGGATGTTCCTTCAGAATTGAAGATAATTACTTCCTAGTCCAAACCTTCGCAGGACGACGGGGGATGGGAGCGGGCAGGGTTTGAACCCTCGACCATCGATAAATCTGAACGACAGTCCAGCGCGCAAACCGCACGACCAGGCAGCCATCAATATATTGTTATTGTAGTGAGTAGTGATGGGAACTAAACTAACTTTTAAAAGTGAAACTAAAACTAGTTTTCAACTCAAATAAAGTAGTTCAACTAAATTTGTATCATGAATTTCAAAATATAGTTTAAACTAAACTAAAGGAAATTAATTAAACTACAACCAACTTTTCGTAACTTTTTTTTTGGGTAGGGGGGCGGAGATAAACTAGAAATATTTATCCATAATAAAATCAGTAATAAGGAATATGTTTCTTACATAAACATAAATGCACAATAATTTAAAAAAAAAAAGATGTCTAAATAAATATGTGTGCTTGTATTTTTGCCTTCAATTAAAACCTTTAGAAAAGAATGTTATTCTTTTTTATAAAATTATATTAATTATATTATTAACGGAAAATTTTAATCACTTATACCAGTTAAGTTTAAAATCTCATTAAATAACATACAATTAGAGTTTTAAAATTAGATCTAGTAAAGAATAAAATAGAAACGAAATTGTTGGAGTTTTAAGAGACCTTTGACCTGTAGAACTATTTGATAGTGTAAAATACATGCTGGACTAACCATGCCGATGTGCTATTTATTTTTGTCTGACCACTAAACATACAAACTAACACTATTGCATAACCGTTAAGCGCGCAAGGGAAAAAAAAAGGGTGATCTTATCATTATGGACTGCATACTCAGTACACAATATAGGCCTACATGTGTACGTCTATCTGGCCAGATTGTTAAAATCAGTCGGACACACCGTCTATTTACTTTGGGGGCTGGGAGGGTCTGTAACTATTTTAGTGTAAAGAACATGCTTGACTAGCCATGCCTCGTCTGAGCATTCGTGGAAACAAAAACCTAAAAACTGGGCGAGTGGACACAAATCTCAACAAAAAAAAGGCTCTAACGATTTTCCTAAAAATTTAACATTTGATGTATGTCGCCGAGAAAAGAATTACTAGCTCATTGGCCACACTGGGAAAACTCTCGTTTGACTGTTATGATTTTTCAAAGTAAAAAAAAAAAAAGAAAGAAATTAAAATTTGGCAAGAGAATGAGAACAAAATTGATCTTGAAAGGTGTTTCCGCATGTAGGTATCATATCATTCAAGAGTTTAATAATTTAATGTTCAGGAACATATTGCGCATCGTCTTCTGAGTTTTGATGTAAAGGCTTACATTATAATTTATACATTAGCTTAACCAGTATTTTTTTCTCGGGTGGTGGTGGTGGTGTGAGGGGGGGGGGGGAATGAGGGCGTTAAAAAATGTTCCTTTTTTTTAAAAAAAAATCTAGCATTCCTTATTAAGAGCAAAATCGCTCAATACGTTGTAGGAAGGAGGTAGTTTATTAAATTTTCCTTGTCTATAAAAATTGTGTAACTTGTTTTTAGCGTCCCCGAAAGAGGAAAAGACGCTATTAGTTTTGTGTGGCCTGTTTGTACGTCTGTCCGTCCGTCCGTCCCGTTTAGATCTCGTAAATTAGAAAAGATAGTGAAAATCCGACATCGCAATATTTTAGACCATTCAAAGTTCGAATGCAACGGCTATTTTGTCTTTTCTGAAAGCAAAAAATCTAATTTTTTAAAATAACTTATGCAAGCAGTTTTCTCATAAAAATACACCACTTTTGCAACTATTCAAAATTAATAGTAGCAAACATGGGAGGCTTTTTATTAGAGATCGTAAAATTCTATCATATTTTTAACATTTATGCAAACGGTTGTAAAGTTTTTTTCGAAAAAATATTATTTTTACACTTGTATTGTTAAGTTATGTAAGTTCTATTATACTAACTACTATATTTACACACAAAAATGTTTACTATTTTTCAAGAGAAAGAAATCTATTGAGTTATGCATATAAGTTGGACATAATTTAAAAAAACAATAAATAAGTAGTTTTTCATATTATCGCCTAAATTATAGCGTCACAGACATACTATAAAGCACTTAACCAAAGTTTTTTTTTTTGAGGATTAAGAGATTGACCCTTTACAGAACAATTAGGTCAATTAGATATTCATTAGAAATCATCAACTAGGCCAGGTTCACATATAACTTCAAATTCACTTTCACCTATCCTTTGGTCTGCTGGACCGCTGGGGCACCACACAAGATCTGTTAACCTTTTTTTCTCCATTCTTCTCTGTCATTTGTCTTTGACAGAATTTCATTCTGATAATATTGAAACCTGCCTTTTTATCTGCTGGGTGGACCACTTCGGGGCCGATTTTCAGTTTGTGTTTCCACACAAACTTTTGAACCTTGTTTTTTTCTTTTTTTAAAGGCCAGAATTCCCTTATGTTTAAAAGAAATAGTTATAAAACTTTGTTGCATTGTGTTAAGTATTACCGTAGGTTTGAAACAGAATCCTTTTACTGTGACAGCTCGTTAAATGTGATAATGATTATTATTTCAAGTAGTAGGCCAATAAAGCCCCGTGGCCTGACCTGTCCACTTGTCTAATTACCTAGTTTTGTAGTAAGAATTGTCTCTCTCTTTCTCTCTCTCTCTCTTTCTCTCTCTCTTTCTCTTTCTCTCTCTTTCTCTCTCTATCTCTCTTTCTCTCTCTCGCTCTCTCTCTTTCTCTTTCTCTCTCTCTTTCTCTCTCTCTGTCTTTCTCTTTCTTTCTCTCTCTCTCTTTCTCTCTCTCTCTTTCTCTCTCTCTTTCTCTCTCTCTCTCTCTCTCTTTCTTTCTCTCTCGTTGCTCAAATGTGTGTTTCAAAATCTCTAGTTTTACTCGTGTACTTTGATTCCCCCATTAGACTATGAAAGGAGAAAACTTGGTCAAACTGAAAGACACCAAAGCCACGGCAACATTATCGGCATTATCCAAAGCAGAACCTGTCGTGTTTCTGACCTGCGACTATATGTTTGGTGGTAGGTCAATATGTGTTGTCCTCATTAGATGTCCTCATTACATGCCCTCATCATTATTGAACCTTGCCCCCACGCTACCTTATTTTACTGAATTAATTTCACCTGCCTTTTTAATAGGATGAATAATGAGCTGTAGATGCCAGGAGAATGCGTTTCTGCAGTGAAGAATGTAAGAAAACGCTTGGCGTCGGGGCTTCGATTTTATTTTGAAGCATACAAGCCAGTAAGGTGTTGCAGTAGTCATGGCTTGAGAGTAATAATTGCACAGCTAGATTTATTTTGTTGTTGACTCCATTAGAATAACTAGTCACTGCAGTCTTCATTTAGACTAGAAAAAGAGTCTAGACCAGGGGTGGCCAACCTTATTTTTACTTGTGATTCAGATGCGCCACCTAAAATGTTAGAAGTTTCAGTCCTTGAAAATATGGTTATGTACATATTTTTTGTTATACACTTGTGTGTGTATATAGTAGAGAAGGGGATTTAAGAAAAAAAAAAGCAAAAAAAAAACTTTACTTACAAAGTCTGTCTTTGTTAACATTTTTAGTTTGCATTTATCATTTTATTTACTATTTCTGTATAACCTATATACTAATAATAATATGCAGTAGCGTCACTAGGGTGGGTGTCACCCGGTGCGGTAGGCTCAGGGTGTCACCCGCCTCCCCAACAACAGTCTCCAAATATTTCCCAATATTGTGACACAAATATAAAATGAGTATCTATTTTAATTGTATTGACATTTTATCCAAGGTTACTGTTTCTCAATCCATCCTGTCTCACAGAAAAATAGAGGAAAATAGAAAGTCTTCTTGATGACACCAACGTCATTGCCCTAACAATGTTAAAGCAGTGAAACGCATACGGACAAAGGCTGCTTTCGGACACTTTTCACGAATCCTTGCCTGGACACAGTTATGAAAGCTAGCCATCACAGGGCAACCATCGTGGTCTTGGCCGAGGAAAACTAGGCCCAGTTGCAAAAAAACTCTTAAGTTGACATTCAACTTGTCAATACTAGTCTCCCAAATGACATCTGTATATTTTAGTATCCTCATTTATTATGTCACTTGACCTTAATAAGATATCTAATCATGTTATACTTAAATAAGCTATTTGATCTATCATGTTATATCAATATGCTATCACATTTCATGTTATTCTAGTGTGTTTGCTTACGTGGTTCATTCTTTTATGTTTTACAATTCTAGTAAGCACATTGTGAACCGGGGGTGAATGTTATGAAAATTATATACTATATCGGTTGTCGTTCTTATGTTTACATGTGCTTGTAACTCGTCCGTGAGAATGTGTTCACAAAATGTGGGTTGTGTCAGTCATTCAGCGTATTAAAGCCATACTAAGCGGACATGGTTTTCGACTCTGTTATTATTATGCCCATAACATACACTCTTAGATCATCTTGGTAAAATAATTATGTGGTTGTTTCCCTTGCAACGTTCACACGCTTCCCTCTTAGATCATCTTGGTAAAACAATTATGTGGTTGTTTCCCTTGCAACGTTCACACACTTGTCTTTCAGAGCGCCACGTGTTTGAGCTGCCGAGGATCAACTACGACTATAACGCTGGGAAATACAGATACGCCTATGGGACGTCATCGTTCAACAAGAAAACAAGAAAGGTCAGTTTGAAGGACACTAGGTAGTTTGAAGGACACTAGATAGTTTGAAGGACACTAAATAGTTTGAATGTCACTAGGTAGTTTGAAGGACACTAGGTAGTTTGAAGGACACTAGATAGTTTGAATGTGACTAGGTAGTTTGAAGGACACTAGGTAGTTTGAAGGACACTAAATATTTTGAATGTCACTAGGTAGTTTAAAGGACACTTGGTAGTTTGAAGGACACTAGGTAGTTTGAAGGACACTAGATAGTTTGAAGGACACTAAATAGTTTGAATGTCACTAGGTAGTTTGAAGGACACGAGGTAGTTTGAAGGACACTAGATAGTTTGAATGACACTAAATAGTTTGAAGGACACTAGGTAGTTTGAAGGACACGAGATTGAAGGACACTAAATAATTTGAAGGACACTAGGTAGTTTGAAGGACACTAGATAGTTTGAAGGACACTAAATAGTTTGAAGGACACTAGGTAGTTTGAAGGACACTAGGTAGTTTGAAGGACACTAGATAGTTTGAAGGACACTAAATAGTTTGAAGGACACTAGGTAGTTTGAAGGACAGTAGGTAGTTTGAAGGACACTCTTGAAATTTTCAAAACATCGATTTTAATTCTCATCATAAAAAATTGTCGATTGTCAAAGCCTGTCCCATTATTGGGGTCTTCATTAACGCCGAAAGATATCCTTTAACCAAATTATATGTATAAAATAATGAATTATGGCTTCCTCGTCGTGCGTTATTCGCGCTGATCTGTCGTTCGGTCGTCTCGATGGTCCTGGGTTCATACCCTGCCTGCTGCCATCTCTGAAGGGTTATTCAAAACTTGTCAAACATTTCAGAAACATTAAAACAAAACATTAAAGAATGATAATTCAACGGGGTTAACGGGAAACAATTTTGTTTATTGGCAATGACAAAAACACAGACTCCAAGCCTTTAATACACCCGGAGTCTAGTCCTTAGTTCCACTAGTCCTAAGTTCCACCAGTCGTTAGTTCCACCAGTCCTTAGTTCCACCAGTCCTTAGTTCCACTAGTCCTTAGTTTCACCAGTCCTAAGTTCCACCATTCTTTAGTTCCACCAGTCCTAAGTTCCACCAGTCCTTAGTTCCACCAGTCCTTAGTTGTTTCACCAGTCCTAAGTTCCACCAGTCCTTAGTTCCACCAGTCCTTAGTTTCACCAGTCCTAAGTTCCACCAGTCCTTAGTTTCACCATTCTTTAGTTTCACCAGTCCTTAGTTTCACTAGTCCTTAGTTCCACCAGTCCTTAGTTTCAACATTCTTTAGTTCCACCATTCTTTAGTTCCACCAGTCCTTAATTTCACCATTCTTTGGTTCCACAAGTCCTTAGTTTTACTAGTCCTTAGTTCCACCAGTCCTTAGTCTCACCATTCTTTAGTTCCACCAGTCCTTAGTTTCACTAGTCCTTAGTTCCACCAGTTCTTAGTTTCACCATTCTTTAGTTCCACCATTCTTTAGTTCCACCAGTCCTTAGTTCCACCAGTCTTTAGTTTCACCATTCTTTAGTTCCACCAGTCCATAGTTTCACCATTCTTTAGTTCCCCCAGTCCTTAGTTTCACTAGTCCTTAGTTCCACCAGTCCTTAGTTTCAACATTCTTTAGTTCCACCATTCTTTAGTTCCACCAGTCCTTAATTTCACCATTCTTTGGTTCCACAAGTCCTTAGTTTTACTAGTCCTTAGTTCCACCAGTCCTTAGTCTCACCATTCTTTAGTTCCACCAGTCCTTAGTTTCACTAGTCCTTAGTTCCACCAGTTCTTAGTTTCACCATTCTTTAGTTCCACCATTCTTTAGTTCCACCAGTCCTTAGTTCCACCAGTCTTTAGTTTCACCATTCTTTAGTTCCACCAGTCCATAGTTTCACCATTCTTTAGTTCCCCCAGTCCTTTCCTGACAAACTTTTATCAAGACCAACGACACCATTTCCAGTGTCGATCCACGTCCACAATCCGGTTCGCAGGCAGTGCTGAGGATGGCTTTCCTTAATTCCAGAACTCCAGACTCTTTTTTTAACTCAAGGCGGATGTCAACTCTATACTCTATAGCCTATCTGTAAACAGTCATGTCTTGGTCCAGTTCTGAGCGGTGAACTGGTGCGCACTATAAATGCAGAGTAATTACAATATATTAAAAGAAAGAAAATCAGTTTACATTCACAATTAAATCTATTTCCTCTTTTCAAAAATATGACATGCTTTTAGAAATAATTATCAATTGTATTTAGTATAAATATTATTACATCATTTGAAAGAGGGTTAAGCCTCTGAAAAAAAATTATGCACATGACCTTCCAATACATTTATCTGGCCATGGTACTAAGCTAATTAGCCTGCCAGATTATTTTAATTCAGTAATTTTCAAAATCACAAAGTCTCGATGGATTCTAACTACTGGTCCACTATTTTATCTTGCAGATGTATAAGTATTATGTCTGATCCACTAATTGTTTTATCTTGCAGATGTATAAGTATTATGTCTGATCCACTAATTATTTTATTTTGCAGATGTACAAGTTTAATGTCTGATCCACTAATTATTTTATCTTGCAGATGTAACAGTTTGATGTCTGATCCACTAATTATTCTATCTTGCAGATGTATAAGTTTGATGTCTGATCCACTAATTATTTTATCTTGCAGATGTATAAGTTTGATGTCTGATCCACTAATTATTTTATTTTGCAGATGTATAAGTTTGATGTCTGATCCACTAACTATTATATCTTGTAGATGTCTAAGTTTGATGTCTGATCCACTAACTCTTGTATCTTGCAGATATCTAAGTTTGATGTCTGATCCACTAATTTTTGTATCTTGCAGATGTCTAAGTTTGATGTCTGATCCACTAACTTTTGTATCTTGCAGATGTTTAAGTTTGATGTCTGATCCACTAACTCTTGTATCTTGCAGATGTCTAAGTTTGATGTCTGATCCACTAACTATTTTATCTTTCAGATGTATAAGTTTGATGTCTGATCCACTAACTCTTGTATCTTGCAGATGTCTAAGTTTGTTGTCTGATCCACTAACTATTTTATCTTGCAGATGTATAAGTATTATGTCTGATCCACTAACTATTTTATCTTGCAGATGTCTAAGTTTGATGTCTGATCCACTAATTATATTATCTTTCAGGTGTATAAGTTTGATGTCTGATCCACTAACTCTTGTATCTTTCAGATGTATACGTTTGATGTCTGATCCACTAACTCTTTTATCTTTCAGGTGTATAAGTTTGATGTCTGATCCACTAACTATTTTATCTTTCAGATGTATAAGTTTGATGTCTGATCCACTAACTCTTGTATCTTGCAGATGTCTAAGTTTGATGTCTGATCCACTAACTCTTGTATCTTGCAGATGTCTAAGTTTGATGTCTGATCCACTAACTCTTGTATCTTGCAGATGTCTAAGTTTGATGTGTCTGATCCACTAACTCTTGTATCTTTCAGTTGTATAAGTTTGATGTGGAAGAGAGTAAAGTCTTGGAATGGCCGTGTGATGACTACCACTTCCCTGGTGAGCCTGTCTTTGTGGCCAGACCAAATAATCAGACAGAAGACGATGGTTAGTTAAATCTCTCTCTCTCTCTCTCTTTTACTCTTTTTATTTCTTTTTCTCTCCCTCTTTCTTCCTCTCCCTCTTTCTTCCTCTCCCTCTCTTACTCTCATGCTCTTCTCTCTCTTATCTTCTTATATTATATAATACAGACGTTACTTTAAAAAAGAAGATGATTACGCCCTACGCGTCATGCATTTAGTCATGCATATTAACCAATGACTTAAATTCTGCCAAGTCACTGGTTTTCCTGGCTAGCTCAGGCAACCCATTCCATGCTCTAATAGCACTAGGGAAGAAGGAGTATTTGTACAAATTTGTCCTAGCATATGGGACGAGGAATGTGCCTTTATTTTTGTGTCTTTCAGAGTATTTTATTAAATTTTGTTTTTGTATTTGAAGATTATGGTTCAGTGTTTTATGTATAAAGGCTACTTTACTTTTGAGTCTTCTGTCCTGAAGGCTTTCTAAATTTAGTTATTTTACTATAGGTGTTACTTTTGTTAAATGTGAATATTCATTTGTTATGAAACTCACTGCTCTATTTTGTGTCTGTTCCAGTTTCTTAATGTTTTCTTGAGTTGAGGGGTCCTAAACGGTGGATGCATATTCTATTATTGGCCTAACCAAGGTTAAATAACATTTTAGTTTTATGTTCTTATTTAATTTATAGAAATTTCTTTTAATAAATCCTAATGCTTTGTTTCATTTTTTTATAGTTTCATCAATATGTGGATTCCATGACAGTTTTTCATTTATTATAACACCTAGGTATTTTGCGTTTTTAGTCTGTGTTACTGGTTTGCCATGAATAAGATAAGTGGAATTAATTTGTTTTAGTTTTTTTGTTACTCTTAACAACTGACATTTTTCTGGTTGGAAAGACATGCTCCAATTTGATTCCCATTCCTGTAATTCATCTAATTCTCTTTGTAAAATATCTGTGTCTTGTGTTGTTTTTATTGTTCTATATATTATGCAATCGTCTGCAAATAATCTGACTTTTGATCCTGAAGTAATGCAATTTGGTAAATCATTTATGTAAATTAAAAATAGTAGTTGACCCAAAACTGTCCCTTGAGGTAAACCTGAGTTTACTGTTATCGGTGTTGATTTAGAGCCATTTATTATTACAGTTTGTTCTCTCCCTATCAGAAAATCTTTAATCCACTGATGCAGTGGACCATTAATGCCAAAATATTTTAATTTTTTAAGCAAACTATGGTGGTAAAATTTTTCAAAAGCCTTAGAAAAATCTAGTAAGATAGCATCTATTTGTTCACTATTATCTAAACCTTTAGAAAAATCATAAATTAGTCCTATTAGTCTCTCTCTCTCTCTCTTACTTAAGTCGACATTCAACGATGTACCTTTTATTGCTTGGGAAGAGACAAAAAGGGCGCTGTCCAGACTTGACTACATCCCCTGGTGATGATCTCACATCGAGACTTGGGGGCACACAACGGTCAAGTCACATTGACTTCTTGTATTGTATAAAAATATTGACTTCATTTTCTATTCAGTTATATCGCGTTATCCACTTTTTATATCCGCTCTATTTTTTTATGCGCACTGAGCTGCTGTTTACTTGTTATTCAAATAATGGTCATTATCATTTCGCTATCAGGGTATCGTTATAACTGTATCGCTATCAAGGTATTGATATTATCGTAAAGCTTTTAAGGTATCGTTATAATCATATCACTATCAAGATATCGTAATAAAGGTTTGTTTTTTTTTGAATACGCTGTTAGAGTCCTCTCTGATGTTAGTCTTTAGTGTGTGCTTCGGACCGTAAGAGAGAATATTTAGGACACGGAGACTGACAATATCGGCGTTGATGGCGCTGACACTGATCGCAACACCACTGATGACTGATGAAGGAGAAGTAATGATTGACAGAGATGAGACTAGACCTGAAGACACTGGCATTGATGACACTGACATTGATGACACAGACAGTGATGCTACTGGCGCTGATGACACTGACGACACTGATATTGATGACAGACAGCACGTCTCATTACATTCAAAAAGAACATAAGTACCTATCTTTTCAAAACATTTTTTTTTAGATTAGTTTGTCATTTTAGCTCTCGTGTTTATGTTTGTAATGTTATCACAGCCCCTTGAGCCTATATGATATGTTTGTTTATATTGTCATTCCAGGAGTAATTCTGTGCCCTATTGTAGCAAGCAGTGTGTCGCACGAATCCTACTTGCTGGTCCTTGACGCCACCACGATGTGTGAAGTGGCCAGGGCCACACTCTCGCCCGAGACGAAGATGAACTATAGTTTCCATGGCCTTTTCATCCGAGAGTTCAGCTGCGCGCCCGAACCCGAACCAGTTTGTTCATCAGATCATCAGTCTCAAGTCTCCACGAAGGAGGAGAATAGTATTTGACCGAATCACTCATCAGCTCTTAGGAATCTAAGCGCAACAGTCTGACCATCTTAAGTTTCAATAAGCGAGGGACTTTGTGTTTGATATAAAATCACTCATCAGCTCTTAGGAATCTAAGCGCAACAGTCTGAGCATCTTAAGTTTCAATAAGCGAGGGACTTTGTGTTTGATATAAAATCACTCATCAGCTCTTAGGAATCTAAGCGCAACAGTCTGAGCTTCTTAAGTTTCAATAAGCGAGGGACTTTGTGTTTGATATAAAATCACTCATCAGCTCTTAGGAATCTAAGCGCAACAGTCTGAGCTTCTTAAGTTTCAATAAGCGAGGGACTTTGTGTTTGATATAAAATCACTCATCAGCTCTTAGGAATCTAAGCGCAACAGTCTGAGCATCTTAAGTTTCAATAAGCGAGGGACTTTGTGTTTGATATAAAATCACTCATCAGCTCTTAGGAATCTAAGCGCAACAGTCTGAGCTTCTTAAGTTTCAATAAGCGAGGGACTTTGTGTTTGATATAAAATCACTCATCAGCTCTTAGGAATCTAAGCGCAACAGTCTGAGCTTCTTAAGTTTCAATAAGCGAGGGACTTTGTGTTTGATATAAAATCACTCATCAGCTCTTAGGAATCTAAGCGCAACAGTCTGAGCATCTTAAGTTTCAATAAGCGAGGGACTTTGTGTTTGATATAAAATCACTCATCAGCTCTTAGGAATCTAAGCGCAACAGTCTGAGCTTCTTAAGTTTCAATAAGCGAGGGACTTTGTGTTTGATATAAAATCACTCATCAGCTCTTAGGAATCTAAGCGCAACAGTCTGAGCTTCTTAAGTTTCAATAAGCGAGGGACTTTGTGTTTGATATAAAATCACTCATCAGCTCTTTGGATTCTATACAGAGCAAACAAAATTTTTTTACCAATAAACACTTTTATCACTGTCTATCTGATTTCCCATACACTTCTAAATAGGAACGCACATTTTAATTTGAATGTGTAAGAATCACTTATAAATATCGGGGTGACTGATGTGTCAAACAAATAAGATTCTTGCTAAGTTTCTGCAGCTTGGTACATTGTGTGTGTCTGGACCTTAGTTGATGTATCACTTACCAGCATCACATGTAAAATCCTAGAACACATCATATGTAGCAACATCATAAACCACTTAGACAAACATAATGTCCTCACCCCATACCAACATGGCTTTAGGAAATATAGATCATGTGAAACACAACTAATAGGACTAATTGATGATTTTTCAAAAGGTTTAGATAATAGTGAACAAATAATAATAATAATAATAATAAATTCCACTTATCTTATTCATGGCAAACCAGTAACACAGACTAAAAACGCAAAATACCTAGGTGCTATAATAAATGAAAAACTGTCATGGAATCCACATATTGATGAAACTATAAAAAAATCAAACAAAGCATTAGGGTTTATTAAAAGAAATTTCTATAAATCAAATAAGAACATAAAACTAAAATGTTATTTAACCTTGGTTAGGCCAATAATAGAATATGCATCCACCGTTTGGGACCCCTCAACTCAAGAAAACATTAAGAAACTGGAACAAACACAAAATAGAGCAGTGAGATTCATAACAAACGAATATTCACATTTGACTAGAGTAACACCATTAGTAAAATCACTAAATTTAGGAAGCCTTCAGGACAGAAGACCACTTCTTCCCTAGTGCTATTAGAGCATGGAATGGGTTGCCTGAGCTAGCCAGAAAAACCAGTGACTTGGCAGAATTTAAGTCATTGGTTAATATGCATGACTAAATGCATGACGCGTAGGACGTAATCATCTTCTTTTTTGAAGTAACGTCTGTATTATATAAGATAAGATAAGATGTGCCAGATGGGACAAAAAAACAACGGACGTCACTCGTGGGTCTCCGCTGTCGAAAACTGCATTTCTGTTTACTCTCGGACTATATATTGGTCGATAGGTCCAAAGTGTCGATTTTTAATTAACGGAATATTAAGTAAGGTTCTTTTTACAAAAAAAATAATTGTTCGTAACTAATGAAGGGTCAAATTGTTTGATGCGATTGAGAGAACATTTTGTTTTGCTCACGTGACTTTGACATACATATTAAATAGGATAGTTAATCACTTTTAATTAAAATAAATGTAAACGGCTAACTCGAGACCATTCGTTATTGAGGGGCTCAACACTGACGTGCAAGGTTACATGTGGACAGTTAAGACCAATGGGTCTGTACGACGTGGCAACGAGCTAATGGTCTAAACTGCCCACAGGTTGTGACGTTGCAGGTCAGTGTTCAGGGCTTCTCTAACGATTGGTCTCGGCTAACCTTCCCATGAAGAAATCTTTGTAATCTCTGACTTTGTGTGACAGAATTCTGTACTGAGAGCAAACGGCTTATTGAACTAGTGCCCGTACATTGTAATCGTATCGTACTTTGTAATCGTATGGTGTGTAAGGAGTTTCCTACTCTTTGTTTATAAAGCAGGTAATCGATAGTAATTTATGAGTAAAATTGTGTTATTACGAATATAGCTCTAGTCGATTCCAATTCCTCCATTTCAGTTATTAAAATGTTCTCTGTTGTCTACACGTGAGATTGTCAATAAAGACATTTTATGACAAAGTGTATATTTTATTTATTTACTTTGTATTTGACTTGCCCACCACATTTCTGTTAGAGATGCAACTAAAAGATTCATATATTTTTGTTATTTTGATCAGGTTGAGCTTTCGATTTTCATATTTCATATTGAGTTCTGAAGTTACGTTCTTGAAATATACATAAAACGATACTGTCTTAATGAAACTCTTTTCATTTAAACCTTAAAACTCTCTGAAAGTTCTCTTTGCTTTGTTAAGACACATCATGAACACTATCAAGCAGAACGCAAACACACACACATTATTTAGTTCATATATACATCTAAGGTTGCCCGACCATTTTCGAACTGTGGGCCAAAATAAAAATTTTCAATACGTGTGTCATGTCAGAAAGAAAAAAAAGAAATCGAAGTATCCAATAGAACCGACCCTCTGTGAGGTCATTATGCAAGTGTAGAGCGGACAGGGTATTTTTAGCGGCCCCGATAGGGAAATAGGGAAATTCGTTTAGTGTGGGAAATACGAAAAACATGCATATATGTAACCTTGACAGACCAAATTAAACAAAGGACAAAGGTTTAATTTGGTCCGGCAGGGTTACATATATGCATGTTTTTCGTATTTCCTATACAGTCGTTTATCCCTGCAGCAGTAAATATTTGTTTTTTTTTATTCGTTTTGTGTGGTAGTCCGCCAGACCGTCCCATTTAGCTCGTACAAACTGTAAAAGATATTGAAAACACAAAATCATAATATTTTAGATTTTTCAAAGTTCTAGTGAAATGGCTACTTTTTTTTTGTTGTCTAAGAGCGACATATTTAATTTTTAGAAATAAATATGCAAGTTTTTTTTTTCCCATTAACTTACACCATTTTTATACCTGTAAATGGAATAGCGTTTTATTAGAGGCCTCCAATGAAGGCTAGGCTTTCCAAATCTGCGGAAAAACAAAAGTTGGCAAAATCGGCTTAACGATTCCATAGTATCGATACCTTTACGTTTCTTCTTTTTGTATTGGTGGAGAGATAGCTTGTAGTTCATAACGTCTGATATTCATGCTGATAATATTGAAACCAGCCTTTTTACCTGACTGAGTGGCCCGGGCATGCTACCCTGCCTCATAGTGGCGCCCGGGTGGAAACGATCGTAGGAGGAAACGATAAGGCTAAATGGTAGCAAAACAAGACTCCTGTGGGGGTGCCTAATCCTCATTGCACTGTGCGGTGTTGTAAAAAAGCTCCCACAACCTTGTCACAATCCAGGCGCTGTTCCTCAAGGGGCCCTTACATAAATGGCGTGTCCCGCACGGTTAGCTTGGTATAGAAAAGGAAATTGGCGGGGGTCTTAGTGTACGCGGCCTCTTGCCGCGAGTCCGACCCACCCGTCAGACAGAGCAGTGTACAATGTTCTCTTTCAGGCCAGTGAGAGGGAGCTCTGTTCACTTTTGCTGGCTTAAGTTCCAAGAGCTGAAGACTAACTCTACCTGACAGTTTCAAGAAAAAGAACATGGCTGAGTGGACTACGTCGGGTACCGATTCTGAGTTTACGTTTTTATATACAACTATATTTGAAATAAACATTATCTGCTGTTCAGTTATGGATCTATGATGAAGAAACAAAAACGAATAAATACAAAATATTAGTAAAAATATAGGTTTTAACTCCTTTGCATTTCTATCGCATTATTCTTACAATAGCTAAGACATTAATGGATCTATGTTACGTCACAACGATAGCTGAAACATCACTTCATTTCTCATATTTGGCACACTGTTTTAAGCCTTCGGCGAATGGGCCAACACATGAGGCGTAGGCCATGACAATGGGGATGTAGTTCTGCTCGTGCACTCCTGAGTAGAGGAAAGACTGTGGCCCTGGAAGAAAATGGTGTCAGAAATGAGTTTGCTGTTTAGGTCAAGAGATTTAAAAAAGAAGTTCTTAGCAAAAGAAACGTGCATGTTAAATTTGCCATATTATATGGTCTCTTCTGAAACAAATGTCAACAAGGGTTATATATGTTTGGCACACTGACCTAAGGCCTACACTTATTTGATTAGATTTAGTAGAGCACTCTTAATTTTCTTGTCTGATGCTTAAGGGTTACAAATAGGACGCTGAACTAGTAGCACAGTGATTAGGGGCGTTACCTTTTTACTCGGATGGATGGGGGAATTGATGCGTAGAAACCAAAGCGCGCAGGGATTCATTGCGTCCGGGCCCATGACCATTAGAAGCCCAAAAGAAACGAAATAGATGGAACTACTTTTTAATACTGCAACTTGAACTCATTGGAAGGACACAAAGATGACACGTTTTATAATCTCTCTATTCAGTTTGTACATTCATGGAAACAAACGGATCCTGGAAAGAAATAGCACCTGGACACGGGTCTCGAACACGGCTTTAGCGATTTCCCTAGAAATTTGACAGCTGATGTATATCTTTGAGAAAAAGAACTACTAGCTAAACGGCCACGCAGGGAAAACTCTGGTTTGACCGTTATGATTTCTCAAAACAAAATAATCTTTACCATTAAATTTAGCCCGGAGGTCTAGACATTCTATAAGCGTACGTAAGCGGGTAATCATGCATGTCTTCATTAAAGAGTTAAATACATTTTGCGCACCGACTGATCAATCAATCATCTTTTAAAATCTATCATTCATTCGTAATTAAGAGCAAAAGCAATCGCTCTTACAAAACGTTATCAGCTAGATAAAGGAATAATTGTCTTAATTTTTTTTTAAAGAATGCTACTTTTTGAAAGTATTCACATGTAAGTGAATAGAGATGCACTCTCTGGAGTAACATGAATGAACTTTGTTATTTACCTTGTGCATAGATTCCAACATCCTCTCCTCCGTGTGTCTCAGAGTAAAGCGGCACTGCGGACTGACTGATGTAGGCTTTATCCGCTGCAACACACAATACAGAACAAGTCGGATGTCAACGTCAGACTTGAATTTACGTTTCATCACGTTAAGCACGTGCTTAGGGTATAACGGGTATGGGAGGCACAGATGGGCAGGTACCATTTATATAATTAGTTCTTGCATAGGTCTACAAGTCTATCACGCAACAAAACAATTTCAAAGTCGCAGGTCAACAAGTTTTTTTTCCATTACAATCGGATTTAGAGGCTTCGTGTCTTTACCTAGAGGGCTAAATAATTCAGGGGAGGTAATTAGAAACCAAAATGCTGCAGTTGTCAGTCAATTTCTAGTTTTTAATAATCTCGCTCACGGAAGCATCGTGACAATAAGTCGTCTAGTCAGATTGGAACCGAACCTATGCGGCTTTACTTATAATCTGTGGGCAGAAGTTTGAGGGGTCAGATAGCATCGCGCAACGGCCGGGCGTCAACATCACTGACAAAAAGTATTACAGGAAGAAAATTAAACATATCATAGAATGCTATACATTTTTGGCTACATTTTCATTTTTCTGTCATTTCATTTTTCTGCCTTTTTTTTTTTCTGCTTTTCATAGAAGTTTAGAACAGAATGGATGCAGATGATAGGTAACTTGGTAGGAAGTTATTAGTGATAGTCCTCGAAACTATAATCAGACTGAGATCATGGTCACATTCTTGCGAATCTTCAACGCTAACTACAGAACTAGAGAATAGGATTCTAGCAGTGGAACTGAGATGTTATTGAAGGATCCTAGCAGTGGAACTGAGATGTTATAGAGTAGTATAGAAGGATCGTAGCAGTGGAGCTGAGATGTTATAGAAGGATCCTAGCAGTGGATCTAAGATGTTATTGAAGGATCCTAGCAGGGGAACTGAGATGTTATTGAAGGATCCTAGCAGTGGAACTGAGATGTTATAGAGTAGTATAGAAGGATCGTAGCAGTGGAGCTGAGATGTTATAGAAGGATCCTAGCAGTGGAGCTGAGATGTTATTGAAGGATCCTAGCAGTGGAACTGAGATGTTATTGAAGGATCCTAGCAGTGGAGCTGAGATGTTATAGAAGGATCCTAGCAGGGGAACTGAGATGTTATAGAAGGATCCTAGCAGTGGAGCTGAGATGTTATTGAAGGATCCTAGCAGGGGAATTGAGATGTAATTGAAGGATCCTAGGTATGACACAAAGACCGCATCACAAAAAAAGAGATTCGGAAGAGGATCACAATGGCCATTGGGCAACATGATGACCTTCTGAAAACTGACAAAAAAGGTAAACTAAAACTTTACGCCATACCACAAGGTCCTCAGGACTCTTAAAGACCTTCCTTCAGTGAACAGTACCAGGAAAAAGTAGAAGAGGCAGACTGAGAACGCGATCGTAAGACAACATCAAGAGTGGCCAGGCCTGTCACTAAAGAGAATCTACTCACTGCAAAAGACAAAGAGGAATGGAGGAAGACAGTTGACAGATCATATGTGGAGCCCAAACGGTTCAAAAGCCTAAGGGATAAGTGAAGGTGAAGTATTACAGACCATGTCAAGAGAAGAGCTAAACCAAGACCATCGTTATAGAAGGCCTTAACACGGACCTGCGACGTCGCAACCTGTGGGCAGTTTAGACTAATAGCTCGTTGCCACTTCACAGGTCTAACGTCACATTTATTTGATAGAAAGCTTATAGAAATACTCAGCTAAACTTTATAAACTGACGGCTACATCTTCTGCCTTCTACCTGTATCAATGCTTGTGACGATCTGTCTAGGCGAGTGGAAACCAGGGCCGTCAGCATACAATATAGTGGTGTAGGGTTTGCCGTCATTTGCCTTTGTTGGTTGGTGATTATCTTCATCGCTTAAACCTGTGGAAGGAAGAAAATAAATAAAGAAAGACACTATTCTCGTGTGAGGTAACATGTTTTCCTGTCATTAAAGTGGGTCAAACTGTGGTCACTGCGACCTTCAACAGTCATCTTGTTCAATGTGACTGGCGTTAGAAGTCGACAGTGTTTCCACACACCATGACTAACTCGAAGAAGTTTTAATACTCGCACAATCCTCGAGGTGCAACGAACGGTAAGAAAATTATTCCTTAAGACTCGTAACCATGGTGACGAAGTGATGCTGCAAAATGAAAGATTTTCTAGATACTTACATTTTTAAACATCACTGGGAGTTCTTCTGTCAGCACCAAAGGTATCACTGTATCTTTATTATCTGCTATTTACATGTTCACTACTGCTGACATTTAGTACCACTACTCACACTTAGTACCACTACTCACACTTAGCACCATTACTAGCACTTATCAAGATTTCTAAAACTTAATATCATTACTACCAATTAGCACCATTACTATCAATTAGCACCATGACTATAAGTTAGCAAAGTTTCTGAAACTTAGCACCATTACCAGCACTTAGCAAGACTTCTAATACTTAGCACCATTACTCACACTTAGCACCATTTCTAAAAGTTTGCACCATTACTAGCACTTAGCAAGATTGCTAAAACTTAGCACCATTACTAACACTTAGTATTACCATTACTCACACTTAGTAGTACCATTACTAACACTTAGTAGTACCCTTAGTATCAATTAGCACCATTACTAACACTAAGCACCATTAGGCTTAGAATAGTCTCGCATGCTTATTAAAAAGACTCACAATAATTTTTTTCACATCGTCAGTTACCTAGGATGGGGTTGCCTCTGGATGCATAACCAGCCAAACTCATGACGTGGGAGTGGTCAGCGGTCACTACGATCAAGGTCTCACTTTTGTTGGTCAGTCTGTTGGCCACGTCTATGGCATCTGCAAAGGCTACAGTCTCGTGGAGTGCATGTGCTGGCCTAGATTCGTGGTGGCCGTGGTCAATTTTGCCACCTAATTGGTTAGGGGAAAAAACAAACACAAATCTTATGAAAACAAATCTTACTAATGATTACAACTTTGTATATGATGGTAGGAGTATTACGGCTGAAATATTTTATTGACAGTGGTTCCCAAACGTTTTCTCTAACGGAACACTTCGCACATTCTGAATAGTTAATGGAACACTTTATTCATTTTTTATAGAGATTAATTCACGTGGATGCCTACTAGTTAATTATTCCAGTAGTTCGAGGAACACCTCTTCAGGCCTCGCGAAACACCTCTTCAGACTTCGCGGAACAACAGTTTGGGAAATACTCTTTTATTCTCATTCGGATTTCCACTTATTAGTAAAAATTGAGTCTTATACTAAAAGTACCAGGTGAGTCTGGATAGGTTGAATAATTAGGTAAAGATATTCACCCGAACTCATTGTTAAAACATTTTTGTAATGACGAAAATGATCGAGATATCGGCAAACGACTACCAATCGGAAGAGTTTCTTTTATGTTCTTAGTTCTAAATGTCACTGTACAGGAAGCTTGGAATAGAAATTACTTGCCCCTACAGTCTAGAAAACCCGCGGCTCACATTGCATCTTGTGTGTAAAACTACTGGCCAATTATTGGCTTGGGAGAAAGTCTTCGCAGTGTAATTTCTCAAATGGTTCCTTCATACATTTAATACTGCAGTTAGTGTATAATTATGGTTTTAGAACGAAACATCAGGAAATGCAAAATCTCTAGGTTTTAAAGAAAAACATCGACTTTGTAACATTGGCGCACTTTTCACTAATAGACTTAAACATATTCTAAAATCATTGAAATCAAACATAAGAATATTCATATCTTTTATGTCTAAACGTAATTCTTTTTTTATTTCAAATGTTTTACTTTTTTAAATTATTAAGCAACTAGGAAAAAAATTAACTTTTATGTAACATTTCATGCATCATTCTTACTTAAGATATACCAGAGTTTAGGGACCCCTTTACGAGCCATACGATGTTGGCAGACCCCGACATGCCCAAATAGCATATTTCTAGAGCTGCTAACGCATCAAGACTTAGGACACATTGTGGTTGTTACAGTAGAAATCTTAATTGTAAATATTCAGGAGCATATTTACGCAATTTCGCCCTACGTGGTGCAGCCTCTCTTGAGGCATCGTGTCTCAGTTCAACTGTTCCTTGTCACTAATTCTATTACCCTCTTGCTCTTCTTCAAATGTTGACTTCACATATTTATCGATAATCTAAAAGGTTAGATGGGCATGCGACAAACAATTTATCAAACACGAATTGACGACAGTCCGTAAGTGTACCTCACAACCAGGTATCTTAGTACTGTAGTCGGTCCAATGCAGCCAAACGCAGATTCTATTGACGGGCTAGCCTCTAGATCTATATCTTTCAAAACTCTCACATACTCAAGTCTCCGTAATGAAAGAAAATACTACCCTACCCGAAGATTGATTATTTTTCAAAGAGGCTCACAGATTCATTAGAAACAAACCATATGTAGGGATGCGAGAAATTGCAATGCTACACTTTGTGTCACAGGGCTACCTAAGTGCTAAACCAAGTTGTGCTTCATCTTAGTGTTTTCAATTGGGAAATAAAAATTGATCTAATATCAGTTAAAATGAGTGAATACTGATCACCCATGGGCGGATGGGCCATATTATTTATGTGTTTCAAAAGTTGTTTTTTTTTTTGTGCTGACTTTTTCGCAATTAAATTAAATTTCGAATTAAATGTTTTTGTGATTGCCAGCTATTATATTTTAGCTGCACTTTGAAACTAGTATTAATTTTAAGTGCATTATGTTTTGTTATTTTTCCTTGTTGGCGCATAATAGTAGTGTATTTCAGTTGCTCTCAAACTGTTGTCCTTGGACCCCTGAAAACGATCATAGCGTGTCCGCAGAAAAAAGAAAAGTACAATTATAAAAACTTCTTCACTAAAAGCTTATCCCATCGGATAATTTTAATCATAATATGTATATTATATTACGTACTTTTCTATAACGATCTAAACCGAAGACATTCTTCATTTCGATATTCCTGATTGTGTGTTGTTCATATTTGAAACAGATGAATCCAGGCTAATATAAGAGCAGCTTATAAACACCCACAAATGAAGAATATAAACCAATGTTCAAACAATGAGAGCACAAATGCTGGTTACAAAAATATACACTACTTGTATATTCTGCATTGTGGGTTATATTACAAAAATTGTTGACTGCTTTCCCAGTTTCCTTATTTCGTAGAACGGTGATTCAATGCCATTACGAAACTCATCACAGAAGAAGCAACAAGAAATGTGTGCTCTTTTAGATGTGATGTAAGAGCCAAACATAAATACACTCATAAAATATCATGAAACATATCCAAGTCATTACTGTTTTTAAAAGTAATAATTTTAATAAACACTCCTTCAACCATTTTTTAGGGGCCCATGGGTAATTTGAATGGGTCACCGGATCATTAAATTTGGGAACCTCAGGTGTATTCTATTTGTTTGGACGAAAATTTATACTATCGACAGCTTCGTTTTCCAGGCATCAACTGGTGCAGATCAGGTCAGTTAGTTTGTATTAGATGTGACAAAAATGCTGGTTGCATCTGGTTTTACCTGGTCACGTAGTATACTGCACTTATCTATGGTTTTTTTTTGGATTCGAAGACAATAACTTACTTGGTAGGCATTATCTACATAAATTAAGCCTGGAATAAAGATGTATGTTTTTCTTGAAAGCTTTTGTCTAAAGATTACCTACTTTCAATCGGGTCATAAGATAACCTAGTAACAATTCGGCAAAGGTCACGCATGTACCATTTACTTTCCATTAGGATATGGGACTACCTCTTCGCTGTTGCCCAGTGGAAATCTTCTATCTTACTATCCTTTTCGTCCAATGAGACTTAATTTCCTTTGGGTTCCATGAGACTTAATTTTCTTTAGGTCCTGTAACAGTTAATTTTCTTTTGGTTCCTAGAGACTTATTTTTCATTGGGTACTTCTTAAAATATACTGTCTATTCGTGACCTGGGTATTGGGGCGTGGAGCTTATACTATTACACCGAAAAATAAAATGATACCTTCAACAAACAGGAAATATCCCTTTGAGTTCTTCTCCAGAATTTTAATGGCTTTCTCTGTCATCTCAGCCAATGAAGGTTCTTTGGCAGGGTTCCTGTCAAGCTCATAGCTCATGTGGCTCTGAGTGAATAAACCTAAGAAGAAAAAAAACGACACAATTTTATACTTAGAAACATTTTTTTTAAATTATAAAATGCTTATTGCAAATCTAGGGTCTACTTAATTCAAGACTGGGAAGTGGGAGAAAAAACGTGACAAAACTTAATAAGGCAATAAATTCGTATATACATCCACATTTCTAATTAAGTATCATTCATTCCCTTTATTTCCATATCAAACAAAATAATTAATTACAAATAATTTATTAACAAATCGGCTAATTGTTTGATTGATTCGTGTCTTGTCAGTTACAATAAATAATTGATCAAAGTTTTAAATTGATCCGAGAGTAAAAAAGTGGGAGAAACAGAATGTTCAATCTTTTTACCAGACAAACTAAGTTGATAAAAAGCTTTGTAAATATACCTAAAAGATAATCTGTGGTCAGTGGGTCAACTCTGTCCAATCCAGGTTTGTTATAGACGTATTGGTAGCTGGCGTTCCTTTGGGTCATGATGGCCTCCCATTCCTGGATATTATTAAATATAAAACTTTAAAGACATTCAATAGTTTAATTGAAATCAATAACACTACTCACGGTTTAGACTGCATACTAAAGATATCTCTGTTGGTTTTACTAAAAGGAGCTGGGTCATCAATAAAGATTATTTTTATTACTATTATTATGTGAGAAGCAAACGAGTAATCAATCTCTGGCACTGCCAGGGTCGATTTTCGTTTTTGACAAATAAAATTCACTGTAGTCCCTTTATCAGTGTCCATTAAAGAATTTTCTAGTGATGTGGCAGGTCTGCAGCATTACCGCCTTCTGACAGGCAACGAGAGTCTTCTTATGAATGTTAAGGTCAGTTGTCATTATCCCCTCGGTTGATATAACAATATTATTATTATGTTAGAAACGAACGAGTATTCATTCTCCGGCACTGCGAGGGTCGAGTTTCGTTCAAGACAAACAAAATTTAATTTAGTGTCCGTGGTGATGTGGTAGGTCTGCAGCAGTGCCGCCCTCTTACAGGCAACGACAATGTTCCTAGGAATGTTATTGTTATTATTACGTCCGACTTATGTCGTAAAACGACCGTGGTTCATCTGGTAGATATTTTTTTTCCTTGTTACTAGACAGTAATATTCTGGAGAAGTAGTCCAGCCCACATAGTCAAGTAGTCCAGCCAACATAGTCAAGTAGTCAAGCCCACATAGTCAAGTAGTCCAGCTCATATGGTCAAGTAGTCTAGCCCACATAACCAAGTATACAAATACACGTAGAGTCGGACTGGTTTCTTTGTAATCAGTCTTATGTCCGTTCGGCTTGCTATTCTGTTTCGACTGAGATCCCCTTGCCTGGCTGTCCTTCATCGTGTCTCTTGTCCCCTACTTCTCTCCACTTCGTGCGATCTTGGACCATTTCTCCCATCTATGTCAACTTCTTTTGGAACCGTCATTAGCGTAGCGGGCAACCCGTGGGCCAGGGTCTAGAATATAAATTTAAGCCCCCCCTCCCCTCCAGTGAATTGAGTGTGACTGATCTCACATTGAGCCATACCGCCTGTATCAGTGTCTTTGCAAAAGGGCATTCCAAGACTACATTTAATAAGTTAAGTTCTATGCTTAAATAGCTTCCTAGAAGTAATATAGAATATCGGTTGTTTTATATAAACAAATATTCCAGTTTTTTATTACTCTGTGTTTCAAAAGTAGAAATAAATAAAAATGCATTTCAAAAAGTGAAGCTTATAAGTAGTGTAATTGTATGTATCCATTAGTTTGGATCAGACGTGCAATAAAATGTGTGTTAGACTCTAGACCAAAAACAATAAATCTGTGCGTTTAATAATATTTTTTGCCCATTGTTTTTGTTAGGCGCTATCTCATGGTCTTAGCTGTATCATTACGCTATGATCCTATCACTTATCTGGTCCAGTTGGTAAAATAGAGAGAGAGGGGGGGGAAGGGAGAAGAAAGAGATATCTGGGTGAATTTTACAGTAATTGGTTTCTAAAAGCAATTACAAAATAAAGGGTGGGATAGACCTGATTTTTAGCTCTTAGCTAACGCCTCCTCTGGCTGACGTTCTAACCACTCTGCTAGCGAGGTACTTATGACTAGAGAAGATTTTATAACTATATATTGTTAGTTTAGAGCGGCGACTCATAATTCAGCTTATACCACCACTTCAGTCAAGTACTATTTCTTTCCCTTGTTCCAGATGCAAAAGAAAATAATTTAATTACCAATAGTTAATTAAATAATTGGTTAATTATTTTTATTGATTCTTTTGTCGTCAGATTGTTGAGCTACCGTGCACAAACCTATTACCAGACAGATAGATAACTGTATATTGGGCTCCTTAGTTAAGCTTTTTAAAAATTCGTACTTACTCTATTTATTTTGTAACCTAATTACGGGGATTGTAATTTAGCAAATTGATCAAACAACGAATAAATAGTTGGAACAGTGCCAAAAACTGGTATCTATCTACCTGTACTAAGTTTCTGCCATCCGCTCTGTTGTACCTGGCAGCATTGAAGGTAGGATCAGGGTCAGGGTCATTGAAGCCTGTAGGTAAGAAATAAGCTCTCCCTCCACCCAAGATAACCTGGAGATCAAAACACAGTGAACAGACTGTACTATAGTCAACACTTATACACTGGATTTCGACGTCATATACAACATAGGAAAAGGGGGAAGTAACTTGGACAAAAAAAAATACATAATAGACTTACTTTATGTTAATGAACGATAAGATATTACACAAATTATGTTAAAAGCAGTATATAGAAAACAAAACAAGATGTTTAACCCAATTTTTTGACATATAAAGAGTTTTACGATGCATTAATGAACAGCTGTCTGCTCGTATGGAAAGCACTGCGGACTGTTTTCATTGTGGTTTCTGATATAAATTGAAAATGTATACACTTGAATTATGGTCCACATGCTTCACTATTGCGTAGAAATATTTTCCTACAAAAATCTTACATATTGAGAATTTGCCCACTAACAGCAGGTCTACACGGTGACAAGACGCGTCGTTCAGACTTCACAATAGACGTAAAGAGAGAAGGCTCTTGGGCTTGATAGCAGTTACATGTCTATCGATACGAAACGACTCACTCTTAATAAACCTAGTTGTAATTGACGAAGCAGAATCATCATACACTTATTGTTTTTTTTTTATTTGAGAATCGGTAAACAACAGAGAATCTAAAATACTTACATTAATGTCATTATTCCTTGTAATTAACTGAAGGGCGATATCTTCACAATGTTTTTGAGCAGCTGGAATATTCCTAAACAAAGACCAAAAAGTTGTTCAGTTTCTTAATTTTATGTAGCCTACATTTGGAATACACTTAAGAAAGACATTTCAATTTTTTTCTTAATGGATTTTCATGACAAACGTTACAAATTAAACTTTGGTGTTGCCAACTAAGTGGGAAAAAAATTGAGCTATAAACGGAAGAGCTAAGAAAATTCATTCTGCAGAGCTCAAGAAAATAGCACACATTGTTATACACATCCTAGCGTATCAACACTCCCTTTACTCGGTACACCGGATACACCAAAAAGCTAGCTGTTTGAGTTTTTCATCCATAGATAAAAATCTCTAGAATTTATCACACTACTGAGAAACTTATCAAAGAGCTTTTTTGGAATTTTTTATAAATGGCGGAAAAAGATCCCATGCACATTCTCAGAAGTTTCTCGCCTTTTGGCATTCGTTGGCAGATACAATCGTCGGATAAATTCGTCGTCTTTACTTTTGCTGATTCTTTTTGTCTGTAGATTTCTCTGAATGGATTATCCATAAACTGAACTCTTTCAGATTCTAGAGTGACAGGTTGTATTCTAACATCTGTAATGTTTTCAGGCCAAACTCTAATGTCGTTAGGTCTAAAACATATTATCCTGTTCTTTTTTTTCTACTGAAAAGCTCAAGGGAATAGGAACTTAATACATACTGAATTAAAGTTTCCTGCCCCTAGCTAGTTGATGTCTAATGAGGCCCGCACCACTCTTACGTGACTAGCTATGCCTCTGCCAAATAATGAGACCAGTGAAAGACACCAAATACTAAACAAAGTTTTACTAGAACAGAAAAAAAAGATTTGTGTGAGAATGTGAACAAGCAATCGCTTTCCTTACCTGTCCCCCTCCCAGTCTCTGTCAGCTGAGTGAGAGTAGGATGCTCCTGGAGTAGCGTGAGTAATTCTAGTCGTAGTGAGCACACCTGTTGATTTACCTGGAGGAGCAAAGAAGCAAGTCAGCTTGCTATGAGAAGAAGTCTTTTAAGACCGTTAGACGGTGGGACAAGTCAGCTTGCTATGAGAAGAAGTCTTTTAAGACCATTAGACGGTGGGACAAGTGATGATAAACCAAGAGAATGTCTCTTTTTGCGTTTCATGTTTTCCTTCAGAAACGAAGATGGCGTCCTACCCAATTCATTCTGTTGCATGGCATGGGAGAGAACTTGGAATAATCATGATGAAAGTCCGAAGCTTCTACCACTCGGAGCTACGTTGTCAAAAGGAAAGGAGATATAGCGAAGCCTTGGAAAAAGCCGAAACACATCAATATAAAATGTTGGAACCTTTTAAAGCCAACATAATAAACAGGTGCGTAGCTAGGAATTTTCCATCATCAGGGGGCCAGGGAGGGATTGACCTATTTGACCTCCTGTATTTTGCGTAACATTTAATGTTAAATGTAAAAAAAAAACACTCACTTAGGGTTCCCCCTTAAGTGGGGTCCCGGGGGGGATTTTAAAATTCTCCCCCCTCCTCCACCACCCTAGCTACGCCACTGATAACAAGACATGTTTTTTATCAGTGCCTCCCCCCTTGTGGGACTTTGGCAATGGGCTTTGCTTGCTTACACATAGCACCGACACTGAATTTTTTTTAAATAACCAGAAAATAAAGGAATGTGTAACTGTTCATTCTTAAGGTATCGACTCAATGCAGGTGGGTTAATTATGGTGCAGATTTATCACGAATGAACAGACATGACGGAATTATCAGATACAGGAGTGAACCTAGGGTTTTAATTTTCTGCTGAAATCTCATACAAGCAAAAGCACTTACACTTAATTTAGACCTACACATTTGAAAACACAGCTACTAATAAATAATTTATTCGGCTAGCTATTGATTGAAATTCAACCTACAATTTAAAAAAAAAAAAAAAAACGAAATGTTAACGATCACACGCCCCGGTTCATTTCAAATTTTAAGTGCCGGGGTCATTTTCCAAACATTACGGTTTATTTGGTCAAGCCGAGCTATTTAGGTTAAGACATAAACCTATTTAACACAATCCTCGTCCGAACTGCGACTTATGCATGCGAGACATATAAGTCATCTGCAAAACTCGAGAGAATGCTAAATGTCGCTTAGCAGAAGTGGCCTAGATTTCAGGAGTCACAATTAAATCCTGTGTTTGCAGAGAGAATAAATCATTAGTCCCTGACCCTAGGTACTTCAAAAGTAAGACAAGCTCTTTAATGTATCAGTGTTATACTTGCATTTAAATAAAAGCTTGAGCATAGTGGGCAAAACGTGAGCCGGGGAAAGATACTTTACTGGCGCCCCCACCCCCCTTAAATTTCCAATAACATCACAAGGTTTATAAATAAAATTATTTAATAAAAATATAATGGAAATAAGCTCAGAATAAGACTAAGACTAAGACTTGCTTTATTGATCCTTACGGAAATTTGTTGTGATTACAAGGACTCTTTTCTCATATAAAGACAACACAACAGAAAAATACACATAAATACAACAGACAACATAAAGAGTTCATTCAGCGACTACACACAGGTATCTAGGTGCTTTTCATGTTTCCTAATCAATGAATGTCGGTGATAGAGTCTGACCGAGTGAGGTACGAACGAGTCTTTGTACCACTCCGTTCTTGTTTTGATCTGACGTAGTTCTGATGGAGCGGGTGGCCGTTGTCTTCTAAGATTTTTTCAATTTTTGTTAAAAAAGTTCCTTTAAATGTGGTAATGTTGTGAGTGTAATTTGTGATGCTTTTTTATTATGTATTATGTATTAATATCTACATTAGTTTTTGGCGCCTCTCTGAGCATCGTGCCCCCTTCCCCCCTGATACGCTTCTGGGGAGGGTGTCCACAAAAAACCCGAATAGGGCCTCCACTTACACAAATCCAGCACCTTCGCCAGAATGTGACATATTTTTGTATCGATGTTTTACCTGCGCTGATTGACCATCTGAGAATGGAGTCCACATGTGCGTCCTGTGCGGAGGAGCAGTTAAGTCTCTGTGCCTTGCCACTGAGACCTAGCAGACCCTGGTTGGTCTTTACACCCGTCAGATACGCCGTCCCGGAGGCCGCGGAGTCGGTGGTTTGTCTGTCTACATTGTATGTCTGTGAAACAAATCCGGAACAAAATGTTTAATTTAAAAAAGGAAGTGATATGAGCTAACAGGATGTAAAAAAGTAGTGTAGCATTCTGTATGGAGGAACTATTATTACGATCAACCAGATCACTATATTACATGGTAATCTGTAATGCTGGAAACACATACCCTTGAAAGACCAGTGTATGGGAACTTGTCAAAACTCAGCTTATTTTCTTCACCGCTGTTTCCCGCCATCTGGCCAGCCAAGATTCTAGCAGCCGTCACCGTGGGAATGCCCATACCATCACCAAGAAAGAAAATGACGTTCTTTGCTACACCTTTTGGGAGCTCCTTGGGCGCTGCAGTCAGTTCATCGAAGGCCAAATTGTGCCAGTAAGAAGGCTCTGTAGAAATGCAATAAGAACTTCAAAAAAAAACTTTATATAAAGACATCAGAAGAACACTATATAAGAACTTCAGAAGAACACTATATAAGGACATCAGAAGAACACTATATAGTATATAAGGACTTCAGAAGAACACTATATAAGAACTTCAGAAGAACACTATATAAGGACATCAGAAGAACACTATATAAGGACTTAAGAAGAACACTATATAAGGACATCAGAAGAACACTATATAAGGACTTTAGAAGAACACTATATAAGGACTTCAGAAGAACACTATATAAGGACTTCAGAAGAACACTATATAAGGACTTCAGAAGAACACTATATAAGGACTTCAGAAGAACACTATATAAGGACTTCAGAAGAACACTATATAAGGACTTCAGAAGAACACTATATTGTAAGAAGTGAGAAAGTATGGACAGAAAACGATTAGTGGAATCAAACATAATAAACACATTTCTTAGTAGAGTTTAGACTTAGTAGTCTTTAAGTAACACGAACTACACATTTGAGACCAAAAGAAAATCCACTGGCGTGTGCCGTGGACAGACGTAGAAGGCGAAAAGAGAAACTAAATCGACCGCCCTTGCACAGTGGTTATGTCTACGTTGGGGGTGGCAAAATATGTAGGTCGCAGCTGGGGCGAAGCTATGTGAAATACTGCGCTCCTCATTAATCTTCGGGCTCTAAGGCAAGCTGTATTAACACGAGCTACAAGGGTGAGATTGGAATGTAAGACATACGCCTAAGCTTTTTAGTTAATTAATCAAGTAATGAAATAAAAAGGTTTTAGAAAGATTGTATTTTTTTATTTATTTACTTTGGGAATTGCAAACACGTGGAAAGAGCTTGCTGCCCTATGCCTGTACGGCGCAAAAGGACCTAAGTCTAAGCGAATCCATAGATAGCAAGCATTTGTGTATTGATAAGCAAAGTTTTGAAATACGATTTCTTTCCCTTGTTGGATACCAAACAAAATAAGTACGCCTAATGACCAATAGTCAGTTGACTAATTGGTTATTCATTTTTTAAAATGATTCTTGTTTTGTCTGTTAGAAGAAATAATTGTACATAATAACTTGGTCCGAGATAATGCTAACAACTTACCGGTTTCATATTGATAATATGCAGCATTAACATGGTAGAGCAGTACCGCCAGTAAACTTAGAAGACTGGCCGCCATGGCTATGTCCTCACCAACTGTAAAAAAAAAAATATGAAACATAAAACATATTGGTGGTAATAAAATAAATGAATGTATTAAAATTTTAATTCAAATTTTTTTTTTTTAAAAGAAATAATCATCCATAATACCAAAAGTTTTTTTTTTTGACATTTCACGCCTTGCTGTGACGTGTGGCACTGACTGGAAAGGAGACTTTCTATGGTTTTTCCAAAAAAAAGTAATGTATATCTAGCCAATAGCAAAACTAATTTGTCAAACATAAATTGCTACAGGACAATCTCTCTACAGGGCACCACTAAGATATTAGTGTCTTTAAAACAAAACAAAACCCAAGGATACATTGAAGAACGACAATAAAAAAAGAATAGTTTCTAGCTACATTTAGTAGTGTATAAATATGTTCATGTATTTGTAAAAATAACCAGATTTTGTACAGTGCAGAATTTGAAATTGTGAGCTACAGAAATGATATTATTATAAAATGTAATGTAGATTTTATTCCAGTTTCAGCTTCTCCAAAGTTTCAGGAAGTTTCAGCTTCTCCAAAGTTTCAGGAAGTTTCAGCTTCTCCAAAGTTTCAGGAAGTTTCAGCTTCTCCAAAGTTTCAGGAAGTTTCAGCTTCTCCAAAGTTTCAGGAAGTTTCAGCTTCTCCTTAGTTTTAGATGTTTTAGAACTAGATGTTTTGTCATATATAATGTATCTTACTTGTAACTTTAAGTTTTAACTTTCACAAATAACACCCAATGTTGATTACGTCTAATCGGGAAATTTCTAATTTTAGATCAAAGAGTCTGGAATACAAAGCTAATACTTTAATTATATATCGTCAAGAAATCTGTTCAACATAATGGCGGTATTTAAATTCTTCAATACGTTATAAAACAATGATGATAGTCTGATCATGTCTTACAAATACCCAGTGAAACGTTTTAAAGAAAAATACAACAAATACATTGAAACACTTATGGCAGGTTAATAAAAAATAATGAAAAAGGATATTAAGTGCACAAAAAGAAAACAAAACACAATAGATCTAGTTTCTAAGAGAAAGACTTGGAGAAATAGCCCATTGTGACAAGAAAAATAACCGTAACACATTCACTTACTAATTTGAAACCCAAGTTTCAACCAAGCAAGATCTATGTACCTGTTGGCTACAAAGGAGTGAATATAATCCACTGACCAACTGTTTTGAAAGAATTTCTTATCTGATTTCTTATCTTGTACTAGGTAAACTGTCAGCACAACGGAGCATTAGGCCAACATTAAAAAAAAAATTCGTTATCTAATTAAAAATGTTACAGAAATGTGTCACTTTCACTCTCAACACGAGTGAGATTTTCAGTTCTTGATATCCTGCTAAGAACAGCTGCTGACCTGGAAAAGTGGTGACGCCAACTGTCGCAGCACCCTTACGACGAAAGAGACATGATGGATGACGATGATTGTATCAATAACTCCCTGTAATATATTTGTATTGTTGTCTCTGTTGGATTTCCTCTTACGCTTAGAGTAGCAGGCAGTGCTGCACATGATCTGCCTTTTCGTAAGATTTGCTTGCTCTTCTCTGAGCCCCTCATCTACAGACTGTTGAAGCCGTCTCAACAGAACATCGCTACAGAAGAACACGACCTTAATAACCAGCCTTACAGTATTTTGCATAAACAAAACTAAATCCAAGTAGGGGCGGACAGGGTGTCGAAATTGGCCCAAGCAATTCTTTACAATTCGGCCCATAAATTGTATATCATACAATTAAAGGCCTACCTGTCCTCAAAATCGTTATGTTAAGTTAAATAATGTAGCGATAACTGTAAACATGCTCTATATCTTTCTAAGAAATATAGGCCTCCAGTTGTTTTTAATCGCTAAGTTTGTAGGCCCTAAAAGGATGAAGTCTACTAGGAGCACTGTCTATGGATGTAGGCTATACATTATTTCAGAAAAATTAAGTTAGCATTAGGACCTACAATGTAGAGCCCTCGTGTAAACAATTTTATTTTAAACACGACGCCCAGAGGGCAGCTTTTATAAGAGAATATTATAAAACCTTTACCAATTTAATAGGTGCCATAGTGGCATTCATGGGGCCCTTTATGTGACCCTACCGGCCCTTTTGGGTACCGCCCACTGGGCCTTAGCCCGAATGCCCATATAGCCAGTCCGCCCCTGAATCTAAGTCTACAAAACTTGTTTAGTATCATATTTCTCAGACGAACTGACTGTTCCCAATAATACGTTTCTCACACATATTTTTCATCTTTTAATAAAAGAAGTTGCCGACAAGCAGAAAAAAAACAACAACCTTATCTAAGGGAAAGAACTGCTAATTACCATTTACCTGAAAATAGCAGGGTGTAGCTCCCTTTCTGTCATTTTAAACCAAATTAATTAATTAATATTAATTGATTTACTGATTCCTTAATTTTTGGATTAATACGTGTATTGTCATAGACAATGAATAATGATGCAAAATTTCAACTTGTTCCAAGAATGGGAAGTGTGAGAAAATACGTGTCAAAACGTTATAGGGGATTAAATCCATATATACATTCACATCTCTCATTAAGAAGCAGCTAATCCCCTTATTTCGATATTAAACACAGTAATTAATCACAAGTAATTAATTAACTATTTTCTTTTTTTATTATTGATTCATGTCTTGTCAGGTAAAATGAATACATTTGTTAAGTTTCAACTTGATCCAAGTATGGGAAATAAGAGAAAAAATATGTTCAAACTTTTTACCAGACAGACACTGCATTTTTTTTGGTCATTTTTTAATTATTTCATTTAGTGGCCACCCGATTCACTTTGCCTAGGACCTCCAGTTATCTAAGACCGGTCCTGGCTAGAAACAGGCCATAGTAAAATTCCAAGGATAGAAGATGTATGAAAATTAAGGATGGCTGCCTGGCCGAGCGTTATGCGTGTTGGACAGTCATTCGGTCGTCTCGATGGTCACTTGCCCACTGCCTATTCCCATCGTCCTGCGGAAGGTTTGGTCTAGGAAGTATGATTATCTTCAACTCTGAAGGAACATCTGAAACAATTTTTTTAAAATTTATAATTTAATAAAATTATATTATAAAATAATAATATTAAGAAGAAATAGATATATTTCGAAGTGTTTTTTTCGCTGGGATTAGTTGTTTTTAACTGTTAAGAACTGCTCTGTAATGCCTCGTTAATATATCTCCTACTTTTATTGTTGACAACCCTGCTCAGAACTGTGTTTATGCCACCTATCCATGATTATAGATCTTAGGTCTAATTTATTAGATCTGTATTTATTTATTTAAATGATTCGACAAGCCAGAATATCTTTGATTAGTTTTGCTGCAGGGGCTACAGTTTTACTATTCCCTGCAGTATTTCATGTACTTCCCTTCATAGGATTTATCTGGGAAGACTTTTGGCATGCAATTTTGATGATCCATTTTTTAATCTGCAATGGAGCTTTCTCCGCAATTTATGTTCATCAAAGAGATTCATACCGGGTAATAATTTTGTTATTGTTATTATTTCACATTAGTTTTCTCTTCAATTAAAATGCCAAATTAAATTACATATATAGACAGCCAATATGAATATAATATAGACTATTGTCAGTATTGACTATAGAATATAGATCCACTTAGACTTAGTTAGCTATGCGAAAAAAAAAACGGAAGCGCGGGAGAAAAGACATAATTTACAATTTTATTTAGAGATTGCGTTTTTGATGTTTTTTTTTTACATAGGCCGCACTTGGAAATTTATTAGTCTACACTTTTGACTTAAATGTGAGAAGTTTTAAAGTTGTGTTATCGATTACATAAACTTTAGACAATGGGCTAATTAATGCTTAATTAATGAGGATTTTTTTTTTTAAAGTTAATTACGTTTTTTTTTTACTTATAATGAAAAATATCATTTTTTTGTTTTCACCATTTCAGAAGTTAGGATAAAGAACAAAGGTTAATTTTTTTTTTCATATTAGATATCATGCCTGGCCATAATTCTACCAACTTTTATTGCTGTAAGCCTTATGGGGCGTTTACAAAGTTTTAAAATGCCATTTAACAAAGAAAATAATGGCCATGGACAGTTTTGGTGATAGTCTATAAGAAAACTTTTGTGAACAAAAATAAAAACATGTCAGACTTTGTAAAGCCTAATATTCTGCATAAATATATTCCAATAGTTTATGTGTACTTAACACATTTGCACAAATTGTGACAAACTTTAAAACGCATTTTAAAAAACATTTTATCAGACTATTTTGATCCAACTTTTTAAATATTTTCTGTCATCACAATGCCGCAATTTTGTCCCCACCCCTCTGACATTTGTTGAAGCTCAAGCCCTGATAATTAATTTGTTTATTTCCTTCAATATTTACATTCTAAACAAGTAAAGTTCATAAATATGAATGAAATCAGCTTTGTGAGCTAGAAATTTACTACTAATATTAGATCTACTATTAAACGAAACTCAATTCCAACTTTTGAGCTTAGCTAGCAACAAGCTCTCCTCTCTCTCCATGTAAACTGATGTTTGGTCAAAATGCCACAAAAAAAAAATCATAACTTTCTAACTGTTAAACATATGTAGTCATAATTTTATACATCATTGGAAAGTTCTGTAGAAAGTATTTTAATGATGTACTAACGAAAATTGTTTTTTCAAAGATAAATTTTTTATTTCACATCTGAAACTTAGTCTCTAGAATTAATCTACTCTCTAGAATACTCTTGAGTCTAATCTACTGACAATCTAGATCTAGAGAGTCTACAATAAATCTAGATCTACATAGCTGAATTATATAATATAAGAATAATAGAGATCTAGATTCTCTAAATCTAATTTAAAAAATGTATAATTTATAATATAGATTAAGATCTAGATTCTAGATCCATCCATATTTTTTAAAAATCTAGATCTAGAAAATTATAACTTTACATTTTGGAGTGATTCTTCAGAGTACTGCTATCAAGTAGTGTCATATTAGGCTAGAAGTTTTTGGTTTCATTTCAAGTGTATTTCACTTCTTCAACCATTTCTGTGGCATTTTACGACTCAGGATCTTTCACTTTACAATTTCTTATGTGACTAAAGAGGCCAATCCTTGATACACAGCTGCGGTCACAGGTTGGGCATCTGTAATTCCAAGGCACTGTTGCACTTTCACCCTTTTTTTTTTCTTCTGGTATGTAAGCCATCTGCAACCCAAGACCTTTTCTTTTATGCTTGCTCTCCATGAGGATCTATCCAGTGCCTCTTTTTCCCAACTGTTAGTGTCAAAAGACAAAGGCATAGCCCTCGGCACCAAAATCAGACATGTGCTCCCTGGTCATGGCCACATTCTCATATGCTTGCGACTCTTGGATGCTGACTGCAGATCTAGAGAGGAGGATCCTAGCAACGGAAAAGAGATGCCAAAAGAAGGATCCTAGGTATCACTTTTAAAAGACTGCATCACAAACCAAGAGATTAGAGATAGGGTTACTGCAGCGATTGGACCCCACAATGACCTACTAACTATTGTAAAAAAGAAAAACTCACAAGCTACAAGATGTTGAGATGGAAGGACAACATAAAAGAATGGATGGGCCTACGATTGAAAGAGGATCTATCAATGGCAAAAGTCAGAGAGGAATGAAGAAAGACGATTGACAAATATTGCATGGTGCACCAATGGTCCGACAGACTAAGGGATAGGCAAAGGTAAAGCCAGCCAAGGCGTCTGCTGCTGATAACAGGCGGATGTCCTGGCACCCTGCTTATCACAGCACTACCTCATTGGTTATTTTATCTTGCCTCCTTATTTTTAAAATCCGCTTTGAGCATCAGAAGTAGAAGATACACATCTGCCAAGAGTAGGTTGACTATGTTTCACTACCATATAGAAGAGTGCCCATCCATTAGACAAGAGCTTTAGTATTGGTATTCAGCAAGGTATTGTCCCATACTCTTGTTCTGCAGCATCGACATGGTGCCCATTGCCTTGGCTATCTTGTTGTTGATGTCTTTATCCAGTAGAGCATCGTTGGATATGATGGAGCCAAGATAACAAAAATGGTCAACGATTTCCAGAGGTTGGCCATTAATGGTCATGTGAGGTGCAGTGCTAGTGTTCAAAACTTGTATTTTGATCTGGCTTTGTACTTTCTGAATTTATCAATAGAAAATGGATAGGACTACATACATTTCTATAGCAGTGCTGGTTAAATGGGTACATGCTTCTGGGTTTCAAATGCACCACTGGGACATTATTGATGATTAAAGTACAACTAACTGTTTATTTGTTTGTTATTTAGCAGTATAATTTAAATGTTTTTATTAGTGTTAAACAGCTCAATAAAGAAATTTAAGTTTTGAGCACTTAAATTATGTTTGGTCTCAGCTTAAAAAATGGGACACCATAGCACCTGTAACACTTCTAATACAAGATTTTTTGTAAGATAGCAGATTTTAATAGAATTTATGCTATTTTTAAATTTTAGTTAAATATATATATTTTATATATAGGCTATTCAAGATCTTAACAATAATTCAAGCATTTATTATAACATGACTATTTAATCACAAGATGTTGGGAATGTTACAAAGTGACACCAATTTTAAATATATAGCCTTTTTTTTTTCAATACATGCTGATATTTTTTTTTTTTTAAATATGTAAATACATTAAAACAAAATGTGGTAAATGGGTGGACAGAGATATATAGAGGTGCACATCAATAAATTCTTTTATTAGTGGTTCACAATATAGTTTTTTTTAATAACAAAGAGATCCATATTTTGATCAAGTTCTCTACTGTGGATAAATTTGAATGTGTTAACTTACAGAAACTAATGTGAACAGGGGGAGTCAAGGCGATGTAGTTGTTTGAGGAGCAATGAAAGGGAACTGATTTAATCTATTTCTGTTTTATCAGCTATGAGTCTGCACAACAAGTCTATAATGTTATTGATTGATTCTCATAATTGGACACATTTTTATAATTTCATATTAATATGGATTTAAAAAGCATGTATTTATCTGTGGATTCCTCATGCATTTATATGAATCAAAAGATTATTATATGTTGTTGAAAGAAACAACGGTATCTTTTTTGAAAAATTATTGATATTTATATAATGAAAGGAAAAACATTTAATATTATTATCTGTATCATATTTTCCTGACAACAAAAATCTTTGGCATATTTTTTTTTTTGTAGGCTTAATTTCTTTAATTAGATACTGTTGTTTTTTTTTAGTCTTAATTATGCAACTTAATTTTTGTTTTGTTAGCCTTCAAATTACATGTTTAAGTTTAAAAATTGAAAATATGAACTATTTTTCTATATGGTTACTTTTTTTTTAATGTTTGTTATGTTTACACAATTTTTATAAAATTCATTTTTCAAATCTTTCATTTAAAGGAGAAAACTTTAAAATTAAGTGTCACCATTAACCAGGTACCATTTTTGGGGCTAATTATTTCTAGGTTACAAGAAATGATATCCACAGCTTAGCTTAATTAAGTTTCGTTTAAAGCCATTTGTCATAGACACTAAATGAAAAAAAAAGAAGATAAAATTGGGTAGTTCTTTAGACTAGAACTGGTGTCGCAGTTACGAGTAGCTATGTGTGACACATGTGGCCAAGGTCTGCATAATGTCAATGGTCAAATGTTACAAGTGGGGCTGTTTGTGAAAGGACCGTGATTTGATCATATGATCTTCTAGAAAGGATATGCCACAGGCCCATGGCATTTCTTTTTTTAGAAGCTTTTGGCGACTATATAGAGCACAAGAGAGTTGACTTCAGTAATAACAATAATTCTTTAATTTATGGAGCGCTGTTAACAAACTGTTAACAAACTAACAAACTCAAGGCAGTGTGATAACATTATAAACGTAAACACGAGAGCTAAAATTAAAAACTAATCTAGAAGCAGTATAGTTCAGTCTGGTTCTCTACAGTGTAGTGATTTTACAGTCAGGCTCTCTACAGTGAAGTGATTGTACAGTCACGCTCTCTACAGTGAAGTGATTGTACAGTCTGGTTCTGTACAGTGAAGTGATTGTACAGTCAGGTTCTCTACATTGAAGTGATTGTACAGTCAGGCTCTATACAATGAAGTGATTGTACAGTCAGGCTCTCTACAGTGAAGTGATTGTACAGTCAGTGTTTCTTGCCACAAGTTTTACAGTATTTGGTTGTTATTTCTCACAGAAAATAAAATACCATGTAACTTATATATATAATCAGCTACCATTCGCAGAGAGCAATATAGATAGGCTAGCATTATTTACCCTGCAACAAAAGATAGTATTTCACATTTAAGCATACTCTTTTTTTCTCATACAGATTTCTGTTCGTGCTGGGAATCTTGGAATTGTGTTTGGCTTGAGCTTCCTTATTAGTATTTACAGTCAATCATGGCAGCACTTTGGCTGGTATATGATGGCTTTGACATTTTTCCACTGGTCAGAATATGAAACAACTGCACTGACAAACCCATCGTCATTGACACTTGAGTCTTTTCTGTTAGATCATAGCCGAGAGTACAAGATGGCTGCTGCTGCTAGCTGTGCAGAATTTATTGTGGAAGGTTTGGTATTCCCAGGTTAGAATTGAATTCAACATTATTTCAGGGGGACAACTAAATTTTTATTTTCAGCAACATAAATGCAGTTATCTTTCTTTTTAAATAAACTTTGTGATTCTGAGCTGTCCGATTAAGTTGACCCATGGTTAATAGTTTATTTAGTTATAATTTCTTCTCATTTACTTAAATTAGCTTCTATTTTTTGTTGTTGACATTTATAATTTTAAAAAATGTTAAAGGTAGTAGTGTGGACTATTAAACCGTGACTAATCAGGCTTCATCTCCCCCCAACATTCTAATACATGGATCAAAAACATTTCTTGTTTCTTAGTTTTATAAGATGTGTCAAACTCAAACAGTTACAAAGATTTCCCATCACTTACATAGTTACTTAGTAAGAAATGACTTTTATGCATTTTTATTTTCTTTTTCTAATAGACTTATCTTTTAAGTTATGTCATTCTGACCTGTAATTCAACTATGAGGCTACTGATTTTAAAAGATTAACTACTACTTCTACATTTCTTAGTATTTTTTGCGTAGTTATACTACACAGAGGCGCTGTGGCTGAGTGGCAAAGCACTTGGCTTCTGAACTGGGGGTCCTGGGGTAGAAATCCTGGTGAAGACTGGGATTTTTAATTTCTGGATCTTTGGGTGCCTCCGAGTGTACCTGACATTAGTTGGGGAAAAGTAAAGGCGGTTGGTCGTTGTGTTGGCCACATGACACCCTCGTAAACCGCAGGCCACAGAAAAAGAAGACCTTTACATCATCTGCACTATAGACCACAAGGTCTAAAAGGGGAACTTCACTTTTTTTTTTTAATATACAACAATTAAAAAAAAATGACTTTCACAACTCTTTCTTAAATGAGTAATTTAATTTAATTTTTTTTTTTTCACTAGGCATGAAACATCAGAAGTGGATCAGCACGTTTGGTTTGATTCTGACTGTAGGTGGTGAGCTGTTGCGTAAGGCTAGTATGTTCACAGCCAGAACAAATTTTAATCACCACATCCAGCATACAAAGCAGGATGGCCATATTCTTGTTACAAGAGGGGTCTACTCTTTGTTCAGACACCCAAGTTATGTTGGCTGGTTTGCATGGAGTATTGGAACTCAGGTTAGAATTATCTACTTATTATCAGTCCTTCTATGTTAATTTAATTTATTCTTATTTTTAAGACTTAATTATTTTATTAACATACGTTTTTAGGTATTTAGTGTAGAAGTTTAAGAGCATTTTCATCAGAATGTAAAATAAGTTGAGGCATTATTCACTTAAAGTGCTATGTAAAACTAGAATGGAGCCATTCCTAACACATGCACCTAATCTAAGAAATGTTGAGAACATCAAGACTATAGTAGTTTCCTTATAATGTAGATCTATCATAGCTACATAATTTTGTTTTATAGTATGTTGATATAGGATTGCAGTTATTGGTTGAGCTGTAAACTTGAGTTATTGCTACCCAAGCTGATGATCCAGGGTTAAATAATGGTTTGAATCCACCTAGTTTTAAAAAGAAGATGGCATCTGTTTTTTTTAAATAACTAGCTTGTCATCGAAATCTTAAGTTATTATTATTTTTTTTTAATCAGTGTGCCATTACACTCAATCATTTAGATTTTTATTTCACTGAGAACTAATATGTTGAAATAGCTTAAGCCCCAAAATATATTTTAAAGGATTTAAAACATATGAACAATTAGTACAGTAGTTTACACCTTGCTATATATAATTGCAATGACTGGCTGAAATTCGATATAACCATATGTTGGTAGATTTTTCTTTTTACTTGTCATTTATTTTGAACTCAGCACTTTAAATTGACTGAAGTCTTTTGGTACTGAATGTATACTATCCTATTCTACTTTAAATTGACATATGTCTGTTGGTAAAGAGAAATATATACTATTGTATTGTACTTTAAACTGACTGATATCTTTTGGTCCAGATCAAAATCCCAGACTTTAACAGGATTCAATCTTCTCTTCCCTCCTCCTAGTATGGAAGTCAAGCTTTTTACTACTCAGCCAACACCCTGATCATAAGAATTCATTTGTCTTGCCAAGACAATAAAAATTAACAAACAAGTTAATATTTTTTTTTGGCACTGTTTCAGATCATGTTATGCAACCCCATCTGTCTAATAGGATACACAATAGTTTCTTGGCGTTTCTTTAATGAAAGGATAACAGAAGAAGAAATTTATCTTTTGAATTTCTTTGGAGAAGACTATCTAGATTATCAGAAAAAGGTTCCGACAGGTATTCCCTTTGTTCGTGGTTACAGGCAATATTTGTGATAGTTTGTGTATGGTTAGAGTATGTTTGATATAGAATGACGTGAGCAGACTTGGCAAACATGAAGCTTGTTATTGTTGAGTGTATGAAATATGAATTCTTGTTTATATTTCAATCCATCTGATATTTATTATTTTTGATGGTTTCATTGTAATAGCTAGATTGGTTTGTATAACTGGTCACAATTAAATGAATGCATACTAGAACAAATTAAATTATGTATGCATTTACATAACTTGCTAATTGATAGTTAGTTGCAGTATTTCATTTAAAGAAAATGTTTTTTTGATTTTCATGTAACTGAATCTGTCGACATGCATGTTTAAGTCAACACCTTTTTGTTTTTTTAATCTCATGTTTGGAATAAGTAAGTTAGACAAAGTTTTATTTATCTGCTGAGACTCATCTTTTGTCATGTTATACATTTTGAAAAATTGTACTTTTAGTATAACTATTTTTAGCAGTCTATTTTATTATTTATCATATTTTTGTTTTTTTTTACTTTAAAAAAAAAACAGCAGCAAAATACATACATGATAATTCTAACCTTCTGCTACATAGTGAGGTGTAATGGTTTGAATGTTACAAGTAAAAGTAAAGGTCCCTTTCAGACCTTGAGATCTATGGGGCAGATGATGTAAAGGTCATCTGTTTCTGTTAATGAGGGTGTCATGTGGCCAGCACAAGGACCAACTGCCTTTACTTTTCCCCGACAAAAGTCAGGTATCCATTATAGCTGGGTGTACTCAGGGGTGACCAAAGATCCAGAAATTAAAAATCTCACTCCTCACTCAGATTTGAGCCCTGGTCTTCAGGTTCAGAAGCCAAGCGCTTTACCTCGCAGCCACAACACCTACCGAATGTTATAGGTGGGAAAGTAAATTTTTCTGACATTAATGTTATCTGATCTATGTTGCTGACATTTCCAATGAATGACTAGATGAAAGATGCAAAGGTTAGTTGTGGGGTTTCTGAAAGCATAGGTAGGCCTATATAAAGGAGCAGTAGAAGAATAAAATTAGCATTTACAACAATGTTAGTGTATGCTAGTCTACTGGCATAAAAAGCGTTTTTTTTTTTTTTTTTCCATTTTGGTTAATTTACTTTATGATTGATTGAGCCATGCATGCCTCACTTTACTGACATCTACTGCATTTTTATTTTCATCCATCAAGTAACTTGGTAAAGTTGTAATAAACAATGAGATGTTAAGAGAAATCTAGATATCTGTGTTTTGTTATAAGTCAGAATTTTATTACATTGTCAGCTTTAATCTTCACATTCATACAAGTGCCTGATTATATTTTTGTGTCATTGTTTAGTCATGAATATCCAATACAAATTGATATGATCTTTAGACAGTTCTGTTTATTTCATTTACTTCATTTTATTCACTGCAAACAAATTTGTTGCGGACATTGTTGGACACAAAACTAAAACAAAAATAATTTGAAAACTTTTTCTTTTCTGTTAGGGAGTGTTTGTCAATGCTTCTTTAATTCTGTAGAGCTTCTATGTGTTAAGACACTTTGTCAGAAATGAAAACGTCCTAGCTTACACTTCCCATAGAAAGACAGGGTATGTTTGAAAAGAGTTCAGATTTTAATAAAATAAATAAATGGTGGTTTAATGCTAAATTAAAGATGTTATGTATACAGAAAGAAAGCTCGATCAAGATACTCAGGTAGAAAGAGTCCATCTTCAAAGTACAAACCTAAAGAAGAATCTTGTAATTTCTGCAGTTTAACAAGCTTCCCAGGCAATACAGTGGACTTTGTCATTGGATTTAGATTTTAGATCAAACTTTTGAAAGTACCAAGACGTATTAACCACCAAGTTCCATTGTAACATAAATGCGTTTTCCAATTGTTACAACAGACCATTTAGTACCAATTTATTGGCAGTAATGTTGTAGAGTTATCAATTTTAGGCTGCCTTTCATAACCCAGTTTTGAGATAAAGTATAACTGGACATAAGCCAATTTAATTTTGAACCATAATGAGACCACAAGTTTGCATCACAAGCTATGAAAAGTATTTCACTCTTACAATGTTTATGCATTTGTCCAGCTGTGTTGTTGAAAGGATAATGGAGGGGAGAAGAGACAGTGACCGCAGCATATTACACCATTTTGAAAAGGACACCGCAGCATATTACACCATTTTGGGAAAGGACACCGCAGCATATTACACCATTTTGGGAAAGGACATGGCAGCATATTACACCATTTTGGAAAGGACAGCGGGGATTATTACACCATCTGGGAAAGGACAGCACATCAAATTACACCATTTGGGAAAGGAACCGCAGCATATTACACCATTTTGGGAAAGGACACCGCAGCATATTAGACCATTTTGGGAAAGGACATGGGAGCATATTACACCATTTTATTAAAGGACACTGCAAGCATATTACACCATCTAGGAAAGGACAGCGGAGATTATTACACTATTTGGGAAAGCACAGCGCAGCATATAACACCATCAGGGAAAGGACAGCACATGAAATTACACCATTTGGGAAAGGAACCGCAGCATATTACACCATTTTATTAAAGGACACTGCAGCATATTACACCATTTTGGGAAAGGACATGGCAGCATATTACACCATTTTATTAAAGGACACTGCAGCATATTACACTATTTTGGGAAAGGACATGGCAGCATATTACACCATTTTGGGAAAGGACATGGCAGCATATTACACCATCTAGGAAAGGACAGCGGAGATTATTACACTATTTGGGAAAGCACAGCGCAGCATATTACACCATTTGGGAAAGGAACTGCAGCTTTTTACACCATTTGGGAAAGGAACCGCAGCATATTACACCATTTGGGGAAGGAACCGCAGCATATTACACCATTTGGGGAAGGAACTGCAGTATATTATACCATTTGGGAAAGGATAGCACAGAACATTACATCATTCAGGAAAGGACAGAGCAGCATATTACAGCTGTCACAGTTCTTTTTTTTTTTTTTGAAGTTTCAGATGTTACAAGATGTCCCTGTGACGTGCCGGGGATTCTGTAGATATTTCTAGATCTAAAAATGTCTTAGAGATTCAAATAACAACAAAGATCCTTTCAATTCAAATACAGAACTTTAATTCAACAACTGGGAATCACTGTAATATACAGTATATACAAAATTAAACTGTATCAAATGAATATCTTCTTTCAAAACTCAATAACAAATAGATTCACATGAATACTACATCTAATTTCACAACAAATAAACTATATGACTTACCACTTCAAGTTACATCTCCAAACTAATTCTCTACATTTCTCTAAGTTTTTCTATACACCTTCACGTGAGGTTTTCCTCGCTGGGATAAATTATACTAAGTTTATTACCCTAGATTAGGTTTATTTAAACTGATACGTCACAAAACCATTTGGGAAAGGATACGGTAGCATATTACACCATTTTGCGAAAGGATACCACAGCATATTTCACCAATTGAAAAAAGACACCAACATTAAAAAAAAAAGTAGATTCACAGATATAAGGATCAAATTTTGAAACCCCCCTCTATCATTTAGTTACATAAGTAAGTATATAAAGTATTTTTATTATACTATAAGTGTCTTGCATTTCAGTTTTAACCAAACATGCAGAGTATCATTCTTAGACCTTACATAACACTTTATTTGGGATTTTTACAGTCATACAAAGTTATAAGTACAGTAGTCTGCACTTTGCATACACTTTGATTTTGAAGATCTCGACTACATTCTTTCAGCAGTAACATTCAGTAAAAAAAAAAAAAAGAAAAGGAAGCGATATCATAAAATGTGGTGGTAACGTAATGGAACTTCAAAAATATCAAAATGAAAAGAGAAAGAGTGTAACAGATTGTAAAGAAATGATTATGATGATAAACAATATCAAGAACACCGAATGGAAAGAAAAAAGGTTACCCACATAGACTAATATATACTACTCTACACTAGACATGGAGATTTTTTAACACTACAAAAATTAGAAATTTTTGTTAGAAAGTTGGGTCAAGGCGTTGTTTTGTAAATTAGTTATAAGAAGTAAAGTTGTTGTTTTTTTCAACCCTAACCTATGTAATGTAATTTAATTTTTAGATCTAGATCTAGTAACTGAACATAAAAAAACGAGAGTACTCCCGTCTCATAATTATTATTTGCAATTTTTAGATACATAATCTAGAAAGATCTAGTTAATCAATCTTTTAAATGCACATAAGATGATTTAAATCAACATGAATATTTCGATCTAGGATTTTTGAAACATTAATCTCAATGGAAACAAACAGGAAATGGCTTTGTTTGATCTATTTGCGTGAATAACTGAGAAATGATTTTACATTATTTCTAAACTTTGAAAACTAAAGATCATTACTTTTCTAAGACAGAAAAGATTGATTGGGGCGACTCCCTTTAGAGCTTAAAAACGAGTTTACGTACATATATATATATATATTCTCCCACCCCTCGTTGTCTCGTGGACTATCCGCAGAGTGATATTTCCTTTACTTCTTACTACTCGACAAAACTCTTGAAGGAAGAAGAGAATTATAGATATAGGTCTGTGAATCGATAAATCGCGGATAAGAATTTATTTCCGGATTCCAGTCTATATAAGTCTATGGTTACCCACTAAACAAAACAAATTACTTCCTGCTACAGGGGAGATAACTTTAAAAAATGAATTCTAGATTATCGGATTTATTATCATATGGTTCATTAAAATACTTATATGTGAGGATTTGTTTCCGTGTAACTAGCAATGATGATGTCTTACTTTTATGTACACATGTATAGACATTCGTTTGAATGTAAATCTAGATGTTAGATGTGTTTTTCTTGAGCGCCTAAAGGCAGCACGGAAACTTGCCTGATACTCCCATTCTACCACTGGTCCACCAAAGGGATTAGATCATAGCGCACTAAAGTGAAAAAAAAGTTAAGTTCCCCTTTCAGAACTTGAGGTGTAAAGGTCACAGCTCATCTGTTGTTTTTTTTTTTTTTTTGTGGCCAACGGTTAGGGTGTCATGGGGCCAGTACAACGACCAACCGCCTTTACTTTTCCCCAACTCATATCAGGTACCCACTAGAGCTGGGTGAACTAAGAGGTGCCCAAATATTCCGAAATTAAAAATCCCAGTCTTCACCGAGATTTGAACCCTGGACCTTCAGTTCGGAAGTCAAGTGCTTTACCACTCAACCACCGCGCCTCCCATAGCGCACTAAGCTTGCCATGATAGGCATGGAAGATGCGCCATACAAAAGCAATGTAAAAAAGAACTATTACAACGACATAATTATGTAGTAGATACATATTTAGGTGATGCTTTTTTTAAAATTATGTTTCTTCTTGACTACCTAAACACTTACCACTTTGTTAGGTCAGTTCATTTTCAGTAATTTTCTTGTTCCATTTTAAAGTGGCTCTTACACTAGCTTACTGCACGAATAGTGGCACACACAGGTGACCTTTGACATAGTGTGTAGTTAGTTAATTAACAGCATCATTATGTCTAGTTCGATAGTTTGTTTTAATTAACACTTGCACTGTAAATGGTTCAAGCAGTACACACGAAGGTTGATGTACGAACTGCACTGAACTTTAAGTAAACAGACTTATTAAAAAAAAACAATTTTAAAATTAAAAACTAGTTTCATCTCTTGACATAAATTATAAACAGTCAATTAAGTAAATGTCACAAAATGTAGCAGCATCAGTTTTAAGTAGTGAGTTGGAAAGAGAGAGAGAGAGAGAAAATATAATAGGCCTCCTACAGATACAGGCGGTACAGCCACTGTCACCTACTCCTCTAACTCTCATTTAGGCGGCGGCCTAGTTATTTTGTTTTCGAAGAATCTATTTAAAAGATATTTAAAACAAAAAAAAAGAACATTAAAAAAATATATTTTTTAAAAAGGCGACAACTCCATTATGAAACTTCAAATATTTAAAAATATTAAGAAAAAGATTTTTTTTTCTTCAATTCGCGTATGGAACCCGTGACATAATTAGCCGCTAGAACTTACGCATTTTCTGATTGGGTCAGCGAGGACGGCATACATTATATGGATATCGAGATCTAACACTTGACCAAAAGTTCTGATTTAGAACTCTTAAGATCTAGTCTAGATCTACTTCTAGGTCTAGAATCTAGATGTAATCTTTATTAGATTTACTTAAAAATATAGTTACCCAACGCTTATAAACCAATAACATTTAACCAACTTTAAATTTACTCAGTTATCGCATATATACGGTAACGCGGCTGACTACGCCTTGTTGGCTCTAGACCTAGAGATTGCCAAATTAACATTTATTTATTTTTTACTTTGAAAAAGTATAACGGTCAAACCAGAGTTTTCCCCATGTGGTCAACGATATACATCAACTGTTAATGAAAATGATTTGAGCCAATTTTGAGATCAGCGTCCATCCAACCAGGTTCCACGAAGGAGTGACTTGAATAGAGGTATTGTAAAAACAACAACAACAACAATTTCTTTGGTTTGCTGTTTGCTGTAATGTTTTAACTGTTGCCTTTAATCTAGAAGATCTTTGTCGTGAGTGGTAGAAAATTAACACCGGATGTAAAGACGAGATGTATTCAGCCTCGGTACATCGTGATTCAAAACATGATGAAAGAAAACTTGAACATAACATTTAGAATAGAATGTACACGTTCCTGACACACGCATTTACTAAGAATGTTTTTCCCACGCTTCTAAGGTTTGAACGTAGTATTGATTTTTGGAGTTACAGAAGCAAACAAAAAATCTTTAAAGAAAAACAACAAACTTATCTAAGGGTGTGACAGGTTGGGGAAAGTGATGTGTGTTTGGCGCGTTTAATGTCTAGGGGATGATTATTTTTGAAACTATCACACACCAACCCGTCAACATATAAATCGGGAGCAGGCACGCAACGAGACAAGCAATGAAAGATAGATACAAAGTTAAAAATGAAGAATATTTATTTACATAAATATTTACATAGAAGAATAAAAAGGGGGAAGGGTTTGCATCTATCTCTAAGCAATACTATATTTTATCATCACTCTTGCACTTCATAAGAGAGTATGTCACTTTGTCTTCTGAACTTAGCTGGTTGTCCTGTTGTTGTCGCAGCTGGCTGTGATCCTGGCTTGAGGTTCTGCAGCTGGAGGTGGCGCTCTAGCGAGTAGAGGGACGCCAGTGATACAGTTCTTGTGGAGTCTCAATCCAAAGTTCTGATATCTGTAGTGGGCACAGTAGGGCGGGTGGCCGGCTACCGTGGGCACAAGGTTACTGCGGGCAGAGCTGATCTGCCTTGGGCAGCGTAGTTAACAGGATAAGACCAGTGAGTAGCAGAGGGTTTGGCGTAGCTATTACGTCTCGCACAGATCTGGGTCTATAGGGACGTCGCACCTAATAAGTTGACAGGTGGGCTGTCGAATAGGCGGGCAAGTAGATCCGATACCGCCAAGTAGTAGAGTCGAGTAGATCCACGTAGGCAGTAGATGATACTCAATAGCAAGTGGGCAAGTGATCCGATAAATAGGCGGATAATGCCAAATGAGTAGGCAGGTAAATAATCCAACAAATAGCAAATAGGCAAGTGCAGTGCTGAATAGCACTTAGCACATAGGCAGACACATGAGGGAGGCTGCGGATAAATAAAGACAAGTTAGGACATGTCTCTCATGCATCTTATCGATGCCCTCGACTGAGGTGCATTCGTCAGATTGGGGGATTTGCTTTTGAGTACAATGAGGAGATGATGACAAATGGGATTTGGAAAACAGATGGCTGATAGTAGCAATATGAAAATGTACATAAAAGGGGAAATAATAAACTCAAATAGACAACACAAGTGGAAAGAGAAAAGTGGGGGGGAATGGGCGGTGGTCAGCGACCATGACCGTTTGTTTATACATACGACCGTCGGCCGAGAACAATGGAGCGAGCTTGAATGGGGAAAGCGGCCGTTCAAGGGGCGCAACTCTCGTCCAAGTAGAAAGACTAAAGGGGAGATAATTCATATCTCTTTTCTAAACGCAGTATCAGTGCGCTAGTAAAATTATATATCAAGGCGGTCAGCCGAGATACAGGCAATAAAATAAGATGTATAAATATATACATGGTTGCCTCAACGATCAATTGAGCAACGTAGCATTAATAGATTAATGCTTACTTAGACTTAGACTTAGGTCCTCCCGCGCCGTTCGGCGCATTGAGCGGCAAGCTGTCTCCATAAAGATCTGTCACTCGCAATGTCTGAAGCCTCCTCCCACCTGGTGTCCACTGTTTTGAGGTCCTCCATGAAGGTGTGTCGCCAAGTAATACGAGGGCGTCCCTATTTGCGCTTTCCTTGTTTTGGCTTCCATGTTATCGCAACTCATGGTGTGCGTAATTCATTTTGACGTAGAACATGTCCCGCAAACCTCATGCGACGCTCAGTCACAACCTCACCAAGTGTTCGACTCCCAGTTCGGCATAGGATTTCCTTAGAAAGATTAATGCCATACATAAATATATACATATGCCATGTCTATGTTTTCTACTTACGACAGTGAGAAATATACAATGCACTAATTAATGTAAATAAAATAATAAAATACACATGATAATCTCCAGTGAGAAATATGCACAAAGTAACTAAGATGGAACTTGTGATTAAGTTCGGCTTACCACCGTGTAAGTCTCATCGCACTAGGGCACCGTGTTGTTCTCTGATAACACGGTCAAGGAAAGCGGCAGTTCTTCTCAGAGCTTCTCTGTCTCCGTACAGAGTCAGCTCTTCATGCAAACCAGTTTTTGCTTCACTCATATGGCCATGTTTAGGGTGTAGTGTTGCGCACTCGTAAAGGATGTGGTTTACTGTCTCGACGTCGTCCTGACAATGCCTGCAGCGAGAAAAATATGCAGGTCGCAACTTAATTTGCGTAGTCATACTTTATCTTCTGAATCGAAGAAATCTCCATTATTATTATAGAGAAACTAAAGGTTAGCGAATTTGAAATAAATCGAAAATGTACAAATAATAATTAATAGATACGATATCTCTGAGGTTCGGAAATAATGATCTCTCCTGTCGTCAGTCAGAGAATACGACTGCATCCGCAGACCTATCACACGGTTAAAGGAGCTACAATGACTTTTTTAAAAAACGAATTTCCATCTTGGCATTAGCAGAGAAAGATTATTAGCTTATGACTGATAATACATCAGGGCTCAGGGTGTCACCCCCATCAACTTTCTTCAAATATATTCCAATGAGCACTATTTTTAGTTAGTTCTTTTTGTTGAACCAATTCAACGAGCTGATTACCCACTTTAATTTGTTGTTACTGAAATGTAAAATGAGTGTCAATTGATTTATAAAATCCCACAATACATAACATTTATTCAATTGTTATCGGAATATCGGAAAAATCTTGGAAGGCAGCGGCCACCCGCTCCATCATAACTACGTCAAGTCTTCGAGGAGTGGGCGGCTGCTGTCAATGAAGACAAGAACAGAGCGATACAAAAACTCGTTCGTACATTACTCGGTCAGACTTTATCAACACCACCCTTTGATCAAGAAACATGAAAAGGACCGAGATGCCTGTGTGTAGTCGCTGAATGAACTCTTTATGTTGTGTCTGTTCTATTTGTGTGAATGTTTCTGTTGTGTTGTTTTTATATGAGAAAAGAGTCCTTGTAATCTCAACAAATTTCCATAAGGATCAATAAAGCTGTCTTAGTCTTGTTATTGCACACTTTACAACGTAATTTTTTTAAAATTAGAAACAGGCTTAACATCACCTGAACATGTTTCCCTTTGTTATCCCTTGAGACAGAAATAGTATAACGTTGTTACTGTGTCATTTAAACTAAAACTATCATCCAGATGTGTTTAGGCATATTTCTGCATATATCTAGAGATTTCATTATTATTATCTTTTCCAATGTTTCAGCTTTGCCACGATATAATTTTTCCAACTTGGATGTCACCCCAAAAAAGGGTGTCACCAGTTGCGGATCACGCCCCTTAGTAATGCCGCTGAACTTAAGACACTTAATAGGCTATTAGTTATGAGTTCATACTACGTGTATTAAATGAATGCTATCATTCAGGCCTTTTTAACATATTCATTCTCTGGTACGTGACTATTTCTTGTACTTCAAAAGAAAAAGGCACAGTTCTTCCACTCTCATAGACACCAAAGCAATATCTTACAAGCCTAGGAGAATATTTAGTTAAGTTTTAAGTTCCAATAAAATTCTAATATAGAATATTTGTTTCTGTCATAGATAGCGTGGTTGTTTATTGATAATGGTCATGTCTTGCACATTTTATTTTACTATGTAAATGTAACTGTTTTTGTTGACCCTAATTACCTTTTATAATAGAAAAAAACTGGAAGTCTCCAGGGATCAATTGATTTCCAGTGAAATTAATAAAAGCAAACGGGGTCGGACTGGATGTCAAAAATGGTCCTCACGTTACCATATGATCAAGCCCACACATTGAAAGTAAGAAGTGTTCTGTCTTACGGAGGGTCTTACGAGTGTCTAGTTTGATGCTGTCATTTTCAGAGAGACGGTCACTCTGGACATGCGGACTAGAGATACGGCTGAAGGCCGTGTACACCGGGAACCTCCACCATTTTATTATTATATACCAGCTAACCGTTAGGGACACGCCATTTATGAAACAGCCATTGCGCAACGAAGCCTGGAATGTTGATAATGTTGTGGAAACTTTTTTACAACCCCTCACATTGCAATGATGATATTCTCGCACCCCCTCAGGCACACCCGCTGGAGACTTGCTTCGCCACCCATTGTTTCCTCCTATGATCGTTTCCACCCGGGCGCCACTATAAGGCAGGGTAGCCACTATGATGCAAGGTGGCCACTATGAGGCAAGGTAGCCACTATGAGGCAGGGTAGCCACTATGAGGCAGGGTAGCCACATCTGAAGCATCAACACAAAAATATTTCAGACCTTCATCAACAGATGTCTGATATCTATCCTGAAAATACAGCGGCGTGACAAAATAGAAATAAACAACTGTGGGAGGCGGGTGGACAGAGAAATATAGAGGTGCATATCTTAGAGAGAAAGTGGAGATGAATTGGTCACACTCTTAGAAAAGATGTCAACACCAGAGCTAGACAGGCCTTAGAGTAGAACCCCCCAGGACACAAGACGAAGAGGAAGACCAAAAAGAACGTGGCCAAGCAGTATACTAGATGAAGCCTGGAGGACAGGAAATAGCTGGAAAACTATTACAAAAACTAAAAAATTGACAGTGGACAGCAAAGGAAAAGATGATGTTGATGATGAAACGTTGTCTCTAACACAGGGGTTCTCAACTGTGGGTCGCAACCCCCTTGGGGGGTCGAATGATGGTTTGTCAGGGGCCAGGGGTCGCCTAAGACCATTATAAATATTGATTTATTTTGTTGTGAATAGTAACGTGTAAAACTTGGCATTGTATTGTTTACAATTATCATTCAATATCAACTACATAAATCTGGATCAAGTGTTTGCTGGCAAATCCCAAGTAGCGCCTACTTCATCCATAAATATAATTGTTCGAAACACGGGTTATCCAGCCAGAAGAAGAAAAAACTAGAAGCCTTGTGATCTTTCAAAGACCGTACCGAGAAATCCTGATCTAGAGCAGCAGAAACAACAAGACAAGTCTCAATACTATTGTATAGGCCTATCATTGTACATTATTACCTATGTCTGCTTGTCCGTAATTCGCAATGCTTTTTATTTTCTCAAATAAGTATGTAACATAAAAAGGTGAATAAGTTAAAATTAGCGATAGAAATTTAAATAAATGTAATTTAAAGATTTTATTTATTAGTTATTTAATCGTAATTGGGATTACAATTTTATAATATTACCTAAAAGCACAGTTTATTATGCTTATGAAAGAAAATAATTTTACGGTTGGGGGTCGTTGCATAGCGGGAAAGTGTAAAAAGGGTCGCCGAACTAAAAAAGTTGAGAATCGCTGCTCTAACACATCTGTCCCCCCTTTTCCACACAGCTGATGTATCCAAAGGAGAAGAAGGTGCCGATACAGTTTGGGGTCAACTGTGTTGCAGGTTCTGCCAGGGTGTAGCACTGAGTGCTGAAAGTTACGTATACAAAATGATACATAATAACGAAAACGGATTGCGCGGGGCCCAGTCTGGGTAGGGATAAAGATAATAAGTAAAAATTAAGATTTGGTATTAGAAAATAAATCCATCTTTTGTTAACTACAAAATCACTGTCAAAATAATTTTACGCGCAATCTACAGTAGATGGAAGTTTTCTAACAAAAAGCCGATAAACATTCAGATGTGCCTTTTAAATTTACTGTCAACTAGCAAAGTATCGCTTTTGATTTTTTTTTGAGATGTCGAGATAGATTTAGATCTATATTTGTATGCCAGTGACTATTAAAGTAAATTAAGCATATAAACTTCTTGTTTTGGTTAAAATTCGCCTTATTATTACATTTTTATTAAATGAAAGCTGACAATGCTGTTTTTTTTTTATTGCGGGTAGGATTGGCATTTTCCATGTTGCCAATTTTGTGTGTTTCTCAGAAAATTTGCTTGAGTTGTCAGAAGATTTTAATAGTTTCAGGAGATTTTAATGACTTTTTAGTATATTTGGGAAGCGTGGTCGAGAGGCTAAGTGCGCTTGAACTTGGCTTGTCTTGGCTACCTAGGAACACCCGACTGGGGCAGAAATGCGTTTACTGAGCGGCTAAAGATAACACGGAAAACCAACTCCTAGATACCCCCTCCCCCCACTGGTCCACAAATGAGATTAGCGCTATATAAAAGCTACAATAATAAAAAAATTAATACTTTGCAATTCCAGGAACCCTATTAATAATAAGTTAAAATGGTTTAATTTAATGATTTACACCTAGAATTTGCGGGGGCCTATGAAAGCGCGGGTCCCTCTGCGGCCGCATAGGTTGCAGTGGCCTACGACCGGCCCTGTATGTACATAACTACACATATGCACGAATAGCGGAAATTAGAAAGGCAAAACAAAGATTATAAAGTATGTTTTATGTTTATTATTGACTTGTTCTTATACATAAAAAAAAACTTGTGATTACAGATTAATTTTTGCAATTTATCTTATTAGTTTGAAAACATTTCATGGGGAAAAAAAGCTAACTAGATCCAGTAATCTAGTCAAGACTACTGTCTTTTAGTGTTTCAATGTCTGGATCTAAAGATCTATCACCAAACTAAAATTTATGTATTCGGATTAAATTTAAACATAAGCGTGAGCAGGATTTTTTTTTTTTTTTTTACTTAGGGGAGGAAAATGGGGCGGGATATAAATGCTAATTTTGTAACTATCATTCATTAGATATTAAGAACAAAGTAATCGATCTTAAAAAAAAATAAAGTTAACAGCTTCATAAAGAAGGAATTGTCTTTTTGAAATTAATTTTTGAAAAACAATTTTCCATTTAATTATTGATTAAGTTATTCATGCTCAATACAAAGTCATGCTATCTTTAAAATAAAACAATAAATAGAAAGTTTTAATGCAAAGCAGTAACCATCCCATATTCCTGCAACGAAGAGACTAGGAAACAAAAGCTTTGACTGGAATGAAGATGTCTGTAACCCCATTGTAGTTTTTTTTTCTTTAACCGTAGCAATTTTAGATTTCAAGATAAAATTTTTAAGATAGTATTTAAATAATAGAAAGAAAGAATTAATTAAAGAAAAAAACTGTTAGTAAATTTAAACGGTGTTTTCAGAAAGTCTATTTTCCTTATCGGCCAGATTGAACAATTTATCTTCCATTGACCTCTTTTCTTTATTTTTTATTGACCTCTTTTCGGGTATCCGAATACCACGAGTTTCAGAAGAGTCCAATGCCCGATTAGCCAACTTTTTTTCAATCTCTCTGCGGTAAAAGACAGAAAGACCATTGGTAGATTCTAAAGGCTTGTTATCGGCATCATGAATGTTTCTTTCTTCCATTGATCTCTTTTCGGGTATCCGAATACCACGAGTTTCAGAAGAGTCCAATGCCCGATTAGCCAACTTTTTTTCAATCTCTCTGCGGTAAAAGACAGAAAGACCATTGGTAGATCCTAAAGGCTTGTTATCGGCATCATGAATGTTTCTTTCTTCCATTGACCTCTTTTCGGGTATCCGAATACCACGAGTTTCAGAAGAGTCCAATGCCCGATTAGCCAACTTTTTTTCAATCTCTCTGCGGTAAAAGACAGAAAGACCATTGGTAGATTCTAAAGGCTTGTTATCGGCATCATGAATGTTTCTTTCTTCCATTGACCTCTTTTCGGGTATCCGAATACCACGAGTTTCAGAAGAGTCCAATGCCCGATTAGCCAACTTTTTTTCAATCTCTCTGCGGTAAAAGACAGAAAGACCATTGGTAGATCCTAAAGGCTTGTTATCGGCATCATGAATGTTTCTTTCTTCCATTGACCTCTTTTCGGGTATCCGAATACCACGAGTTTCAGAAGAGTCCAATGCCCGATTAGCCAACTTTTTTTCAATCTCTCTGCGGTAAAAGACAGAAAGACCATTGGTAGATCCTAAAGGCTTGTTATCGGCATCATGAATGTTTCTTTCTTCCATTGACCTCTTTTCGGGTATCCGAATACCACGAGTTTCAGAAGAGTCCAATGCCCGATTAGCCAACTTTTTTTCAATCTCTCTGCGGTAAAAGACAGAAAGACCATTGGTAGATTCTAAAGGCTTGTTATCGGCATCATGAATGTTTCTTTCTTCCATTGACCTCTTTTCGGGTATCCGAATACCACGAGTTTCAGAAGAGTCCAATGCCCGATTAGCGATTTTACTTGTTATTTCTTCTTTAGCCTGTAAATAGAAAAGGCAATGAAGAAATTATTTTAATGTTGTTTTATTTAACATTTACTGATAAAGTCTACTGATAAAGCAATGGTGTATTTACTAAATTAAAAAGTGTATACGTATATATCTATCTATTCTATCGTTATATATATATATATAACCCAAACTCCCAGTCCACTAAAGACGCATTCACTAAATGTGCAAAAACAGTTACGCCAAATGCAAGATACCTGGCTTAGCAAGAAAGTGTAAACAATACAGGAATTTGCTGACAAGCACGATATGAAGAACTTCTACCATGCCATAAATGATATCTATGGACCCACAAAGTCAGGCTCATCACCTCTATTAAATGCTGATGGGACAATCCTATTGACAGATAAGGAAGAAATCCTAAAACGCTGGGCAGAGCACTTCGAAAAGGTTCTCAATACACCTTCTATCACAAATGAAGCGGCCATAGACAGGCTACAGCAAGTACCAATAAATTAAAAAATGGATGAAAGGAAACCGATCTTGCCATTCAACAGCTCGCAAGCGGAAAAGCCCCAGGAGCTGACTCCATTCCCGCAGAGGTCTACAAAAAAGGTGGATTAGCCCTGATTGAAAGACTTCATAAGCTCTTCTTAATTATGTGGGAAAAAGAGTCAATACCACAAGACTTTAAAGATGCCACAATTGTTCATTTATACAAGCGAAAAGGAAACCGCCAGATCTGCGACAATCACAGAGGAATATCTCTTCTCTCTATTGCTGGGAAAATCCTTGCACGCATCCTACTAAATCGTCTCATGCAACACATAGAATATGGTCTACTACCAGAAAGCCAATGCGGCTTCAGAAAAGAGCGTGGAACCATTGACATGATATTTGCAGCAAGGCAGCTCCAGGAAAAATGCCAAGAACAAAATGCTGACCTGTTCTCAATATATGTCGACTTAACAAAGGCATTCGACACTGTTAGCAGAGAAGGACTCTGGAAGATCATGTCAAAATATGGCTGTCCACAAAAATTCATAACCATGGTGAGACTATTTCATGATGGCATGAAGGCTCGTGTCCAAGAAAGTGGAGAACCATCAGAGCCCTTCGAAGTATCAAACGGGGTAAAACAAGGCTGTGTCCTAGCAACTACACTGTTCAGTATCATGTTCTCCGCTATGCTGACAGATGCATTCACAAATAGAGAAAACAACGGGATAAATATATCATACAGATTTTATGGTGGCCTATTCAACCCGAGGCGGCTCAAAGCAAAATTAAAAACAAATGCAGCAGTAATCAGAGACTTGCTATTTGCTGACGACTGTGCCCTAAATGCCTGCTCTGAAAACGATCAGCAGAGCATCGTCAGTGACTTCTCAAGAGCATGCTCAGACTTTGGCCTTACCATCAATACGAACAAGGCTGAAGTCTTATATCTACCTGCTCCTGGAAAAGCCTACTCGGATCCAAGCATCACTATAAATGGACAGGATATAAACGCAGTGGACAAATTCACATTTCTTGGCAGCACACTCTCCAGAAATGGAAACATCGATAGTGAAATCGACCTGCGTATCGCCAAGGCCAGTGCATCCTATGGCAGACTGTTGGGCATATATAATCACCAGGCGCCGTTGCATTTTCACCCTTTTTTCTGCTTCTGTTGTGTATGACATCTGCAATCTGTGACCCTTCCTTTATGCTCTCTCTCCATGTGGATCTGTCCAGTGCCACCCTCCTCCAAGTTGCCAGTGTCGATTTTGAAGAGCTTCATGTCGCGTTTGCATACATCCGTATAACGTAAAAGTGGGCGACCAAAGGCTCTCCTGCCTTTTATTAGATCGCCATACAGGATGTCCTGTGGAAGTCGACCTACTGGCATTCCACGAACGTGGTCAAGCCAGCCAAGGCGTCTGCTGCTGATAACAGAGCGGATGTCCTGGCACCCTGCTCTTTGTAGCACTTCCTCATTGGTTATCTTATCTTGCCACCTTATTTTAAAGATCCGCCTTAGGCATCGGAGGTGGAAGACATTCAGCTTTTTTTCCTGCCATGAGTAGGTTGACCATGTTTCACTTCCGTACTGCAAGGTGCTTATCACACAGGTCCGGTTGACTAGGGCTTTAGTACTGCTAGTCAGCAATATGTTGTCCCAGACTCTTTTCTGCAACCGTGACATGGTGGCCATTGTCTTGGCTATCATGTGGTTTATGTCTTTATCCAGTAGAGTGTTGTTGGATGTGATGGAGCCAAGGTAACAAAAGTGATCAACAATTTCTAGTGGTTGGCAGTTAATGCTTACTTGAGGTGCAGTGTTTGTGTTTTGGACAAGTATCTTAGTCTTGCTTTGACTGATGTTTAAGCCGAACTTCTGGCAAGCAGCAGATAGTTTGTCAACCAGGTATTGTAGCTGAATATCAGAATCAGCCACAATAGCTGCATCATCAGCATACAGGAGTTCCCTGACAAGTAGCTTCCTAACCTTGGTTTTTACCCGCAGCCTTGATACATTAAATAGTTTTCCAGAGGATCTGTTTTTTTTCTTCGGTTATATACATATCAAATGTACATCATTGAGATCAGAAGAATCTTTCAAGCTATTCATTTTTGTAACTTTTATTTGGTTTTTAATTTAAATTTAGCATCTTTCCCACTGTTTAGTGTATCGTGAAAATCTCCGATTGGTTTGAGAATGATTTGGCGAAGCAGTCACCAGTTATTGCCTCCTGTTCTATTTCTTCCTTGAACCCAAGAAGTCGTTCATGTGGTGTCCTGTTAGTTGCAGTGCATAGTAATGACCGGATAGACTGCAGAGCATCATTTAGTACTAGTTCCCATTTAGCTATGTCCAATTCCTTAGAATGTAGAGCCAAGGTGATGGCTTTCCATAAAGTCCCGTTAAGTTTCTCTTTTTGTCCGTTTCCTCTTGGGCTGTAAGGGGTCGTTCTACTGGTTGCAATTCCTCTCTCGTGGAGGAAATGCTGCATCTCTGTAGACATAAACGAAATTCCCCTGTCAGTGTGGACGTACGCTGGAAATCCAAATAGGGCGATTAGTTCATTGAGACGCTGGAAATCCAAATAGGGCGAATAGTTCATTGAGACATTTATCAACCGTAGAGGAAGACATATCGGGACATGCAAATGGGAATCTAGAGAATTCATCTATAATGGTAAGTAGATATCTATTTCTTGAAACAGTAGGGAGAGGTCCCTTGATATCCATACTAATTCTCTCAAAAGGTTGAGTTGCTTTAATCAGTTCTCCGGTCGGCTGTCGAAAAAAAACGGGCTTTAGTTCTGCACAAGTTTGACATTGTTCTATTACAGTTCTGACGTCATCACAGGAAAATGGAAGATTTTTAGTCCTTACGTAGTGCAATAGTCGAGTAACGCCCGGGTGGCAAAGACTAGTGTGCAGCAATTTAAGGTCACTGCGAGTGAGGGGAGATAGATAGTTTCTGGTAAATGTATCAGCTACAGTGTTCTGCTTGCAAGGGCGATAGATGACGTCATAGTGGAAACACGAGAGTTCTAGTTTCCACCTTTGGATTTTTTCATTTTTAATTTTTCCTTTGTTTGACCTGTTATACATGAAAGAGACAGATCGCTGATCCGTAACAAGTGTGAACGCTTTACCAACTAAGAAATGTTTCCATTTCCTCAGCGACTCAACAATGGCATATGCTTCTTTCTCAACTGAAGAATGTTCTCTTTCACGTTTTGTTAATGAGCGAGAGAAGAAAGAAACGGGCCGGCCATCTTGGTTGAGGGCAGCTGCAATGGCTATATCAGAAGCATCCGTCTCAACGGTTAAAGGGCGATTCGGATCAATAGTATATACGCGGCTTTTTCAAGCTCATTTTTCAAACTTTCAAATGTTCTTTTGACTTCTTCGGAGACAGGAGATTGTTGATTACTTGTTAACAGGCTTATTTTTGTTGAGAGTTAGGAATCCATTGTGAGTAGTAAGCCAGAAGACCCACTACTCGTTTCTGTTCACGCATGTTCACTGGTACGGGTAATTCCCTTAGAGCGCGAAATCTCTCAGGACCCGGCTTAAGTTGTCCTTTGGAAATCTCGTATCCTAACAGTCTCACTTTAGCAGTGCTAATTTCACTTTTTGTTTCATTAAGAGTGATTCCATACTTTTGAGCACTATCAAGAAATCGCTGTAGGTTTCGGACGTGTGATTCAGAGTCCATACCGCAGATGGTCACATTGTCCACATAAGCAAAAGTGTCAGTGAGTCGTTTGTCTTCGATGATTTTGTCAATCGTACGCTGAAAACAGGCGATTCCATTCGTAACGCTAAACGGAATCCGACGGAATTGATACAGTTTCCCACATGCTTCGAAGGCTGTGAACGGCCTTTCCTCTTCTTTTATAGGAATCTGATGGTATGCACTTTTCAGGTCTAAAGTGCTATATACTGAGTACTGGGAAATCTTCTCTGCCAGTTCGTCAATTCTGGGCATATGGTAGGCGTCTAGTAGAGTGAACCGGTTAATGGTTTGGCTGTAGTCCACAACCATTCTTTTGTTATGTCTGTCATTTGTTGTGACTAGGACTTGTGCACGCCAGGGAGATTTAGATGGTTCAATAATTTCATCCTTTATTAGTTGTTGAATTTCCTTCTCTATGAACTTTCTATCTGGAACTGAGTATCTGCGAGACCTTGTAGCCACTGGGGTTCAGTTTGGTGACAGATTACTAAATAGGCTAGGAGCCTCTACCTTCGCTGGCTGGAGAGTACTCAGGCATAATGATGGTTTCTGACCATCGAAAGGAATAAACAAGTTTTGGTGCAAACTTATAAAGTCAAGTCCAAGAATTACGTCAAAGCATAAATTGTCTAGTAGAGAAAGTCTAACTCCCTCGTATCGTTCATTTTTGAGTCGTATGTTAGCGTAGATATGTCCTTGAGTGATTCGAGATTCTGTTGCCTGAGGAACGTGTCTGCCATTTGTGCTTCTTAGCGATGTGCGTCGAAATATAGCTTTCACAGCTCCCAGTGTCTACTAAGGCTTTCAATGGCACGTTGTTGATGCAATTGGTATTGTAGATTTGTTTAAATTGAAAGGCTGCACAGTAGCGATAGCCGAAACTGTTGAAATCTAGATTTGCAAACTCTTTGAAAGTGACCCTTTTTGAAGCACTGATTGCATGTCACTTCCCTTGCAGGGCATTGAGAGCGGGAATGCTTAACCCTGCCTCAAAAATAACACTTGCTAGCTAATGCATTTAATTCATGTGTGTGTGAATTGCTTGCACTTTGAGGAATCGTTACATTTGGCAAGGGTGAGGCCGAAGAATTGGTGAGAGTAGTTGCCGCGCAATTTGTTTCCAGCTGTGATGATTCATACTGTAATGAGTGCTGATAAGCATGTTCTAGTAAGCGAGCCTCCTCGAAGGCGTCCTTTAAACTCAAAACAATTTGTTCAAGTAGACGTTTTCGAATGCTGTTGGACACTTAGACTTAGACTTAGGTCCTCCCGCGCCGTTCGGCGCATTGGGCGACAAGCTGTCTCCATAAAGATCTGTCACTGGCAATGTCTGAAGCCTCCTCCCACCTGGTGTACACTGTTCTGAGGTCCTCCATGAAGGTGTGTCGCCAAGTAGACGAGATCAGAAAAATGAAACACAGGATCGCAGCCTAGCGGAAGAAGCCTATAGGGAAGCAGATCTGAAAGTAAAGAGAAGTTGTCGGTGAGATAAACGGGACTGGATTGAGCAGAAGGGACAAGAGGCACAAGCAGCTGCAAGCAGAAATGACACAAAAACCCTCCATCTTATTGTCCGAGATCTCACTGGAGCAAAGAGTGGACATGGGGCACCGATAAAAGACAAGCAAGGCAAAACTTTGTTAACGAAAGAAGAACAGGATGCAAAATGGATAGAACACTTTAAAGAGACCCTTAACCAACTGTCGCCAGACCAAACTTACATATTCAAGGACCCCTCTCCAGACAATGATCTCAAGGTCAAGACGGACCCAATAACTGCTGAGGAGGTTACCATGGCCATTGCAGTGTTAAAGAATAACAAAGCACCAGGGCTAGACATGATATCAGCAGAAATGCTAAAATATGGGGGACAGTGCATTGTTAACAGAATGACTGATCTCTTAAATCTCTGTTGGCGAACTTCAAAAGTCCCAGAGGACTGGCAAAAGGGAGTGATTGTAAAGCTTCCAAAAAAGGGCAACTTGGCAGACTGCAACAACTGGAGGGGCATTACTCTCCTCTCTGTCCCGGGCAAAGTTTTCAGCACTGTTTTGTTGAGACGGCTTCAACAGTCTGTAGATGAAAGGCTCAGAGTAGAACAAGCAGGTTTCCGAAGAGGCAGATCATGTACAGAGCAGATTTTCGTTCTACGAAATATAATAGAACAAAGTCTTGAGTACCAACAACGGCTAACGATCAGTTTCGTGGACTTCAAAAAAGCGTTTGATAGTGTCCACCGAGAATGACTATGGAAAATAGTTAGAGAATACGGTATCCCAGAAAAATTCGTCCAGATCCTACGACACCTTTACAGTCAATCTAGTTGCTGCATTAAAACAGAAGAAGGAACAACAGAGTTTTTTACAATCGAGACAGGTGTGAGACAGGGGTGCATCTTATCTCCCTTCCTTTTCCTCCTAGCCATCGACTACATAATGAGGAGAGCAATGAACCAAACTGCCTTTGGTATTCCATGGCATGAACAGCTCCGATTGACGGACTTGGACTTTGCTGATGATGTTGCACTACTCGGGGCTACAAATAAATGCATTCAAGAAATGACGGAGAGCCTAGACAGAGAGGCACCCAAAATTGGCCTACGCATAAACTTGGATAAGACTAAAATTATGCGAGTGGGATATAAGGCAAAGGGTGTCCCCGTCAAACTTGGCGAGTCAAAGCTTGAAGAGCTGGACAAGTTCACGTACCTTGGCAGCATCATAACAAATGATGGAGATGCTTACCATGATGTAGAGTGCCGAATAGGAAAGGCAGGGAGCATTTTCCAAAGGCTGCAGCCTATTTGGACTAGCCAAACCATTGGACTCGAGACAAAAATACACCTTCTCAACACAATCGTCATTCCAACTGCTACATATGCATGTGAGACGTGGAAATCATCTGTCAAAATTGAGAAAAGAGATGGCTGAGACGGATTTTGGGAGTCAGTTACACAGATCGGGTCTCAAACAAGGAAATCCTATGCTGAACTGGAAGTCGAACACTTAGTGAGGTTGTGACTGAGCGTCGCATGAGGTTTGCGGGACATGTTCTACGTCAAAATGAATTACGCACACCAAGAGTTGCGATAACATGGAAGCCAAAACAAGGAAAGCGCAAACAGGGACGCCCTCGTATTACTTAGTTGGACACTAGTCCATTGATAAACGAATCTCTAATAGCCTCTTCTCGGTGTTGTTCAGCAGTCACCGCTTTGAAGTTGCAATCTTTGGATAGAATTCTTAATTTCTGCATGTAGGCGTCTATCGTTTGACCTTGCTTTTGTTTGCAAGTAGCTAACCTGTGCCTAGCAAACACCTCATTCTTTGGTTGAATGTAGATGCCATTTAGAGTCTGGATAACTTCATCAAATGTCTCTTTATCAAGTATCATTTGATATACAGCAGGAGAGATATAGTTTATCAATGGTTTCTTAGTATCAAGATTGTCTACTGATACTACCGATATAAAACTTTTAAACGTTTCATACCAGTGCTGCCAATGCTCTGCTGCTTGAAGTGCTGTGGGCTCGATGTCAAACTTCTCTGGGCGAAATATCCTATCCATTTCGAAATTCTAACAACTTCACAGTTTTGCATTCAGTGTATTAAATTGTTATGAACATAAAGATAAGAGAGCCGAGAACCATGTCTGTATAGTATGGCTTTAATACACTGAATGACTACACAACACACATTTCGTGAACACATTCTCACGGACGAGTTACAAGCACATGTAAACATAAGAACGACAACCGATACAGATTATAATTCTCACAACACATACATACATACATATATACATACATGCATGCATACATACTGTCACAGCTTTCCTATTATATAACTATAATAATAACTCTATAGAATCTACCTAAGGTCTCGATACGTCTAGGTGTCCCTGGTTCAGTTCTAGTTAACGAAATAAAACAATGAAACCACTAGATCGAACACATAAACTTTAATCAGCTTTACTGCATATCACACACGCTGGTCTCTCTCTGATCAACCTCTGACAATAAAACACACTCCCGGTCATTCGCGCAGATTGTAAAAAATAGATTATACATACATACGCACATTCATCCGTGACACATACATACATACTTACATACTTACATACATACATACTTATATATAAACATACATACATACATACATATATATTAAAATCTTAATCTTAATTCTCTATAACGAAAGTCGACCTTGGCACAATGAATATAAGTTCGCCTCTAACATAATAATAATAATAATATTAAGACTTCGAGTCCAAAGAGCGTATGTCACAAACACATATACAAAACCTAGATATATAAATTTTAAAGGCATGATAAATGAACATGTAAAAATCGTACGGCGTTAAAAAAACAACTAACATTTTCTAAAACGGTTGTGCCATAAAAACTACTCAGAATCTAGTTTGATGGAGTTCAATAAATTTTAATGTTTTTTTAGGATTACCTCAAAAAATAAAATGTAAAGTCGAAAAATTGGAAATCAAATGTGACATTTCTACATAAGAGAGTCAAATTATGTGCCAATGCGATGCATGATAGATTAGAGCTTTGAGCTGTTTGATTGTGGATTATAAACTGGTAAATAGATATAAAGCGTTCCTAATATCAAATCTTTCAACTAAATATTCGATCGCTCCATTCGTTTGTAATGAAGTTTGCAAGTGTGTTTCTTAGATGGAACTAAGGACAGGTTAAGCGTCTGGTTGGTGGCTGTGCACTTAGTGTGCAGTGTAGAATGATGACATATGAGCGGATCTGTCATACCTGATGTAAAGAACGGCAGACTATCTAGAGACATGAAAGGGTAAAGACGTGTTTTTGTTGTGAGTTAGAGCTTGTACAATTATAAACTTTAAAAAAAAACTATTAGATCCATATCTCATTTAAATTTAAATCTGTGTATATTGTATTTACAAAGATTGTGTTCAGTCTGGACCATGTGATGATGATCTTGTTTAGTCTGGACTATGTGATGATGATCTTGTTCAGTCTGGACCATGTGATGATGATCTTGTTCAGTCTGGACCTTGTGATGATGATCTTGCTCAGTCTGGACCATGTGATGATGATCTTGCTCAGTCTGGACCATGTGATGATGATCTTGCTCAGTCTGGACCATGTGATGATGATCTTGCTCAGTCTGGACCTTGTGATGATGCTCTTGCTCAGTCTGGACCATGTGATGATGATCTTGTTCAGTCTGGACCATGTGATGATGATCTTGCTCAGTCTGGACCTTGTGATGATGATCTTGCTCAGTCTGGACCTTATGATGATGATCTTGTTCAGTCTGGACCATGTGATGATGATCTTGTTCAGTCTGGACCATGTGATGATGAATTTGCTCAGTCTGGACCTTGTGATGATGATCTTGCTCAGTCTGGACCATGTGATGATGATTTTGCTTAGTCTGGACCTTGTGATGATGATCTTGCTCAGTCTGGACCTTGTGATGATGGTCTTGCTCAGTCTGGCCCTTGTGATGATGATCTTGTTCAGTCTGGACCATGTGATGATGATCTTGTTCAGTCTGGACCATGTGATGATGATCTTGTTCAGTCTGGACCATGTGATGATGATCTTGTTCAGTCTGGACCATGTGATGATGATTTTGCTCAGTCTGGACCTTGTGATGATGATCTTGCTCAGTCTGGACCTTGTGATGATGATCTTGTTCAGTCTGGACCATGTGATGATGATTTTGCTCAGTCTGGACCTTGTGATGATGATCTTGCTCAGTCTGGACCTTATGATGATGATCTTGTTCAGTCTGGACCATGTGATGATGATCTTGTTCAGTCTGGACCATGTGATGATGAATTTGCTCAGTCTGGACCTTGTGATGATGATCTTGCTCAGTTTGGACCATGTGATGATGATTTTGCTTAGTCTGGACCTTGTGATGATGATCTTGCTCAGTCTGGACCTTATGATGATGATCTTGTTCAGTCTGGACCATGTGATGATGATCTTGTTCAGTCTGGACCATGTGATGATGAATTTGCTCAGTCTGGACCTTGTGATGATGATCTTGCTCAGTCTGGACCATGTGATGATGATTTTGCTTAGTCTGGACCTTGTGATGATGATCTTGCTCAGTCTGGACCTTGTGATGATGGTCTTGCTCAGTCTGGCCCTTGTGATGATGATCTTGTTCAGTCTGGACCATGTGATGATGATCTTGTTCAGTCTGGACCTTGTGATAATGATCTTGTTCAGTCTGGACCTTGTGATGATGATCTTGTTCAGTCTGGACCATGTGATGATGATCTTGTTCAGTCTGGACCATGTGATGATGAATTTGCTCAGTCTGGACCTTGTGATGATGATCTTGCTCAGTCTGGACCATGTGATGATGATTTTGCTTAGTCTGGACCTTGTGATGATGATCTTGCTCAGTCTGGACCTTGTGATGATGGTCTTGCTCAGTCTGGCCCTTGTGATGATGATCTTGTTCAGTCTGGACCATGTGATGATGATCTTGTTCAGTCTGGACCTTGTGATAATGATCTTGTTCAGTCTGGACCTTGTGATGATGATCTTGTTCAGTCTGGACCATGTGATGATGATCTTGTTCAGTCTGGACCATGTGATGATAATCGTGTTCAGATTGAGCAATGTTCGTCGTTTCGAAAATCTATCTGCGGCCAATGTGTCAAGTGGACAGTCAGAGCTGCAACTGGGACTGGTTGACTTACAAAGCTTGACAAATTTAAGCGATGCCGATAATTGATATCTACTCCGTTTTGCTTGCATAAACGCAAACGTTATCGATGATCACAATCATTTCAAGCACTCATTTGTGATGAATCGTGGGGAAACACATGTTACTCATCTCCTTGATGAACATCTATGCTGCCGGACACCTTAAGTTGGTTTAGGATAAACTTCACATGAATTCACGTATCTACTAGATTCATGGGTTTCTTAAAAAAATGGTTAATTGTCTATTTCCTTTTTTTTAACTCTTTCTCTCCGTAATTATTTACCACATTCTGATGGAGTCAACGTTTGTATCGTCGGTTAGGAGAGAAAGAGTTAAGTTAACCTTTTTTATGTGGCCCGCGACACGAGTGTCAGACATTAAAATGGCCCGCCGGCCGGGTAAAAGGTTGAGCATTTCTGATGTAGAGCATTGACCTTAAACCACTCGGCTGTGGAACCGAAATGTCGAATGTTCTATTCCTATTCCAGACACCGGGAACTTCTTAGGAATGAAATCTAGACTGACACACTAGGAAAAAGGGACGAGTAAGAATAAAAGCTGTTGGTCATTGTGCTGGTCAGATAACACTCTCATGAACAGTCAACTGCAAGGGAACAGCTATAAATAAGGACACAGGTGTTCTTTGCTGTCTTAAAATTGGAAGGCGTTTTGTTTTAAAGTCAATACGTTAATGAATGAGCATTATTAACATCATTATTAATAGTTTAATACGGAGATTATCGAAGTAAGCTTGCTATCGGTCTTACACAGAAAGGGATCGCGATGATAGGTGCGTAGGCACATCTGGATTATATAGATCATCGTGCTATATAATTCTACAAAGCGCCCTAGTCAGTACATCAGACTGATCGTAGATTATAATCTCAAGATTAGAGTTTAAACCCCTAGCTCTGTCAATGTAAAGCATGACAGCTATAAGTAAAGGATAATGCTTAGTAAACGTCTTATGTGAGCGATTTAGGATAATACTGAAGATAGAAGAGTGGATGTTTTTGGTTGGATAGGCTGAAGATTTTTTGATGAAACCACACTTCCGGTTTTTCCAATCTCTTGTTCAAGTTTAGCAAAAGATCGACGTAACTTTCCCTATGTTTTTGTTTTAAATCTTTTTATTGGAAAGGTCAAGTTCATTTGTAGCTCCCAGAATTCAAATACGGCTTCTAGTTTGTTTTCACCAAAGAGGATGGAGGGCGGACTTGTAGCAGCTGGCCTCATCACATTCGTTTTCTTGGTGCTTCTAGTTAGCCAATACTCTCTGCAGGCCTGAGAGAGGCAGGAGATGTGTGACTGAAGCTCCTCCTCTTTTACATTTTTTAAAATCAACTCTGTCTGTTTGTCTGTCTGGCCAAGATTTTGTACACGTTATTTCTCCAAAACCCAATCTCGGATGACGCTGACATTTTGCACAATTATTTCTTTTACATGGCATCACAAGAATCAATTTAAAAAATTCACCTATTAGTTAATGAACTATTGGTAATTAAATATTTTGTTTGGTATCTCAAACAAGAGAAAGGATTTGTACTAGACTGAAGTGGTGGTATAGGCTGAATTATTTCCCTTTATAGATTGTCTTCTTAAGCTTAGTGAACACAAACATGAAATACAAACAATAACTATTCAATCTTTGCTTGTAGAGTGGTTACCGCGTTGGCTTGAGAAGCCTAGGAAGGCTTAAGCCCACAAGTTCCAATTCAGTTCGTTCCCTTTTTTAAAAGAAAAAATAAATGTAAAAAGCAATCATCCAGATACGCCTTTCTTTTCCCTTACCCCTGGTCCAGACAAGTGATAGAATCATAGAGCATTGAGAAAGCTAAAAGCATGAAACTGTACTAAAAAAAAAACAATTGGTAAAATATTTAACTCTTTCTCTCCGTAATTATTTTTCTAAGTTTCGAATGAATTCTTTCCTTTACCCATTACTATTTTTACCCATTATTACTTATGATGAAGCTTGAATGGCTTTGTCCTTGGTTATTAGAAAATGTTTTAGTTGGTATAGAATTAAAGGGGAGTGCAGGCTCTTTTTATACAAAACATAATTAAGTCTATAAAATTTAACATTAATTTAATTTAATGAGGTCAAATCACCTCGGTATCGTCAATTAAAAGAGAAAGAGTTAAAATGGCAGAGATCTATTATTGATTGTCTACATCTACTACACATTTTATTACATGACGAGTTCAAACTAATTGATACAACTTCGCTGAATATGTGAGAGGCATTTTCTTTTCAAAGTTGTTTGTTTTTTAAACTGTTTTCTGCTGCTGAGCAATAAGCTAGTTTGCAGTTTGTTACTTTAAAAAAGTATATTTTAGCAGTACCTACCGTCCTGGTTGAAACATAGTTAAATTGTTGTATATATACCAGAGCTTACACAATTCATGCATTAAACTATCAACATATCATGATATATTTTCAATACTAATATTCATAGATCATTTTAAAAGTATTTTAAATATTAGTAGACATGGAATACAAAATGTAAATATGTAAAAATGTTTGTCAAATGTTTGACATGTCTCAGACGTTCCTTCAGAGTTGAAGATAATTTACTTCCTAGTCCAAACCTCTTGCAGGACGACGGGGGGGGGGGGGGGGGATGGCAGCGGGCAGGGTATGAACCCGGGACGACCATCAAACAACCGAATGACTGTCCAGCGCGCATACCGCACGACCAGGCAGTCATCCATAGAAGAGAATTGGCTTCCTCCCCAACCGTCATAACGGTTTATTTAAGGTCCTTAGAGAAGATGGAGAAGTTTGGAGGTTGTTGTTATAGCTTTCAATGCTTCTAATAATTTTCCCTTGTGTGTTATGGATATAATTGAAACTTTTTCTCTCTCTCTACTTTAACTCTGTACGCCCTTCAAGTGGATTGACACTTACTCTCAAGCTTAGGGATCTACTGCAAAAGTGACTTAAGCCTATTGAAAGTCACTTATGAAAGTGTAGAATACCTAGCCGATACCCGATTGTTGGCACTTTGGTTCAACAGTTGGGACGCTTCCGATAAAGGCCACATGATCTCCACACCAGACCGAAAGGATGTGAGGTGGCTACTTCATCGTGCGGGTCCTAGCCCAGCTCAGAGTCGGTCACTGTCCAAGTGGTGTTTACTTCGGAAGATTTCGAGAAAACTACGACACACGGTGTCGCCACGGCATAGAGGACGAAGAAACAGCAGACCACATTCTTTATGAAAGTCGCATTCTACATGAAGAGCGATCGGGACAAGGATATGATAGAGAGAGAGAGAACTGGTTCGTGTGCGGCATTTGGTCTGTCCTTGTCTTGTAGGGGCAAGGTGACCTTTGAACTCACTGCCCGCTTCCTTTCACGTGCTCTAAGGGAGTAATTCTCAGCATGGTTCGTTATTGATAGGGTTTCTGATTTGTATTAAAATTGTTAGAATATTATACAACGCCTATAAGTTAATGAACATATTTTTATTTGTAAAATACATCAATAAACTATTTAATGTTATTTCACCGTGGTTAGGCCACTATTTGAATATGCATCCACTGTTTGGGACCACTTGAACTCAGAAAAACATCAAGAAACTTGAACAAATGCGAAAAAATGCCGTGGGATTTAAAACAAAATGAGTAATTGCATTTGACTCGAGTGACAGCATTAGTGAAATCATTAAACTTAGGAGACACTAAATGAGAAACTATTAGCAAGTTGAATAGCAATACTACATAAAACACTGGCCCAGAATGAATTACAATTACAAGGACACAACGTTATAAGACGTAGAAACACAAATAAAGCCACATTTCTTATATCCATTATGCTGGGACAAATTCGTACAAGTTCTCCATCTTACCTGGTTCATTAGAGCTCAGACTGAATCAGCAATTAACAATTACAAATACAAAAAAAAACAAAAACAAACAACTGTTTGACTTATCGTAACTTACCAATATGCTGACCACTACCGCAAACATAACGATAGCTGAGTAGATAGTTTCTGTACTAAGCATTGAAATGGTTGCTGGTTCAAACTCTCTACGCCTTGGATATAACACAGACTTTAAATAAAACAGAAAAGTTTGGCAAATAATTGTCTCAATGTCAGAAATAATTTTTCGCAAAATCTTTTTTTTTTTTTTTTTTTCACCTTTATTTTTAAATTTTGACTAATAAAGCTAAAGAAAAAAATAATTTTAATTACTTTTCGAAACTTCAGACTCTTTCTCTATCTTCAAAAACTTGAAGTGTCTCAACTGTCTTTACACACTACAGGTCTCAAGTGCATTACATAGAAGGTATCTCAGAGGTTTTATAGGGTTTACTTGTCTCACGTGAGCATGCAGTTCCACAGCTCAGAACGAGGCGAAAAGTTCGATCAGCGATTTTTGTAAGTGGGTCTCCTTGTTATGAATTCCATTAGTCTCCCCTTTCAAGAGCAACAGTTTGAGAGATTTAGTTGTCGTTTTACAAATCTTTGTCGCGACTTATTCGTAAAGATAAAAGGACGTCTTTAAAAACACAACAAAAAAAAAGTTTTTACAAAGCTTACTGGAGAGATCTACGGTCTAAAGGGCAGATGATGTTAAGGTCATCCGTTACTTTAACCAACGGTTAACGAACAGGGTGTCATGTGGCCAGCACAACGACCAACCGCTTTTACTTTCCCCAACTAAACTCAGGTACCCATCTTACCCATTAGAGTTGGGTTGAACTCAAGGGCGCCCTAAAAATACCGAGATTTAAAATACCAGTCATCACCGAGATTCGAACCCAGGACCCCAGGATCGAAAGCCAAGCGCGTAACTATTCAGCCCCATGATGATTTTCAAGTTCAACTAAAAGTGTCAAGAAAGCTAGTTAAAATAATAATAATAATAAGGCTAGTCTTCGAGTCTGATGATTAGTGAGGAATGCAGTATTTCCCGTGGATGCGCAGTCCTAGCTGTGACCTACATATTTTTCCACATTCAGGACAGGCTTAACCATTGTCCGCAGGTGGTCGATTTAGATTTTCTTTTCGCCGTCTGCGTTTGTCCTCGGCAGCAGATTTTTTTTTGGTCTCAAATGTGTATCCCGCGGCCTTCGTGAGTCACCTCCAGCTGTCTCGTTTTAAGACCGCATGCAACCAGGTGCTCTCTTCTATGTCAGCCAAGGGAAGTTGACGTCTAAGCTGTTCTTTGAAGCGTTTTCGTGGGGCGCCTCTGTTACGTCGACCACCTTTTAGCTTACCAAAAAAGACTGCCTTTGGCACGTGTTCCTCTCCCATACGGGATACGCGCCCTACCCAGCGTAACTGTCGGACCAAAAAAAGTCCCTCTATACTGCCTATACCGGCGTTCGCGAGGACATCGCTGTTTGTAGTGCGGTATTGCCCCCTTATGTTAAAATAACTAAACTAATTAAAAAATATTTTAAACAGATAGGTCTTATGTTCTTCTTGAATGTAATGTAACATGTTGTCTGTCTGAGACCAATGGGGAGTGAGTTGCAAACCTTTGGTCCCTGCACTAAAACGTACTGAACATTGATTACACAACTTCCAATGGACAGTTTCACATCTTGCACTATTCCTATAGCTTCAAACACATTTAAATTTTCTTGCAAGAAGATAAAGAATTTTCATGATTGGAAATAGGTTTAACATTTTTTTTTGACATGCGTTCTTCTTACAATAAAACATCAGCGAAATCTGTTTCACTCAGAAAGGAAAACGCTTCGCACTGGGGCTCCTTTGCGGACCCCGCTAGCAGAGCTTTCAGCACCTTACAGCTGGTTGAAGTGGAACTGTTCCTCCACAACAATTTTCCGAAGAAACTATTCAGGTCTACAAAACACGGAACAATTAGAAACCAAAGACTATTTCTAAATAAACAAAAGACCAGGGGCGTTTGGAGCCCGGGTATTTATATATTTAGTATTTATTTCATTTTCATTATATTTTTGTAGCGATCCCGAAACACTCTGTGGAAGCTGACGGCGTCTACAGAGCCTCTGCTTGTTAACGGGAAACAACTTTTGTTTTCGTATAAGGTGCGCCACTGGTAAACGTTTGAGAAACTCTGAGCTAATATGTGATGATATCAGAGTTTAGAGCTAATCTCTTTGTAATTTAAGCCAAATCTTGTATAAGTTGACATAATAGATAAGACGTTGGTCACCGGATAGGAGTGACATGTGTCTCTGTACAGTTATTCCCTCTTCATTCGACTCCAATCTCATAGACTCCAGCATTTACCTTCTTTGAACTACGTATAAACATATCTCATTATTTCCATTAACATTTTGAATACGTGACATCAACACAGTTCATGGAAGAATTTAAAATACAACACTTTCATCCTTCAGTTACATTGAATTATAAACAAAATAAAGCTCCCCTTTCAGACCTTGTGTGTATAAGGCAGATGATGTAAAGGTCATCTGTTTCTGTGGCCTACGGTTAACGAGGGTGTCATGTGGCCAGCAGAACAACAAACTGCCTTTACTTGTCCCCAACTAATGTCAGGTACCCATTAGAACTGGCTGGACTCAGAAGTGCCCAAAGATCCCGAAATTAAAAATCCCAGGTCTTCACCAGATTTACATTGATTTTTATATTACACCAAGAATATTCCTAAGTATCTTGATTTGTTTTGGAGTTTATAATTCAATTATTGTCTAACAAAATGACAAGGCATTATTGAGTTTTAAAGGGCTGCTATGTCTTAATCACACTCATAAAACACGATGTAGAAGATATTTCTCATGAGTTAAATGAATTTCAACTTAATTCAATAAAACAAGTAATTTTTGAACGAATTTTCAATAAAGAGAAGTTTGATTTTTTTGGGTCTTTTATCTTATCTTACTTATCTTATATAATACAGACGTTACTTCAAAAAAAGAAGATGATTACGTCCTACGCGTCATGCATTTAGTCATGCATATTAACCAATGACTTAAATTCTGCCAAGTCACTGGTTTTTCTGGCTAGCTCAGGCAACCCATTCCATGCTCTAATAGCACTAGGGAAGAAGGAGTATTTGTACAAATTTGTCCTAGCATATGGGACGAGGAATGTGCCTTTATTTTTGTGTCTTTCAGAGTATTTTATTAAATTTTGTTTTTGTATTTGAAGATTATGGTTCAGTGTTTTATGTATAATTGCTACTTTACTTTTGAGTCTTCTGTTCTGAAGGCTTTCTAAATTTAGTGATTTTACTAATGGTGTTACCCTAGTCAAATGTGAATATTCGTTTGTTATGAATCTCACTGCTCTATTTTGTGTTTGTTCCAGTTTCTTAAAGTTTTCTTGAGTTGAGGGGTCCCACACGGTGGATGCATATTCTATTATTGGCCTAACCAAGGTTAAATAACATTTTAGTTTTATGTTCTTATTTGATTTATAGAAATTTCTTTCAATAAACCCTAATGCTTTGTTGGATTTTTTTATAGTTTCATCAATATGTGGATTCCATGACAGTTTTTCATTTATTATAACACCTAGGTATTTTGCGTTTTTAGTCTGTGTTACTGGTTTGCCATGAATAAGATAAGTGGAATTAATTTGTTTTAGTTTTTTTCCCATAGACTTGTATTGTTTTTGTTGAAATTGTTAAATTGTTAATTGTTAATTTAATTCTCAAATGTGTTATAAAGTTATAGTTATATTTCATTGTCAAATAAATAAATATATGACAGTATTATGCTTTAAGTAACTCTAGGTGAAATTACCTAGCTGAAAATGCACTGATCGCAGTTCTAGGATATCTTTCCAGTACATTATTATATTTTTTAAAGAATTTTTTTTTTTCCACTAAGAACTCTTGTACATATAAAACTGAAATTTTAATGTCAGCTTTTAGTATTCCACTGTCCCATGAGGCCCTAGCTTGCGGCCTATAGTCAATGAAGAAGTTGTATGACATAAGGTGACCTTGAGAATAAGAAAGAAAACATGTTTATTTTTGAGCGATTTCTATTTATCTAATATATGTAATTGAATGTACTGTGTATGTATGTATGTATGTATGTATGTGTGTATATATTTTATTGCTCCCTTAGTGTCTCTTAAGTCTTACTTGTGGTGTTACTCAAATAAAATTTGAGTATTAGATTGTTATAAATCTAACTACTGTATTTTGTATTTGTTTTAGCTTCTTTATGTTTTCTTGAGTTGAGGGATCCCAAACAGAGGATGCATATTCTAATATTGGCCTAAATAAAGTAAAATAGTATTTTAGTTTTATATTCTTGTTTGATTTGTAAAAATATCGTTTAATGAGCCCTAATATTTTGCTTGATTTTTCACCAATATTGGGATTTTGTGATAACTTTTCATTTATTATTGGTCCTAGATATTGTAAGTTTTTAGTCTGTGTTACTAATTTACCATGAATAAGATAAATATTATTTATTTGCTTTAGGTTTTTGTTACTCTTAAAAACTGGCATTTTTCTAGGTGGAAAGACATGCTCCAATGTGATTCCCATTCCTGTAATTCTTTTAATTTTTTAGTAAAATTTCAATATCTTGTGTTGTTTTTATTGTTCTATATATTATGCAATCGTCTGCAATAATAATCTGAGTTTTTTTCATGAACTAATGCATTTTGGTAGGTCATTTATGTAAATTAGAAACAGCAGTGAACCTAAGACTGTTCCTTGAGATAAACCTGAGTTTACGATTGTTGGTGTTGGATTGGTGCTATTTATTATTACAATTTGTTCTCTTCCTATTAGAAAAGTCTGAATCCATTGATGTGATGGACAATGGCAAAGTATTTTAGTTTTTTGGGGCAGGCTTTGATGTTGGACTTTGTTGAATGCCTTAGAAAAGTCTAATAATATTGCACCTATTTGCTCAGAATGATCTAATCCCTTTGAAAATCATCAATAAATTATAATAGTTGAGTTTCATTGAATGTAGGTATTTATTTATTGTAAGTATGTATGTATGTATTTATGTATGCATGTATGTATGTATCTAGGTATGTGTGTATGTATGTATGTATTATGTATGTATGTATGTGAATTTATGTATGCATGTATGATTGTATGTATGTATGTGTGTATGGTATGTATGTATGTGTGTATGTGTGTATGTATGCATAGCAATCATAACCGTTTGATCAATCTTGAGGAAATATGGCATAAATGTTCCTTAGATCATGGCGGACACCGTAGTTTATTTGTAATGTTCCTCCCACAACCGGAGGGCCCAAAAAAAAATAAAAATAAAAAAGTTTATCTCTATTGAAAACGAAACTTTTCCCAAAAAATCGGATAAACCCTTTTTCACAGTATTTTATATTTGACATCAATATGTCGGCGGAAAGGGTTAAACCTATTATACACTCTTACTTTTATTTCTGTGGCAAAATTTTAAAATTAAAAAAAAAATGTGACAGGAATAGTCGCTAACTACGGCCCTTCAGGCCTTACCCATCTAGTGCCTTATATAAGAAATGTGCCTTCATCTTTGTGTTTTTCTGAGACTTTTATTAGGTTGTGTCTGTATTTTAAAATTATATTAAGTATTTAATGTATTATTGCTACTCTACGTTTGAGTGTTTTTTACTTACGCACAATCATACATGTACACATTTCAACAGGTATACAAGCATACATATACACAAACAATGGAAAGCAGGAAAACAAGACTTTGATAATAAAATATTGGCTGTGTTTATTATTGACTTGTGCTTGCACATACCATATTCAAACTGGTAATAAAAGATTATTCTTTAATTTCATTTCGTTAATCATCATCAATAAACAGTCGACTTGACTTATGTCTTAACAAAAAAATAACAGAAACCATCAAAACTAGAAAACAAAATGTTTAGAATGGAATGAAGAAACTTGTTTCCAGACGTGGCTCCTACCCCAGCTAATCATAACAGAGATTCCAACCAAGAACAAAAATGTAAACAACAAAAAAAAAGTTTGTGTAGAGCTTTATATTCACAATGGTAAATACCTTTTTCTTAACAGGAATAATTGCAAAATTCGTGATGGACATCAAAAGATGGAATTTGATTTATTAGAATTAGAATTGAATGAAAGTAAACCAAATTGTTGCTAAATTTAAACAGTGTTTTCAGAAACAGTCTGTAGCTCCTCCTCGGCCACATTGAACAATTTATCATCCTCTTCTTCTATTTCTCTGCGGTATATGTCGTCATCTGATTCCTTATAGGCACCATAAAGGCTTTCTTCGTCCATTGATCTCTTTGCGAATCCTGACAAACCATGGCTGCCTGAAATGGAGTCGAATGGACGTTTAGCGAATCCTGACAAACCATGGCTGCCTGAAATGGAGTCGAATGGACGTTTAGCGAATCCTGACAAACCATGGCTGCCTGAAATGGAGTCGAATGGACGTTTAGCGAATCCTGACAAACCATGACTGCCTGAAATGGAGTCGAATGGACGTTTAGCGAATCCTGACAAACCATGACTGCCTGAAATGGAGTCGAATGGACGTTTAGCGAATCCTGACAAACCATGACTGCCTGAAATTGAGTCGAATGGACGTTTAGCGAATCCTGACAAACCATGACTGCCTGAAATGGAGTCGAATGGACGTTTAGCGAATCCTGACAAACCATGACTTCCTGAAATGGAGTCGAATGGACGTTTAGCAAATCCTGATAAACCATGACTGCCTGAAATGGAGTCAAATGGACGTTTAGCGAATCCTGACAAACCGTGACTTCCCGAAATAGAGTCAAAAGGTCTTTTGGCAAATCCTGATAGACCATGACTTCCCGAAATAGAGTCAAAAGGTCTTTTGGCAAATCCTGATAGACCGTGACTTCCAGATATTGAGTCGAATGGTCTTTTGGCGAATCCTGAGAGGCCGTGACTTCCAGATATAGAATCAAATGGCCTTTTATCTAGATCTACTTCGTTTTCTGTACCAACTGACCTTTTGATTTCATTGTGGTTTGTGTTACTGGATAGTTCTTCGTCAGCCTGGGAATGAAAAAGATACAAAGAAATGTCAATGACATTTGAAGACAAATGTCTTTCTATTTCACAAGTACTGAAAGACTTTAGCATCTCCACAATTAACGGGGCTCTAATAAATAAAAAAAAGGTGAAACAATATACAAAGGCATATAATATATATCCTATAATGTTTACAACATAATCACAAGATTTGATCTATCTATACAATCTATAAATCTATAGAAAAGAGACCATTCTTCAATTTCTGTATTAAAAAAAACGGTATTCTAGAAATGACCAATTCTGAATTCTTAAGCCATGGCGCAGTGTTTGCACCTTCAGAGCCATACTTTGAAATGTATATTCAACGGTGTGTTGTAAATGCGTAGGCGCTATTTATTGAAATGAGTGAAATCTCATAGTTTAATAACCATTGAGGAATGGCAAAGTGAAAAATGTTTTAAAATGGAAGGTTTAGGTCAGCGAAAGTAAAGTCCATTTTCAGACCTTGCGATCTATAGGGCAGATGATGTTAAGGTCAAAGGTTAAGGAGCAGGGTTCCATATGACACTTGAACCAACCACCTTTCTTTTCCCCAACTAAAGACAGATCCCCCCCCCCCCAAAAAAAAAAAATCCCGAAATTTAAAATCCCAGCCTTCACAGAGATTCTAACCCAGGGCCACAGGTTGGGAAGCCAAGCGCTTAACCACTCCGCCACCACGGGTCGATTTTAAGTAAACTAACCGATCGGATAAATGGCATTTAGTGAAGAGGTTACTTTTATCATATACACTTTTTCTTTTTCTTTCTGCGGGCCCCCTAGGTTGTCACGCGGACCCCTAGGGATCGGTGTATCACAATTTGAGATACACCGCACTAGGTTAACCCCCCTTGTATTTTATGAAAATTAGTGTACACATGAAGGAGAAGATAATCAGGAAACGTTTTCTATCTGACTTAGATATTTGTATTAACTCCCTTGTTTAGAAAACATTTCTACAAGTCAATGTAATACAAATCTGGAACGAAACTTAATTTCAAACATTAATACAAAATGTGAAGCTAAGATCTGAAGTAATGAATGATACATACAGGCTACATATAAAAGCAGCACTTCGGACCAAATTTTCAATAAAAGAAAATGGTAAATTAGATCTAGAAATAATGTACAGTTGGTACTCCATAGAAAGTAATAGACAATTCAACTCGTGGCAGCACATAGCAAAGCGAACTACTACTACATGGGTCATATGACCTCTTTAACCTCTGGTTGTCTAAGTGCAGCCCTCGTCACGGCTGACAATTATTTCGCTAGATTTAATTCACCATTTTCTCATTGAGCTTTTGGTTCATAGTGCTGCTTTTAGTTTGATGTTAATGAGGATTAACACGAATCTCTTAATACATGCCATATGCAGGGCCGGTCCTAACAATTGCGGGCCATATGTAACCTTATCATTTCTTTTTGCATGTTTGTGTAGCTTGAGCTCTTTTCTCTTTGTTTATTTAAAGATCATTGGGAATGAATCACAAGAACAAAAAAAAAAAAAAAAAAAAAAAAAAAAATTAGATTTCAATTCGTTGTTCTATCAATAAAATAAACTTCTTGAATCAAACAATTTCCTGCATTTAATCTCAGCGATCAAAAAGCTAAAAAAAAAATGAAATAAAAAGGAACAAAATTATAATTTGAAATTCATTTCATGTTTAGTAATGAGGTTGTTTTTTTAATAGGATCGTGTAGTTTAATTAAAAATACCAATTAGTGAGACGTTGTAACAAATTATATAAGGGAATCTGTTCGTTATAAAATGCGAATAAAATTTGACAAATTATAAAAAAATAAAAATACACTGCGCACTTGTTTTTTTAGCGCAATCATTCATGTTTCGTGTCAACTCTTGTCTTTGCATTGCTGCATCAAAATACTTAATTTCTGGTTGCTAATTATGCCACAATAAGTTACCAACTCTCAGTATATCTTAGCAATAAGGCGCTTTTGTTTTCCTTTTTTTTTTTTTTATTGCTACTTTGAAAACTATGTTGCTGAAATAAAAGTAATTGGAAACGCTTTAGAATACATTAAGCAATGTGTGGAAGAAGATACGGTGGAAGCGGCCAATGTAGTCCGCTTTACAGACTCACTTTCCTGCCCACAAGCTTTGGAGAGCTCATAGACGTGGCCTACAATACTGGAAAAGGCTATGGCGTACGTAAGGTGATGCAATGGGTTCCATGGCATTGTGGAATCAAAGGAAACGAATCAAGCAATTCTGGTATGTTTTCGCAAGTGACACTATCCGATAGAAACCTATTTCTCTAGGATTTGAGAGAACCAAGATCCCAGATGTGGACAATACTATATGGAAAGACGAGACAGTAGAACACATCCTCAACGACTGCAGGGTGCTCAGAGCGATTTCAAAGATAACGACTGGTCTTGTAAACGATAGTAGGCCTACCAATGCAGAATTTTTTTAAATATTCTAATGATTGGTCCTTAGATCTAGACTTAGAAGACGGCGAGCAAACTCTCCAAATAGAGCCTTTATGCGGAAATACCCGAAGAAGTAAAGTCTGTTCAAGATTGAAATATTTCTAAGCCAAACATCTGCATTTAAAAAGCTATCACGGTAACATTCATCCAGATACCCCCTTTTTTCTCTCACCCGTTTCCCAAGTGGTCGAGACATGTAAAAGGATTGAGAAAGCTAAAAGCCTCAAGTTGCGCTAAACAAAAAGAATAAGTAACAATATATCTAATCAGACAGATGTATTATCATTTGTCTAGATCTATTACAAATGTAATTACATAACTGATCCAAACTAATGATACAATTACACTTAATATGCGCTAATGTTTTTTCTTTTTGTTTTTTTTTCCTGATTTTTTTTTTAAATTATTGACAGATCACCAGATGTTAAAGAAGATTGAACATCTCTCTCCAATCTCACTTCAATTAACTTGTTCTCCCAGTTCAAATCTTCCCACGTGTTTGCCGCCTGTCCCCTTTCACCAGTAGGTGTACATGCAATCTTGTTCGTACATCGTGGTACACTGATGACCTCTCTAGTCATCATAGGAGACTGTAGGATTTACATTGCTATTTTCTGACTCCTCGTGTGGGTTAGGGTTAGGGTTAGGGTTAGGTCCGGGATGTTCTGCTACACACGGGCCAAGTTAGTCCAGCTGGAGCCTTGCTGTTTTTCTCTGACGCTTTTCTTCTGCCAGTGCTGTTCTCTTGTCCCTCTGCAATTTTCTCACCAGTTTTTTACTGCGCGACACTGTGATGCTCTTATTACTTGCTTCCGTCTCCAGGTGACATGGTCAACACACTGCATGTAATACACCAGTCAATACACACGAAAACTGAAGGACTGCCTGGTAGTGTGCAATACACAAGGGAGTCCTCTCCGTGGTCCCGGGTTCGAATCCTTGCCACGCATCCTCCGCTATCCTGCGTGGAGGTTTGGGCAAGGTTATAATAATTTTCCTGAAACATCTGAAACATCTGAAACATGTGAAACATCTGAAACATCTGAAACATGTGAAACAAACAAAGCAAAAACACTCCATAAGAACTCTCTTAATGTCTGTCATTCTGTCTCTTTTTCTTTCTATCCTTTACTCCCTTACTATCTCTCTGCAGAGGCGGCCTTAGGGGGGGGTGGCGAGTGGCGCAACTGCCCCATGCCACCCGCGCCTGAGGGGGCCCCCGATAGCACAAATTATATTATCTAGTTTTGTTGATATTTCAAGCATTATGTTTCTGAATTATTAGTTACGTTGATTAAATGCGACCAAATCTGTATTAAAGGGCAGAAGGCCAGAATATCGCAAGGGGAACAATTACAATACAGTTGCCATTGTCAAACGGCCAATAGTACAATGAAAGTTACTATGTTTTTTTTTTAACAATAACAGTATTAGAGGTGGACGAGCCTATTGGCTTGATGTGGTACTTATATATACTTTACACTTAAGGCCCATGGTCTCTCGCATGACAGTCGCCCTGGGCCCCTCGTACTGCTAAGGCCGCCTCTCTATCTATCTCTCCTTATCCAGTCTTCTTTCCGCTGGACATCCAGTTCAAACAACTGGAAAAGGGAAGGAACCACTACAGCAACACAGCGATATACACAGATGTTCACACACACGTTCACACACACCCACACACTGAAGTAGAGAAATTAAACTTATGTTGTGGTTTCATTCCAGGGTTTTGTCCACAAAACCAAACGAATTATTTGAAGCGCGCCCATAGAGAGTAGCCGTTGTTGGTTTTGTGCCCGTCTGTCACGTCAAGATCTCCAAAAACAAAAACAAAAGCGCTACTGGAAAATCGATCTCAGCCTCACCTGTGGCGTGTTCGAAAATATACAACTGTTACTTTTAGTCTACTTCAAGCGAACCTCCTCCTCTCTTTTTTTATCTTTTTTTTTGTAAATTAAAATGTGTCAACCATTTAAAAAAAATGATGCCAAATTTTGACCCACCCTTCTTTCCAGTCACGCCCCTGGAGTACGTGACTTTACCTCGCTGTATGTGTTAAAGCATAATACATAGAGCCCGTCTTTTCCTACGTCTCCATCAGCGATTCCTCAATTTAAAAAAAAATGGGTAGGCAATAATCACTGGAATCGATTACTTTACAAGAAGGGCAGACAATAGTCACCATAATCGATTACTAAACAGAGTCAGACAAAAATGGATAATGCCCTACAAAGTAATGTCATTTTCTTTTTCTTCGTCCTGGTGTCAAATCAGAGTGTTTTTTTCCCATCCCAGATGTCCACCCACTGGACACTGGCTAACTTCACAACAAAGGTTTTGTAGTCATTGTATAAGACGTCCTGCCTCGCCGATACTATTGACTTCATGATCGAAGTGTAATAACCTATTTGTTACCTTGGACAAGACTATTTTTGTACTTCATCGATATGACATTCTAGTGCTTCATTATTTTCTTGGATTTAAAACATGTTTGTGTTTGTATAAACCGATCGGTCAACTGGTTTTCATTTCTATGGAAAAAAAACATACATTCATACGTAAATACATACATACATACACATACATACGCATACATACATGTGTATGTTTGTATTGACTGATGTAATAAACGTGTGTGTTAGTATTGACAGATGTAATACATAACATTGGACCATAGTGCTGCTTTAATGTGTTACATATTGTGTTTTTTTTTATAAGAAGCCGGTTATGACGAGCGGACCGCGAGTCTTAGTTTGCATATCAATGATATAGTGTATTGGTTTTGGATCTATGCGAAACATGGCGAGATGTTCGATTAACACTTTTTTAATTCTTAACGAAAATGAAAGTAGACTATGAAAATGGGGTTTACCCGTTTAGCTGACATAGTCGTAGCTAATATAAAATATTGTGAAAATGGGTTTTTCCCATTTTAAAAAAAAATGTTTCGTTCTTCAATAGAGATAAATTTATGTGCTTTTTTTTTCTTCAGCTTGTGGTAGGACTACTCTACCTATCGTAGGTTTAATGGTAGTATCTAAGAAACGTTCATGCCAACTTTCATCTAGATTAGTCAAATGGTTTAGATTTCTATCAAAGACATATGTACATACATACATACATACATACATACATACATACATACATACATACATACATACATACATACATTATACATACATACATACATACATACATACATACATGCATACATACATACATACATACATTCATACATACATACATACATACATACATACATACATACATGAACACATAAAGGATAGCTACAGTACGCGGGACGTAGGAGAGGCCTCACTGTTCTAAAGCTATGGGCTGCCAGACATCGCATATTAAATTGCAAGCAAAAGCTCACTAAGCCGACCTCCACACATACAAACACATCTCATAGACCTAGACGTATCCGCTGTACAGTGCTCTGCTATCCACCACTTTGAGAATGAATGAAAAGAAGCTGAAGTAGTTTTAATGTAATAATATACATATTAGCAGGGGCGTTGTTAGGAATTTCCCATCGTTTTGTGGCCCTAGGGGCTTGACCTCTTTGGTAGCCCCTGCATTTTGCGTAATATTTTTTTGTTAATGTAAAAAAAAATAATTCGGGGGCGCCTCTCAAGTGGAGGACCGGGGAGATTTTCTAATTCTCCCACTCCTCCCCCCACCCTAGCTACGCCACTGCATCATAGAGGAAGGAAGTTCTCTTATAATTATGACAAACGCTGGGGTTGTCTCTCTTAGGCACGTTCCAGAAAGATCTCACTTTGAAAATGTAGAAAAGAATTGCAACTTAGTAGATTTTTTACAGACACGATCACGACCTCCCCCCCCCCCCCCAATAGTCGAAAAGTAGTATGAGAGAAAAAAAAAACGTCGACTGATTGGCCCCGGGTACATTCTAGCGGCTGTTGGGGACCTGATTTCGAGCCCTATTAACTCCCCTGTCTGCCCGAGCAGATAGGGGCCCAACTTACGAGGCCTGTGGGAAATGGAGATCATTAGATTAGGGGGGGGGGTGGAGAGGAACGTGGGTGAAAGAGGAGAACCTGATAGTGTCACTATTTATTGACCTATGACCTCCAAGATTGCCAGTTAAGGAGACTGTTCCTTGTAAATTGTCAGGGCAGCTGTATAAGATGAGAATATCGGTGTTGAAATATTCCGAAAGATGTTCGAATGCAGCGGCAATGCAAAGAGGGTGCTCTCTGAAACCGAAAGTTTAAAATAATCGAAGTTTTCTTAAATGTGAAAATAAAAGAGTACATCAAAGTTCCCCTTTCAGACCATGCAGTCTAAAGGGGAGATGATGTAAAGGCCATCTGTTGTTTGTGGCCCACGGTTAACGAGGGTGTCATGTGGCCAGCACAACGACCATGACACTGCCAGGGTCGAGCTTCGTCAGAGAAAAACGAAATTCATTGTAGTCCCTTTAAATGTGGCAGGTCTGCAGGTTTTTGTATTGAAAACAAAAAAATTAGTCACGCACAACCGTAAACAACACATCGATAACAAGTGATAACAAGCGATGGACGCTGAACTGAGATGCACTGCTTCGTGTGCACTGCACACCAACTCTGAGGATAATGTTGTTGCTGTTGAAAGTGTTGTGCCAAACGTATTAACAATTCTCTTTGGTTCAATTCATTTTCTTTTTACAACATTGAACAAAATCCAATTGTGATAAAAGATAATTCTCAAATTTAAAAAAAAAAAGAAGAACAGATTGTGTGTTTTGAGCTCAGGTGTAGATGTGTGAGTGTGTGGAGGTTAAGTGTAGATGTGTGTGTGTGTGGAGGTTAAGTGTAGATGTGTGTGTGTGAAGATAGGTGTGCGTGTTGCGGGGGTTAGGTGGGTGTATGTATGCTTGTGTGTGTCTGTAAAAATATCTGTGGAGAGAGAGTGAGACATTCCATTTTTCTCTTCATAGATGAACATTTTCGGCGATATTTTTGTTGGTTTCGAGCCCAACTCCCAGAGGTAAGCCACAAATGTGACAGTTTTTTGTTTTGTTTTTGAGAATGTCTACAAAGACAAAACGCTATTAGAGGAAATAACCCATAAACTCATCGGGCAGCTCAAGAAATGAAAAAACAAAAAATGAAATGCATTTCTATCAAACAGAAAGTAATTTGAATTAAAGGAATTAAGAGGGAACTAAGTAAAATGCGATTTTTCTTCTGAGTTTGTCACTTGATTGAATTAACTTTCCTGTAATCAGAGTTAAAGTAAACATAAAACAAAAGTCTAATTTAGATTATTGAAAATAATTATTTTTTTCTACTGTTTACAACTAAATGTAAATTACACACAGCATGGCGCTTCTCAAACTTTTGAGCGATGTGTACCCTTTTATAATTTTAGTAATACTGATTACCCCTCATCCTCTCCGCACCATAATTTAATTGATGAACAGAACATAATAAATGGGTATTTAAAAAATTAGCATAGTTAATGAGATGCAACGTGTACCCCCTCCAAAGTCTTCCCGTACCCCTGGGGATAAGTGTACCCCACTTTGGGAAACACTGCCATAGACCATCTATAGCAGAATGTGACCAATGTGAAGGCTATTGGGGATGTAAATGGAACTGTGAAATGTCCATTTCCGGACTGTCCGTTCACAGTTTTAATGTAGCTGTAGGTCTGTCTTAATGCTTTGGTTAGTGTATGTGTGTGAATGTGTTCAATAAGAGTGCGTGTTCAGATACAAATCTTGGCTATCGGATTGGGTCAAGGGAATGGGTGATCTACTTCCTGCTGGTATTTAAAACAGCTCTTTGTTTCACTTAAGTAGGATGAATCAAAGGACGTTTTTTTATAAAGTTTACATCAACTCACTCTGTCTGTCTGTCTGTCTGTGTGGTAAAAGGTTCGTATATATTATTTCTCACACACCCGAACTCGGATCAAGCTGAAATTGTGCAAAATTATTTATTTTTATATGACAACACAAGAATCAATTTTGAAAAATCAATTAGTTAATTAGCTATGGGTAATTAATTATTTTGTTTGGTATCTCGAACAAGGGAAAGACATAGTACTTGACTGAAGTAGTGGTATAAGCTGAATTAGTCCCCTTTATAGGTTTGTCTTCTGAATCTTAGTGAACACAAACAGGAAATACGATATTACGACTATACATAAATATACAATCTTTTATGTTAATAAGAGCTTCACTAGCAGAGTGGTTACAATGTCGGCTTGAGGAGGTTCAAATTCAGGCCGTTTCCCTTTTTTTCTTTTTTAAAAATAAGATCTATTACAATTTTAATTACCTCAATGATCCAAACTTATTGATACAACTATGCTTAATATAACCTTTGGTTTTTTTTTTAAAAGTATTTTAATGTATTTTTTTGTTACAAAGCTTAAATCAGCTCACTCTGTCTATCTGATAAAAAGTTTAGACACGTTTTTTCTCCCGCACCAATTCTAGTGTGAAGTTGAACTTTAACAATTATTTATTGTACCTTATAAAATGTTACCATTTATATTAACCATTTAGTCAATTAACTATTTTTTTTGACACAGAATAGGGGAAATAGGTTCCACATTATTGAGAGATATAGGAATTCGTCCTCTAAATTAAGCTTTGTTTTTTTTTTTTTAAAGATTTGTTATATTTTGCTTGTTTTTTTTTAAAATGCTTTTTAAGCAGTTATGGATAAACTTTCTAAATATAGAACCATAATAGACCCTAAACTATTCCAAATTGTAAGTAAAGATATATAAAGATTAGTTTCAAAAGTTTCATTCTAAACACATTAAATATCTTTGGTAGAAATAAGTACAACATGATGTCAATTCCCTATTAATAAAAGGCTACCTTATGTATATATTTTTTAAGGGAGCTAATCTTTAGAGTTATGGAGTCAAGAGCCACTTTTCATGTAATATATATCGAATGGTTTGGCAAGCAAAAGAACTCTATAGAATCTTTCGCATGACAAGGAGATTTAAATAAAATATATGAAAAACAAAATTTTAGCTGAGGAAAAGTGAGAGATTGAGAGTATGTCTGTGTAACAGAGGGAAATAACAGAAAACAGAGAGACAGAGAGAGAGAGAAAGGAGAAAAAAAAAGATAATTCGAACAGGAGAACAGAACATGTTAAACTGTTTTCTGTCCTAGTCCGCCATATTAAAGATAATAATGATCGTGTATCATTTACCAAAGTCTCCCCATCGATTTTTTCCTCTTCCTGTACGAAGTGATAATGTATACTAAAGTTACATCCCCTTGCCCCCCCCCCCTCCTTTTAAAAATATTTTTTACTCCTTCCCTTTTAGTTTATCAATCAGTCACATCGACATCTAATACTACGGGATGGAGAGGGGTCTGTTCCAAATAATGATAAGCAAATCAAGTTCATTTTATTGAATGTTAGAATTGTCTATTTATGTCACTACCATGAGCTCAACAAAATGTCACCAACATGAGCTCAACATAATGTCACCAACATGAGCTCAACATAATGTCACCAACATGAGCTCAACATAATGTCACCAACATGAGCTCAACATAATGTCACCAACAGGACTTTGTTTTGTTGACGTGGTCTTGTCACTCACGCAATTAGAAAGCAATTTGTCGTCTATTGTAAAACACTCATGATTTAGTGCAACTTTGAATGTTGAGTTTTGTATGTTTCAAGGGATGGGAAAGGGAAGAGAAGACGGGACCGTTCAAGGTAGGATGTGTGGCTGAGTTCGAATCCCGACTGAAGGAGGGTTGTGTTTGCTGAACGCCTAAGGACATCACGAGAACCTTCTACCATATAAGACTACAATAGAAATAGGACCATGAGATAGGACCATGAGATAGGACCATGAGATGAGACCATGAGATAGGACCATAAGATAGGACCATGAGATGGGACCATGAGATAGGACCATAAGATAGGACCATGGCTCTATGTGCACGCTATAAGCATGAAAGTTGCGCTATACAATAACAATTTAAAGAAAGGTGCTTGGTACAGTGGGGAACGATCGCTGCGTATATAATAATCTTTTTTACAAAGCTTCTATTTAGGTCACACATTTGGACTGGGCAAAATTTAAAACCTCATGGGTGGACACGGTTTTCTAAAAAAAACAACAACAGCTTTAACGATTTTTCTAGAAATATATATTGTGGGGAAAGGAATTACTAGCTCGATGGTCACGCTGGGAAGTCTCTAGTTTGACCATTAAAATCTTTCAAATTATAAACAAAATTAATGAAAATTTAGCTAGGAGACTATAAAATACTTATCTTGAGCGTACTACACGTCATCGGGTATTTCCGGCAGTGTTCCCTATTCATTAAGGAGTTTAATAATTTAATGTTCAAGACATTTTGCGCATCGTCTTCTAAGTTTGGATCTTAGAATACTGTAAAGTCTAATAGATTTATACATTCGCTAAACCATGGCTTTTCTGTATATGTTACTACCAGTACAGACATGAATCAAAGATGTTAAGTAATTATGTTTTCATTGAAACAAATACTGGGTGGGCGGAGGTTGCCGGGTGGTAAATTGATTGGTCCGGGGAAGACTGTTGTTTTTAATTCAAATATAAGCGCACACAACTCTAATGGATTCTTGACATTAGTCGGGGAAAGTAAGGGCGGCTGGTCGTTGAGTTTTTGAATTTTGGGATTTTTAAGGCATCCTGTCCACCTAGCCCAAAAAGAGTATCTGATTTTGCTTGGGAAAAGTAAAGGCGATTGGTCGTTCTGCTGTCCACATGACACCCTCGTTAACCAGTGGCCATATTTAACCTATACATTGCTTCTCTTTAAAAAACAACTAGATATGTTTTGTTTTTTTCCCGTTCATCTCTTATCTCCAGTAGTAGAGTCTGATGTTTGCTTTTCTTTCTAGCTTTCGTGACATTTGTTCATTGGTGAAAGAAAGTAACGAACACGTTGAGGTTTTAACTTTTTATGTGTATGCGTGCTGGGTGGCCTGGTTGTCTGTCACTGCTTGGATCAGTAGGACAAATAAGAAATGGACTTTGTATGCTTGATTTACCGTTTGCTAGAGCTCAACAAAGTAGCTATTATATATTTGACATAAATATAGAGTTGAAGCTGAAATAAATGTGAAACATACCTATACTAAACATATGTGAATAGCAGCACCTGGGACCAAGTTTTTATGAGAGAAACGTAGAGGGAATTAAATGCTACGAAAATAAGTAGTTAGTGAACGGATACTGCGAGATGGGGGGGGGGAGGGCTAGCTAGGACATGTGACCATTGACCACTGGGGTGGTAATTTGCATACGGGCGATATGACTCTGGATCAGAATAATGTTGTTGTTTTTTTACATTTAGAGGTTCAATTCGCTTAGTGCGTTATCGCTACGCGGTGTTGTCGTTTCCAGGGTCACAGGTTCGAGCCTCGGTCGGCGCAGTCCCTTATTTTCGTAGCATTTTAATTCACTTTCTCTCTTAAAAACTTGGTCCCTGGTGCTGTTATACATTTATGTTTAATATATGTATGTATTACAAATATTTAACAGCTTCAAAAGTCTACAAGGAAAGCTTAGTTTAAATAAAACCTTCTATTAGTTCTACCATTGTATGGGAAGAATCCTAAGAATAACATACTGAAGTCATGATCACCAATAGGTCACCCAGTCTCGCACATGTACTCGCACCTGTAGTCAAGTGTTGATCGAACGTGGAGACTCGTGGACTATATATCCTTAAAACAAGAGGAACACGTTGACCAAAGTCAGCCATAACTTGGAAGCAGAAGATGGAAACAGGGTCCGCCCACGTTTAACATGACGTCACACCTTCTAAGAAGACCTAAAACCAGCTAGGAAGAGGCTGTTGAAGTCGCCTACGACCGATCTCTTCGGTAAGAGCTTACTGTTTTAACATGACATCCGCACCTTTTTAGAAGACCCCAAATCACTGGAGAACCAGCTAGTAAGAGGCTGTGGAAGTCGCCTACCACCGATCACTTAGGTAAGGGCTTGCCGTCCATTTGGCCGAAAGAACGGGATGGCCTAAGTTTTTGTATGCTATACAACCGTTGGCGTCATAATTTATAAACACTGGCTAGCACGAAGGTAGCCAAACTTGTTTCAGCAAGGAAACTATTAATATCTATTGCTCGTGGCAATCGCTAATTTCATTTTTTAACACAAAATCCGCCATTGTGGGCAGAGATTTCAAAGGGCGGGATATCTCACAGGTCGTGCCGTAGGCTGTACATCACTAGATTAAGGTTGCTTTCAGTAAATAAAGGATCACAAATTTAAAATAATAATTTTTCGGCGTGCCTTAATACATCAAGCGAACCGTAGTTTACCGTAGTTTACCCACCCCTAAAATGTGGGCTTAAAAAAATAAGGGAAAAAAAAACTTTTGAAGTAACTTGAAGTAACTTGGGTGCGTGATTCAAAAGAGACAAAGAGGGGGGTGGGGAAGTTTCCTAGGTAGGTGCTTAAAGAGGAAATGAGCCCGGCAGAGTGAGTGAAATTTGATGCGCTGACATCCTGTGTCTTACTGTTGCTCCTGAATGCCATCAGTACTTCACTCAAGGCTCATCAGTGTCAGTGTCACGTGGTATATGGGGAACGTCTAGATCAAACTCCACCATGAAAATGTCTTCAATTACACGAAGGGCGCCTCAGCGAGGCGGAATATAATTGGGGGAGGTTCCTTTTTTCTGATGGCATTTTAAAAAACCCATTTCCCCAAACATGGCATTGATCGCCCTAACCAGCCATCATCGAGATATGGTGATAAAAAAATTCGCATTGTTGAAATCTATAGCCTATAAATGCAGCATTATTGTCATGTCATGCGTCAAAGATAAATTACACAAGTCAAAAAAATAAAAATACATGTTTTGATTTGAACATTTTTCTTTCTATTTTATAGCCTATCAATGCACTCAGGAGGAGATTTGTAGATGTTGAATGATTTATCTGACTTCAATGGAACTTCTTAGATATGTTTTCTTGTAGGGTTTTGTTTTGTGGATGAGAGCAGATGCAAAGCGTTGGTTGAATTGATTACGTGCTAAAATTAAAACCAGAATGTCTGGAGTTTTAATTATCTTGACTATCTTAATTATCTTCTTAAATTTCCGCAAGATATCCCAAATGCGGTATAGTTTGGTTCTTTTACTGGCTACGAGGTGCAGTGGCTGAGCGGGAAAGCGTTTGGTTTCCGAACTACCGGGTTCGAATTCTGGTGAGGACTGGGATTTTTAATTTAGGGATCTTTGAGTACACCCAGCTCTTTATGTTTGGGTACCTGACACTAGTTGGGGGAAAAAAGGGCGTTTGGTCGTTGTGCTGGCCACATGACACCCTCGTTAACCGTGGGCCAGAGAAACCGATGAACTTTATATCATGACCTATAGATAACTAGGTCTGAACGGGGAACTTTTACTACACATGTTTCGTTGGATACTATTCTAACTTATAATTGGCTTTCATTATTTATGTATATAAATATATATATATATATATATATATATATATATATAGAGAGAGAGAGAGAGAGAGAGAGAGAGAGATCGATTGATAGATAGATAGATAGAGAATAGAAAAACATTTCTCAAATGCCCAAAGTAACAATTTATTTATGGGCTACTCTGTTATACCAATACAATCTATTACCGGGCTTATAAAAAAAAAACAAGAACATGTCTCCCTTCTTGCTTCTGGCTTTAGGTGAAATTGTATAGAAAATTTATTTTCCCGTTTAGACCAGAAGCAATTTAATAACCTTTGACTCTTGCATCTTATTTTACAAATAAAGTTATCTCTCCTCCCCCAGGGGAGATAAGAATAAGTGAGCAAATGCTTAGGTGACTTCCCTTGCATCGCACAAGTCGTTTTGTTTTTCTTTTTCCACTACATGTATATTCACAAGACTGGATTCCGCGTCTACGAATGACTTCGTCATTTTCCTTTAGGGCACTTGGAGTTTCTCTGATGACCTATGCACTTTACCGTACTGCAGTCACTTCACCAAGTAGGGGAGTGTATTGAGAAGCTAAAAAACAATAGCGGTTGTTTTCAACAGAATGAATTCTAGAGAAGGTCGTGTCATTTTTTTTTCTGTTTTATAAATAGATTGTGTTTTGAAGTATCTAATGGTTTGTCCATTTGTATTTTTTTTTGTTCCAAGGAATCCTTTCAATTTTTTCCCCCTAAAATGAAATTGTCATCTGTGTAGTGTAAGTCTAAAAGTAAATAAATTACACCAGGGCCGGATTTACCTATAGATAACACAAGCCATAGCCTAGGAACCCAAGAAATATTTAGCACTGACATATAAAATACATACTTATAAAGGGTTCCCGTATCTCAAATAGCCTAGATCTTTTTCAAGCCTAAACACGACAATGAAATACACACACACACACACACTGAATGTGAAAAAGTCGTGTATGTATGAAATTGAAAGCGGTAGTTACTGACAATATCTCAACTAGACTTGGACAATCTTTTTAATCTTTTTAATTATAATAAAAATACTCTTTATTGTCCGTAATAAAATTTGCCTTACAATTTGTGCATTACACCAAACTAAACATTACCACTATAAAAAAAATTACATTCTCACCAGACTCACTCATAATTTACATGGGAAAAGTATATATCAGATTGTTTTTCTTTAATGATTTGATTGCTAGGGGAACATGATAGTGTTTGTGTCTGTTTGTCTTTGCTATCTGTATCTCTTTTGTGATGGTAAAATCACAAAATCCTGACCCAATGGGTGATTTTTTTTAATTTCTATAATCTTTTTAACTTTTTAAAAATAGATTTTTGTCTCAAACAGCTGCCCAAATGGGGTTTGTTTTTTACCAATGACTTTACCAGCAGCATTTAGGATTTTATGGATTTTGTTTTTTATTTTTAGTGCTCAGGCATATTGATATTAATATTTAAAATATGTGAGCTTGATAAAACATAGCCAAGGCCTTTTCGCTAACATGAAAAAAACAACAGTTTTCTCAGTTTTATCGTAATCTTTGCTGCCCCTATTTACTGATATAATCAGTATTTGCAGTAAAATTTAGTTTCTTGTCTAGGATAGTACCAAGGTATTTAAAAGTTTGCACTTTTTCAAAACAATATCATTTTCCTTCTTTCCCCTACGAAAATCGATTATCATTTCTTTGGTGTTTTTGACATTTGATAATAAAAAAATATTTTTACAGTATTTTTTACTCTCAGTGGGGCATATGGCCGTATTAGTACTTCGCCATCGGACTCTGGTCAGTTTCCCTGAGTTTGGTCCAATTCCTTCCTGGCGTCGTCAATAGATTGTTGGCACATCAGCTTCCCATATACTTTTACTGGTGTGAGCCATGAACTCTTCTTGAGAGGACTCAAAATGACCAAGGTATTTTTGGCTTTGTGCTTTTGTGGTTTCTTATCTAAATGGTACGAAAAGTGTCATACATTATGGCTGAAAAACTATAAGAAGTTAACTTTTTGGTGTATCCGGACTACAAAATATAAGACGTGTTGATATTTTGATTTTTCCAGAAGTGAAACAGTTGATGTATACCGCTGAGAAAAGAATTGCTAGCTCGTTGGCCACACGGGGAAAACTCTAGTTAGACTGTTATCATTTTTCAAGTTATAAAATTGAAATAAATTTAAATTTGGCTAGAGAACTAGAACTAGGATTTTCAGGGAAAAGGGGGGAAGGGTCAGAGTAAAAAGTAGTTAACTTGTTTTTGTATGCAACATTCATTAATTTTTAAGAGAAAAACAATCTCTCTTCAGGTTTTATAAAGTTAGTTTTGTCTTTTTAAAAGTATTATTAACGTTTTTCTTGTTGTTTTTTTAGCAGGCAGCATTTAAGTTTAATTTAGCAGACGTGACATTGTTTAGTTTAGCAGACTTGACATTTTTTAGTTTAGCAGACTTGACATTGTTTAGTTTAGCAGACTTGACGTTGTTTATGACATTGTTTAGTTTAGCAGACGACATGGTTTATGACATTGTTTAGTTTAGCAGACTTGACATTGTTTATGACATTATTTAGTTTAGCAGACTTGACATTGTTTAGTTTAGCAGACCTGACATTGTTTAGTTTAGCAGACTTGACATTGTTTAGTTTAGCAGACTTGACAATGTTTATGACATTGTTTAGTTTAGCAGACTTGACATTGTTTATGACATTGTTTAGTTAAGCAGACTTGACATTGTTTATGACATTGTTTAGTTTAGCAGACTTGACATTGTTTAGTTTAGCAGACTTGACATTGTTTATGACATTGTTTAGTTTAGCAGACTTGACATTGTTTATGACTATGTTTAGTTAAGCAGACTTGACATTGTTTATGACATTGTTTAGTTTAGCAGACTTGACATTGTTTAGTTTAGCAGACCTGACATTGTTTAGTTTAGCAGACTTGACATTGTTTAGTTTAGCAGAATTGACATTGTTTATGACATTGTTTAGTTTAGCAGACTTGACATTGTTTATGACATTGTTTAGTTTAGCAGACTTGACATCGTTTATGACATTGTTTAGTTTAGCAGACTTGACATTGTTTATGACATTGTTTAGTTTAGCTGACTTGACATTGTTTATGACATTGTTTAGTTAAGCAGACTTGACATTGTTTATGACTATGTTTAGTTTAGCAGACCTGACATTGTTTATGACATTGTTTAGTTAAGCAGACTTGACATTGTTTATGACATTATTTAGTTTAGCAGAATTGACACTGTTTATGACATTGTTTAGTTTAGCAGACTTGACATTGTTTAGTTAAGCAGACCTGACATTGTTTAGTTTAGCAGACTTGACATTGTTTAGTTTAGCAGACTTGACATTGTTTATGACATTGTTTAGTTTAGCAGACTTGACATTGTTTATGACATTGTTTAGTTTAGCAGACTTGACATTGTTTATGACATTGTTTAGTTAAGCAGACTTGACATTGTTTATGACATTGTTTATTTTAGCAGACTTGACATTGTTTATGACATTGTTTAGTTAAGCAGACTTGACATTGTTTATGACATTGTTTAGTTTAGCAGACTTGACATTGTTTAGTTTAGCAGACTTGACATTGTTTAGTTTAGCAGACTTGACATTGTTTAGTTTAAAGTAGAAATTCTTCTTATCTTCTTATCATAAACTTTCGACACTATCTACTTAGTTATCTCCTCTTGAACTCTCAATCAATAACTTCTATTCACATGGTCAACATATTTTAATTAGCAGATATATTTGATCTTTATAGACAAGGAAAGAAATGCCTCGTTCATTAATGAACTGTATTTGCACAAAAAAGAATCGATTACTTTGACGTCTTGGTGCAGTACAAGAAGCTCCAGTAAGTATCTCGTAATCTTTTCAAGAAGCTCCAGTAAGTATCGCATAACCTTTTCAAGAAGCTCCAGTAAGTATCGCATAACCTTTTCAAGAAGCTCCAGTAAGTATCGCATAACCTTTTCAAGAAGCTCCAGTAAGTATCGCATAATCTTTTCAAGAAGCTCCCCCATATTTGTTCTCTCTAGCAAATTAGCCGTGCTATAAAAACGGCCCCTTGAGGAACGGCTTTTGGATAGTAACATGGTTATTGGCTCTTTCTTCCATCACCGCCAGAGCAATGGACTCGATCCCCAACGAGGTTTTGTTTTGCTTTCGTATCGGCCTAATCGTCTCCTCTAACGGACGTTTCCACGTTGAGGCTGAGAAGCATTGTCCGGGCCAGCATTCATATAAAAAAAAACTTCCTAGCAAAGCACTTATGTCCCCAACAATCAAACTGTCTACGTAACAATGAAGGCAAAGATCACGTTAGGGCAAAGGTCAAGAGAAGCAAAGGTCAAGGGAAGGAAATGGCATTACTTTCATTTTTATGCCATGACAGAGGGCAATGTCGAAACAACCAAGTGATCCATTTCAACAAGTTTGTTATAGACAAGTTTGATATCAGCGAGTTACTATACGCGAACTTTATTTAAAGAGATTCAACATTAGGCATACAGTACGTTATCTCATACACAGCGACTTTGTTACATACACACTCACACACATCTTTCGTGAACGGACGGACTTCCACTGCTCATTTATTATGTAACCAATTCAATTAACTGACCAGTGCCCCGAAATGAATTGTGGGCTCATGTCATTTTGACGTCACGCGCTGGCGGAGCACATAAGGTCCGAGTGACGTCAAGACCTTGACCTCGTAAGTAGGGTAGCTCTTTCAGTGGAAAAAAAAAATTGCGAGGTAACGGCTTATTTGCGTGATGTCTTTCAAAACAAGGCCCTAATTTGATGGCTTCATAGTTGTTGTTTTTTTAATGGCTGTAACTTTTTTACCCAATTTTCGAAATAGGTAGATTACTTTTAAAAAAAATTTCTTTGAAGATATGTCCTATTTTTTTCAGCTTAATCAGTCAATCGTTTGTTTTCATCTTTCTTTCACATTTATAATAGTGTGGAGTCTCAGTTCTGCAAAAATTCCTCTACAAAATTCATTGTATAATAAGTAAATTGCATGCCGTTTGGAGATGAATGATTGAACGTTACTTATTATGCATTCATGCATAGTAAAAACAGCAGCGTCGTCTAGTTCATTTGTCCTATATTCGAAATTAGTAAAATGATACATTTATTTATATCAAAGTTCCAAAACAATAGAGTACTCTTGAGTTTGAGCCTTGCCTTTATAGCAAAAATAATAATAATAATAAGCAGGTCATCTTTACCCTGAAACAGAAGGCTTTGTTACAGCAATACAGGACAGAGTAATCAGGACAAAAAATTACGAGAAGCATATCCTGAAACTCAATGTTGTCGACAAATGCCGAAAATGTGGAAATGTGGGCGAGTCGATTGAACACATTATGGCAGGATGTCCAGCCCTATCAGAATCAGCCTACCTAGGTCGCCATAACCAAGTTGCAAAGTTAATACACCAACACTTGGCTTTGACGCACAATTTGATCAGTAAGGACCCTCCTCCTTATTATAAATACTCGCCACAAGAGGTTCTCGAGTCTACTGAACATCTGCTGTACTGGGATAGACCTATTCTGGCCGACAAAACTATAGATTTCAATCGCCCAGATCTTCTGTTCGTTGATAAAAAAGAAAAAGACGCTACCCTTATCGACATCGCCGTACCACTGTCTCACAACTTAAGAAAAACTGAGTTGGAAAAACAAAGAAAATATGGGAACCAGCTTGGAGATTAAGCGTCTATGGAAATTGTCCAAAATAACAATATACCCCATTGTTATATCAACCGAGGGGGATAATAACAACTGACCTCACAGACACCTTCAAGACCCTTAACATTCCTAGGAACATCCTAGTTGCCTGTCAGAGGGCGGTACTGCTGCAGACCTGCCACATCACCAGAAAATTCCTCAGTGGAAACTGTTAAAGAGACTACGATAAATTTTGTTTCTCTTTAACGAAACTCGACCCTGGCAGCACCAGAGAATGACTACTCGTTCATTTCTAACATAATAATAATAATAATAATAATAATAAACTGGGATAGGCCTATTTTGACCGACAAAACGGTAGATTTTAATCGCCCTAATCTGCTGCTCATTGATAAAAAAGAAAAAGCCTATACCATTATTGACATCGCCGTACCACTGTCTCATAATTTAAGAAAAACAGTTGGAAAAACAACGAAAATATAGAAACCTGGCTTGGAGATTTAGCGTTTATGGAAGTTATCTAAAAAACAATATATGTCATTGTTATATCGACCATGGGGAAAATAACAACTGACCTCACAGATACCTTCAAGGCCCGTGGCTTTCCTAGGAACATTCTCGTTGCCTGTCAGAGGGCGGTACTGCTGCCGACCTGCCACATCACCAGAAAATTCCGCAGTTGAAACTGATAAAGGGACTACGATGAATTTTGTTTCCCTTTAACGAAACTCGACCTTGGCAGCGCCAGAGAATGAATACTCGTTTTTTTTCTAACATAATAATAATGAAAATAATAATAATCTTTATTATCCATTATGAATTTCGTCTTATAATTTGTGCATTACTCCAAACCAACTAACTATAGAAAACCAAAATATACATTCACACCAGACTCACTCATAATTTACATGCAAAATGTTTATATCAGATAGTTGAATTTTATTTAATAATATCTACATCGCCGAAATGAGTTTTTTGTGTCTGTCTTAGCTATAGGTGTCTTGTATCTATTTTGTGATGGTAACAAAATCCTGACCCAAAGGGTGATTCTTTATTTCCAAAATCTTTTTAGCTTTGTTAATGAATATTTTGTTCAGACAGCTATCCTAATGGTTTGTTGGTTTTTTTTGTTGCAAATAACTTTGCCAGCAGCATTTAGGATTCTATGAAGTTTATTTTTGTTTTTAATGTTCAAATTGCCATACCAGGCAGTGATATTAAAACTTAAAATATTGCACATGTGAGCGTGATAAAACATCTCCTAGGCCTTTTCGCTAACATTAAATGAGGACATTTTTCTAAGTAATCGTAATCTTTGCTGCCCTTTTTTTGATGATATGATCAGTATTTGCAATTAATTTTAATGTATTCTCTAAGATAGTTATAGTTATTTAAAAGTGATTTCCATGTAAACAAAGTACACAAGATGTAAGTTTCTTGTTGACCTCATGTATTATCGTAGCATAAGACTCGAAAGATTCATTCGTATGTATCTCATATTTACCTTTGTATTAACCTCATATGATCTTAAACATTTGTATTTCTCGTGGTAAATTGTCTTTGAAACTTTAAGACCTATCAATATCTCTCACACCAGAAATAAATGCTTTGCTCTAACATACGTGCATTTGTTTATTTGTCAAAGGTTTTACCGGCTTCAGATGTTAAGAGTTAAAAAATAGTCTTCTGCCTAGTCCAAACCTCGTGAGAGACGACGAGGAATGGCAGAGGGCAGGGTTAGAACCCGGGACCACCGAGACGACCGGATGACAGTCCAGCGCGCATATCACGTGACCAGGCAGACATCCAAAGAAAATGAAGGGCTTCCTCTCATCCACTGTAACAAGCAATGTAAACTAAACAAGGGAGGGGGGGGGGAGGAGAGCGGTGTAAAAAAAAGTAAAGTTCCTCTTTCAGACCTTGTGGTCTATAGGGCAGATGATGTAAAGGTCATCTGCTTCTGTGGCCTACGGTTTACCAGAGTGTCATGTGGCCAGCACAACGACCAACCGCCTTTACTTTTCCCCAACTAATGTCACGTACCCATTACAGCTGGCTGGACTCAGAGGAACCCGAAGATCCCCTTTGAGGACAGCGGTATAAAGCAATAAAGAATACTACAACATATGTAACAATCATACGTTAGGCCCTTGCAGTTGACACTTTTACAGCCGTGCGGTAAACACGGTAAACACGTGGTCTATTTTCATATTTCATAGCTTTCATATTATGCCGAGACGATGACACGCCCGTAGGGCGCATGAAAACACCCTTGTAATGGTCGCTCAACTGCACCGTGGACGGTCATTCCAATGGTATTGATTTCAAATAGGTTTTAATTGGGATTGTTAGACGACCTTAATTGTGCCCCTCAGTTGATAGAGAAATTCAAAGGCCATAACAGTTCTAAATAAATAATGTAGACTCTTTCACCATCTGTCTGGAACTCTCTTATTTTTTAATAGATTTTCTCTTTTTCTTTTAGCTAATGTAACCAGAAAATAAAAAATAAAAACACACACACACGCACGCACGCACGCACGCGCGCACACACACACACACAAAACATTCAGAACGGAGGGGAAAAAAAAACGAATCTAAAAATTTTAGGCGTTACGATGATAACATATCACGGCAGACGACAAGAAGATGCTTATAAGTTGAGTTCATAAATAAACATGTTTCAAATAGGCCGGCCAGCTTATCAACATTGGGAGGTCGGCTTTTATATCGACATTTTAGACAAGTGGCATGAACTCTTTTATATTTCTCAACTCAAGCAGTTCATTCAGAAAGAAAGATATTTAAAACACACACACGCATCAGTTCATACTGGCTCACCCACGTACACAAACACACACTCGATATGTTAATATTCATGATGTTCGATTTAAAAATGGTGAATGAGTATTGCGCTGCAGATGACATGACCTTAAAACATGATATCTAAGTAAAGATAATTATGCGTTTTTTAAAACTACTTCAAGTATAACATAAGAAATAAATATCACAAAACATGTTATTAACTTTGAAGTGCATTATTGAGTTTTAAAAAATTAATGTAAACATATTATTTTTAACAGTATGAAATGTATCCCTAGAGTTTTAGAAATGATATTTATAAATGGAACATAATATCTAAGACTATGCATTTTTAAGAATATATTTTTTATTAGCCAAGAAACACAGTTGCGCTTACATTTTGTAAATTGATATCGCAGACGCCTCTTTTGAAAATATTAAATACTTACAGGCCCAACTTTCAAGATGAAACAAGGTGAAACAGAGTAAAACAAAGTTAGTTAAACACATAAATATATTGATCTAGAATTAGATCTAGATCTAGAATTAGATCTAGATCTAGATCTAGAATTAGATCTAGTCTAGGTCTATATTTTGAATAAACCATTTGATTGTCATTGTACATTAGCTTTCACTTTAGACTTAGACTTAACTTAGGCCATCTTAGGCATTTTAAACCTTAAACTAGAATTAGACTAGACCTTTAAAAACTAAAATCAACAACAGTCATCATGAAATTGCTTTGGCTATTTATCCTAATAATTACTAAATACACACTAGCTGAACACAGAACTAGATCTACCTCAGTCAACACTAAACTTAAAAAGGAAAAAACAGTCATAATCAATCATCACACTTTAGATCAATGCAACTTCAAAAATAACCTAACATACACATCCATAACATTAAAGAAGATCACCCATCACAAATGGAAGTTTTAAATCAGACACAGTAGAAATAAATACATATCACTTTTAATATTAATAGCAGGAGATGTAGAGTCAAATCCAGGGCCTAGATCTAAAGATAGATGCAACATCTGCAAAAAAGTATGCACCATGAAACAGAAAGCCATTCAATGTGACACCTGTGATGAATGGTACCATGCATCATGTCTCCATATGAATACTCCTGTGTATTATGCCTTAGGCAACAAAGATGCATCATGGCACTGTGTACCGTGTGGGTTACCTCAGTTTACATCAGGACTGTTTGATTCCTTTGATGCGGACACTTCTAACCCATACAACATCCTAAACACCATCACAAAAAAAAACTCACCAACCACTAGCCAGATCCACTCCTGTTAAACCTAAATCTACTAAAATTAATACAACAGCCTCACTAAACAAACCTACTAAAGAAGTAATACCAAAATACCTTAAAACCTTAGTAATAAATTTTCAAAGCATTAGGAACAAAACAGCAGACTTAGAAATTTTTATTAGAATGTGAGAAACCAGACATAATTGCAGGAACAGAAACTTGGCTACATCCTGAAATTTATAATGCAGAAATTTTCAATAGTAATTATGAAATTTTTAGAAAAGATAGGGCTGATAATCATGGAGGAGTTCTTCTAGCAATAAAAAACACTCTTATAGCAGAAGAAATTACCTTACCTAACTCAAAAAATATAGAATCTACATTTTGTAAAATTAATACAACCTCAACATCCCTAATAATAGGCAGCATTTACAGACCACCAAATTCTAGTTTAGAATACATGCAGGAACTATGTAATCAGATTACTACACTTAAAGAGACAAATAAAAATGCATTTTTTTGGATTATGGGTGATTTCAACCTACCTGATATAAATTGGAAAACACTAACCATAGATAAACACCAAAACCTTAAGGACATAAATGAGCTTTTCATGGAAACTTTACACAACCTAAGTTTAGATCAAATCATTAAAAAGCCAACTAGATTAAACAACACATTAGATCTCTTCTTAACCAACAGACCTGGATTAGTAGTTGATTATGATATTATCCCTGGTCTATCAGACCATGATATCATAAAAATACATAGTCAGATAAAAGCAGTAGCCAATACAAAACCCAAAAGAAAAATCTTACTCTGGAATAAATGTAACCTAATACAACTACACCAAGCTGCATTAAACTTTCAACAAACATTCTTTTAGAAAAAGACATTAACCAACCAGTCGATGACCTCTGGAATTTCATTAAAAACCATCTTAAAAGCATTATAGAAAATCATATACCAACTAAATACACATCAAACAAAATAAATAAATGCTGGTTTAATAATAGACTAAAGAAGCTTTGTAAACAGAAGGAAAACCTATATAGAAAATTTAAAGAAACCAAGGCAGAAAGAGTTTACAAAAAGTATATAAAAATTAAACACCTAACCCAAAAAGTAAGCAGACAGCTGCAGAGTGAATACATAAACAATGTAATATCTAAAGATAACAACAAAAACCTATGGTCATACATTAAGTCTAAGAAAATGGAAACAACAGGCATAGCGCCATTAAAAGATGAACATAACATAATACATAATGATAATGAAACTAGAGCAAACATCCTAAACAAATACTTTGCATCAGCATTCTCAGCCCCAGGAGACAAAGACATAATTCTTAATTTGAACCAACTAGACAACATAGAAGATTTAGTAGTACAAGAAAATGGAATTCAAAAACTATTAGCCAACACCAAACCAAATAAAGCGTCTGGACCCGATGGTATTCCAGCTAGATTACTCAAAGAACTAAGCAATGAGCTAGCCCCACTGTTCAAAATACTCTTTCAGGCATCGCTTAACCAGGGCAGAGTACCAAAGGACTGGAAAGAAGCTAATGTCACCCCCCTATTTAAAAAAGGAGAAAAATCTGATCCAGGAAACTACAGACCAGTATCACTTACCAGCATCACATGTAAAATCCTAGAACACATAATATGTAGCAACATCATCTACCACTTAGACAAACATAATGTCCTGACCCCCTACCAACATGGCTTTAGGAAATATAGGTCATGTGAAACACAACTAATAGGACTAATTGATGATTTTTCAAAAGGCTTAGATAATAGTGAACAAATAGATGCTATCATACTAGATTTTTACAAGGCTTTTGACAAAGTTCACCACCATAGTTTGCTTAAAAAATTAAAATATTTCGGCATTAATGGTCCACTGCATCAGTGGATTAAAGATTTTCTGATAGGGAGAGAACAAACTGTAATAATAAATGGCTCTAAATCAACACCAATAACAGTGAACTCAGGTGTACCTCAAGGAACAGTCTTGGGTCCACTACTATTTTTAATTTACATAAATGATTTACCAAATTGCATTAGTTCAGGAACAAAAGTCAGATTATTTGCAGACGATTGCATAATATATAGAACAATAAAAACAATACAAGACACAGATATTTTACAAAGAGAATTAGATGAATTACAGAAATGGGAATCAAATTAGGGCATGTCTTTCCACCCAGAAAAATGTCAGTTGTTAAGAGTAACAAAAAAACTAAAACAAATTAATTCCACTTATCTTATTCATGGCAAACCAGTAACACAGACTAAAAACGCAAAATATCTAGGTGTTATAATAAATGAAAAACTGTCATGGAATACATATATTGATGAAACTATTAAAAAATCCAACAAAGCATTAGGGTTTATTAAAAGAAATTTCTATAAATCAAATAAGAACATAAAACTAAAATGTTATTTAACCTTGGTTAGGCCAATAATAGAATATGCATTCCACCGTTTGGGACCCCTCAACTCAAGAAAACATTAAGAAACTGGAACAAACACAAAATAGAGCAGTGAGATTCATAACAAACGAATATTCACATTTGACTAGAGTAACACCATTAGTAAAATCACTAAATTTAGAAAGCCTTCAGGACAGAAGACTCAAAAGTAAAGTAGCAATTATACATAAAACACTGAACCATAATCTTCAAATACAAAAACAAAATTTAATAAAATACTCTGAAAGACACAAAGAAAAAGGCACATTCCTCGTCCCATATGCTAGGACAAATTTGTACAAATACTCCTTCTTCCCTAGTGCTATTAGAGCATGGAATGGGTTGCCTGAGCTAGCCAGAAAAACCAGTGACTTGGCAGAATTTAAGTCATTGGTTAATATGCATGACTAAATGCATGACGCGTAGGACGTAATCATCTTCTTTTTTGAAGTAACGTCTGTATTATATAAGATAAGATAAGAAGAAACAAAGTGAAACAAAGTCTCTTACATATATTAAAAAAACATTTTCTTTTACTAGGTTATTATTCAAACTCGGATGTTTAGGTACAATGAAAATACAAGATTGAATTTAATTTTTTTTTGTGTCCCCTGAAAAGTAAATTGCACGGCCCCACCCCTTCATCCAAATAACCATGACGTCCTGCCCCCCCCCCTTCTTTTGTAGGATGTCGCCATCCCATTTTGAGAATCGCTGTTTTTTGAGCGTCACCCACTCGGTTCGCTTTGCACTAAATAAAAATAATGTCTTCGCTTCTTTCGTTACGACTAGTGGAAGCCGTCTAATTGATATTGTCATGGAATGTCCCAGTAGAGAAAGAGATCTAGTATGGAGAAAAGAGATAGGACATTTCAAAGGGAGAAAGAGAGAACGCAAGACTACATAACCAAAAAATAAAAAAAACTCCCAAAGGTAAAAGAAAAAGAAAAATTAACAAGTAAAATTTTTAAGCGTGCAGTATTTAAAAAAGTATAGAAGGGAAATAACCTCTCTTTTTTTACTGGCATTTCTTTCAATAATGCGAGATTTATTTCCCTTTTCTATATAAAACCACAATTTATTTATTACTACTAATTAATTAACTAATTGGTTAATTTTTCGATTGATTCACGAGTAGTCATCGGCAATGAGTCATTGAGCAAAGTTTCAACTTGATCCTAGAATGGGAAAAGGGAGAAATACCGTGTACAGGATTCCTCACTGACAGACAGACGATGTGAGTTGATAACTTAGTATAAGCTTTGTACACAAAGACAAAGCTAGGTCACGTTCTTTCTTACAGGCAAAGAGAAGGACTACTTAAAACTGTGAACACATTGGAAGCCATCAAAATGTTTTGGTTGTAAATGAAACCGTTTAAAGATAAACACACTAAGCAATAACAAAAACAAAGATTACGTAAGGGAAGAACTCAACATTTACACCCGAATATGTCAATACCGTAAGTTTTCCATTTTTTCCATAATAAACAAAATTAATTAATTACTACATGTTAATTAACTAATTTTTAAAAATTGTTTCATGTTATGTTAGGAAAAATGACTAATTGTGCAAAGTTTCAACTAGATCTGAGAATGGGATGTGGGAGAAATAACGCGTTAAAAATGTATGTCAACTTTGCGAAAAAAACAGACACAAAAAATCTGTAATTCTTTTTTAGTTATTCCATTACTGAGTTAATGTTCCTATAAGATAATAAAAACAATTATAATTTTGTTTCTTTCTAAGCCGAGAACTTGAATTTCATGTTTCTGATTTAGTACTAAGATGTCAAATACAGGGGGACACAAGCGAGTACGGTATCTGAAGAGCTCTCAGACCGGAATCACCAATTCGTTGCTTTTCTGAAGATGACATCATCAACAGCTCCTTGAATTGTAAATATCAAATAAGAAAATAGTGTATTTTCTTTAACCGTCTTATATTTTTTTCTTATACTCGTTTGTTCTAAGTGAACACCGGTTGTAATTGTTCTTCCGCTCTTTCTGGAACATCTCCCCGGAAACAAGTTCTTAGATCAATCTGTTTCATTTCTCTCGGTAGCGCCATCTTCAACGGCCGGCGGTAATCTTTTCAATAGGAATCAATAAAACAAACCTCTCTACTGTGAGAACACTTGACGAGCGTTCTTTCCGCCTCGGAAAATAGGAAAATAGGGCCGGAAAAAAAAAGTAATAAAACAAAAATCGTAGAAAAAAAAATATTCGTGGGGGGGGGGGGAGTAGGGAGGTATTATTATTTTGGTCTGCGATCAAATGGATTTCATGGATTATATTTTTTTTTTAACTCTATGCCTGTTAAGCGTTTTTTTTTTTTTTTTTTGTCATTCTGTTAACTTTGAATACGATGAAAGGTGAAAGGTTGCGTGCCAGAGAAATGGCGTCTGTGTTTACCGATACGTTCAAAGGTTTGATTTACTTCATACGGTTAGTTCCGGGTACTTAGACCGGTAGTTCTCTTGAGCGTGAATGCATTTATTTGTTTCATATTCCGCTAGTATTAAAGGAATACCAGACATACGAGGTGCTGGAATTGAGCAAGTGCAGGCCCTGCGAAAGGTTTTCGTGTAGGCCTCTTCAACTTTAATAAAAGTGCACCAAATAATTTTAATGCATTTAATACATTTTTTTTAAAACATTGTGAAGAAAGAAATATAACAATAATAACAGTAATAATAACAATAAGGCTTTTCTTCGAGTCGAAATATTAATGAGCTATACAGTATGTCCAGGGACTACGCAGCCCCAGTTGCGACCTAAATACTTTGCCACAACCAGCGCAGACATAGCCATTTTTCGCCGGTCGTCGATTTCAATTTTCTTTTCGCCGTCTACGTCTATCCTTGAGAATTAATTTTTTTTTTGGCCTCTGATAGTACTTGCATATTGTAATATAATTTCCCTAATTTTTGTAATAATAAATATGCACATTTTTGTTTAAAATGATGTATGTATTATTTTTTTTTAATGTGGAGGTCTGAGAACGTGTGTGGCCGCACAGTCTTGTACTGTGGTAAAGCCGGCCCTGCGTGTATGCATTTTTTTGTTTCTAACATATCTGTCCGCAAGCACTTTTTGTTTGTCGATCACTGGATCCAATCCAACATCTCTCTTCAGATTACCAATAATTTTTTTTGTTGTTTTGAGAATTCAATTAACATTTTTTTTTAAAGTTCACGCTAAGTTCTGTATAAAGTAGAAGAATTTTGTTATAATTGTAAATGTTATCATATTTGTAAATTAAGTAGTAGGCTGCATACAGATATTGCTATGAGTATGGTAAACAAAAGGCAGGCGACCCAAAGGCAGACCCCGAATGGGATGGATTGATGATGTGGAGGCAGATCTGCAACAGCTTGGGGTTAGGGCGTGGAGACGAAAGGCCTGGGAAAGATCTCAATGGAAGGATGTGTTGAAACAGGCCAGAGCCCACCATGGGCTTTAGCGTCACTAGGACGGTAGGATGTGTTGAAACAGGCCAGAGCCCACCATGGGCTTTAGCGTCACTAGGACGGTAGGATGTGTTGAAACAGGCCAGAGCCCACCATGGGCTTTAGCGTCACTAGGACGGTAGGATGTGTTGAAGCAGGCCAGAGCCCACCATGGGCTTTAGCGTCACTAGGACGGTAGGATGTGTTGAAGCAGGCCAGAGCCCTCCATGGGCTGTAGCGCCACTAGAACGGTAGGATGTGTTGAAGCAGGCCAGAGCCCTCCATGGGCTGTAGCGCCACTAGAACGGTAGGATGTGTTGAAGCAGGCCAGAGCCCTCCATGGGCTGTAGCGCCACTAGAACGGTAGGATGTGTTGAAGCAGGCCAGAGCCCTCCATGGGCTGTAGCGCCACTAGAACGGTAGGATGGTATAATGGTATAAATTCTTCATTGGCTGTTAAATAGGCGTGTAGGCCTAAATTCTAAATAGACAAGTTTCTAAACAGTAGACTGGTCAACAGGTAAATAGACTTGTGGACCGGTATATAGAATGTAGATCTAAATAAAGTAGTTTGGAAATCTATTTTACGACAATGATTTTTCATCTTTTTATTGTAAAGTTCTCCCTAGTTTGTACAATGAAAGCTTTTCATGTGAGTGCTTAGAGGTCTTAGAGGAACACTGCAGAAATTGTATTTCATAAAACTATGAGTCACACAGTCCCAAATATGACCACGTTTTAAGCAGGCTACATCGTTGTATGTTGGAAGTTTCTAATGCCATGCAGGCCTATATGTCATTATGAACGAACTAGTTGTTTTAACATTTCAATCTAATATCTCCTCGGTAGTATAGTGGTAAGTATCCCCGCCTGTCACGCGGGAGACCGGGGTTCGATTCCCCGCCGGGGAGGAATTTTTTTTTTTATATTTATTTTTGAATACTCCATTTTTATATTCATAATGCATCTACATCTCTGTTCGATGTCACAAAATTTAATCTTAATGGTACAAGAAAAGAAAAAAAATTCTAGTTGCACACACAACTGACAGCAAGGAAAGTGTTCTCGAGGAAAGACCTCCATTTATTGTAAACCATACGCCGTTGCACTATCGCGCTAGTGTGCAAGTTACGTAAATAGCAATATGTTAGTTTGCCTTCCTGAATTCAAAAACAAACTAAACACACATACACGTTTAAACATGTATTAATAGTAAGAAAAAAAAAGTAAAGTTTTTTTCTCTCAGTCCTTGCGATCTATAAAGCAGATGATGTTAAGGTCATCTGTTTCTATGGCCAACGGTTAAAGTGCAGGGTGTCATGTGGCCAGCACAACGTCTAACCATACTCTCCTCAACTAAAGTCTTGGCTTCCGAGCTGTTCGGGTTCGAATCCTGGTGTGAAGACTGTGATTTTTAATTTCAGAATCTTTTGGCGCCTTTGAGTCCACCGGCTCTAATTGGTACCTGACATTTGGCAAAAGTAAAGGCGGTTGGTAGGTGTGCCACAGAAAGAGATGATCATTACATCATCTGTCATAAAGATTGCACGGTCTGAAAGGGAACTAACTTTACCTAAAGCTCCCCTGGACTTTCAAAACATTGTTTTTTTTCTATTTGACTAATCTAGCTGTAGATCACAAGCTCGTGGAACAAGAGTGGCGTTACGGTTGGAGAAATGTCAATCGAGTGAGTTGCTTGTGGATGAATGGACCAATGATGACTCTCTTGTAGCAGTTGGGGGGGGGGTCTGTCCCCTGGACAAGATATTGATCAGCATGACTAGGGGAATTTTTTTAACCAAGGGGAGAAAAGGAAAAAAAAAAATTGAAACTTAGGAAAAGTCACGTGACTAGGGTTTGGCCTCTAGTTAAAAAATATAAGTTGATGAAGTTAACAAGAATCTCAGAGAAACTCGAGCTCTGAAATCTACACAAGAAAAAAGTGGAACAGGATGGAGGATTGAGCTAAAACGATTTAAAAAAATTCCCTTTTCCGACCTTGCGATGATGTGAAGGTCATCTGTTTTTGTGACCCACGGTTAACGAGGGTGTTGTATGGCCAGCACACTGAACGACCGCCTTTACTTTTCCCCAACAAATTTGAGGTATCCGTGAGAGCTGGGTCGACTCAGAGGAGTCCTAAGAGCCCCGACATTGCAAATCCAAATCTTCACCAGGATTCGAAGCCGAGCACGCCTACAAAAAAAAAGGTTTCTATGCAAACAGTTTATTGCTGCTTTTTTGTCAACACTCATCTCTTCACTTCCTGTACTGAAATTATTCACCTTATGTGAATGTAGGACCAGCAAAAGAAAGTCTTGTTTAGACTAATTACTTTTTGAGACCAGGCACTAATGTGAAGCCACTTGGAAAGTATAAGTTCGTTTCTGGGAAAAACTCTGTTCATAATGTTACTGCATACTTTTTGTGGGAAGCTTGAACTTAGCTTGGCTTGGCTACCTAGAAGGGGGCTCGAGGTTCGACACCCGACTCGGGCAGAGTTGTGTTTACTGAGCGCCTAAAGGCAGCACGGAAAACCAACTCCTAGATACCCCCCCCCTCCACACACACTGGTCCACAAATGAGATTGGACCAAAGCATGCTATAAGCATGAAAGTAGCGCTATATAAAAGCTATATATATATATATATTTCATCATTGACTTTCGTAGTAGGGGCTGTGACAGTTCGCGCAACAATATCCCTCCACTTTTCCCGGCCAGCAGCAGGACATCAAGAAAGAGGCCGGTCCGTTCTCTAATGTTGTTCAGTCAGCTTTTCTTCGGATGACTACGTGCTCTGTCCACTGTTGATACAAGAAGTCTATAAATACTGAAAACTCGGGGTTTAAATCTCAAATGTTGTTTTCATAAGTGGAGGAATTTGGTTACAGGATTTGTTCACAGCACATCCTACGGCGAACGTCAAGGATGATGATGTTAATAATGACAATTAGATGTAGTTGGTGTAGTGTAGCAAACAAGGAATTAAGATTTCAGAGCTATTCCATTGGATGTAGTACTTTACAATTATAGACTTGTTTAATAATGTGAAAATATTTTTTTAAACTAAATTTTCATTTAACTTTAAAATGAGGATGTAAATAGAATGTTGGTTTGCACTTTCAAATATTCGCACACACACAGTATTCTCTCGTCCATTCACTGTGCAGGCCACTGAGCTTTTTGTTCTCAAAAGTTTTTCTTTCCTATCGGCAATGTCATGAAATTTCCTAGGTCATTTTTTTTTAAATCAGAAAAACGCTAACATTCACCAAAACTGATATTAAATTTAAAACGACATGAAGTTTAATATAACATAAACACTAAGAAAAGAGAGAGGATACAACATAACTGGTCCATCTATGTACATACACTTCGATTTTTTAAAAATTATAATTACTACATATTATTTCATGATTTATGTATTGACAATGTAGTCGGTCTTCACAATGTATTTGGGATGTATACATAAAAGATTTGAAACTACATAATAGTCTACATTTCCTAGATATTAAGGATTCGCGGTAGTGGAAGAAACATAGGCATCCTGAAAAGCGTAATGTTACTGCATACTTTTATTCATACACAAAGACACCCATTTCAGTACACTCGTACCCACACAGAGTTATGCAAAGTTCTGTCGCAAAGACCACCGCAAATGGTAATAGTATTTCTCCCTCTCTTCAGTACCTTTGACTTCACCCAGGACACGCATCGACTTTCCTAATTACAAACTGCTCACCCGTGCAAATCTGCAGGTCACTTCCCAGGATACAGCAAAAGGTCAGCTCTCCAGGTTCAAGAGTAGGACGTCATAGCGACGCTAGACCAGCTCTGAGGCTTTGACCCATTGATTAACTGGAGAGCCCCTGCTAGATTTAACCTGACTATGGAGAACGTGTTCTGGCACTTCTCTGTGCCCCCCATCAGCTAAATCGATACAATGGCTCCATCCCTTCACTTTAAGAACAACATATGGACCAGTGTTTATGTAACTGTTAAGCGTGAATTCAGCCTAAATGGGTCAGTGTTAACCAAACAGGTCTTAACAGCTATCATTACGTACACAAACAGTGGAGAAACAAGAAAGTAATTCTTTGTTGTCTAGTCCAAATATTTGTCTTAACTTTGGAATCTATATGTAGATAAGATATATAGTTTTTGTATAGATAGATAGATAAATAGATAGATAGCTAGAAAGATAGATAGATAAGTAGATATCATATGCAATTTGATTACCATGAATACAGCACGTGTTTGTACACAAAACATTTGTAGACCACACATTTTCATATCACACGCAAATGAAAAAAATATCGCATCTTTATGTTTAAATGATACATTGTTACAAAATATTTTCGATGATTATGTCCGATGTGTTTTTATTATCATATGACCGTATTCAGAAATCAAAGACGCATATTATATTTAATGCTTAGTCAAGGGAGATAATAACTAGATTGTATGAGATAAAAAGTCTAGAACTCTGGTTGTCTCCACATGGTCTTCATCTATTACTCTGATCTCGTTATTCCTCGACCTTGCGTAACTTCTTGACCTCAACCCCCAAGTGGTCAGGAACTTCCGCTTGCAAATGCGTGATGAGCATTTCCTTTTTTTTTTCTTCAGTTCTGGCCTCCCGGATTGGGCGGTCAATGAAGAGCGTCAATGACAATAATAATCTCCCCACCCCGGTAACTGTCCGGAGTAAAGGCATGCAGGCGAGTTGATGTTTACGGGTCGTAGGCTTCAGGACATTCGGGTGTGAGATTGTCACGTGATATGCAAAACGCCTGGAGAAGGGGCCGGGTGGGCATAAGAAAGAAAGTACGTATTTGTTTCACATGTTTCGGATGTTCCTTCAGAGTTAAAGACAATCTAGTTCCTAGTCCAAACCTACCGCGGGGCAGCGGATAGGGTATGAACCCGTGACTATTGAGACGACCGAAAGACAATCCAGCGAACATACTCCACGACCAGTCGACCATCCACGACTTCGCAGCCCTCCATGTAAAAAGATGACCAAAAGGGGTAAGAAAGAGTTAGCTATTATTAATGCCCAAAGACTAAAGTCTTCGTAATAGTGCCTATTAATGAAGTGTTATATTGTTTGAGTTTATCACAAAGATGTGTGGTAGCTCCATAAAATAACATTCGCAAAAAATCCGCCAATGATAGTGTTGTTTTTGTTTCACCAGCTGCATTGTTTTGATGTTGTGACCATACGGTCAGCCAAAGTCCTCCAATTTTCCCGAGGATATTATTTGAATAATTTTGTTGGATAACTAAAATTAATTTCGCAGAAAACAAAAAAAAAATGCAAAATAAGAAAAGGTATAACAGCAAACTTTTCTTTTCACGCAATAACGAAAAACTTCCTGATCGGGTGGTATGTGTTATTATTATTATTATTATAGCTTTTATATAGCGCTACTTTCATGCTTATAGCATGCTCAGAGCGCTTTTGGTCCAATCTCTTTTGTGGGGGGAGGGGGTATCTAGGAGTTGGTTTTCCGTGCTGCCTTTAGGCGCTCAGTAAACACGACTCTGCCCGAGTCGGGTGTCGAACCTCGAGCCCCCTTCTAGGTAGCCAAGCCAAGCCAAGTTCGACCACGCTTCCTGTCGTCGTGATGGAACCCAGTTCAAACCCTGCAAGCAGCCATGACCTGCTGTAGTAATAATCTACTTTTAAAATGTAACGTTCGATAAATATATCAAACAAATACAAACACATATCGCAAATACAAACACATATAGCAAATACAAACACATATAGCAAATACAAACACATAGCAAATACAAACACATATAACAAAGGTCAAGCTAACATTCAGTTTATTTTAAGGCTTTATATTGTTCTTTTAAATCAAAACTTTTAGGTCCAGACAGAGAGACAGACAGAAAGACAAACAGAGAGACAGACAGAAAGACAGACAGAGAGACCATATCTCATGGGCAAGAATAGAATTCTTAGTTTTAAGCCTCCACTGCATTAGCCTCTTTTCTCTCCTCCTCTACTGTCGCCTCTTTCTTCACCCTCCTAAAGCTCACGAATATTTCCTAAAAAGACATTATATAAACACATTGAGTCCTGAGACAGACAGAGTGAGGCTTACTAAAAACATAATATCACAAACAAACAGTCTGCCAATTACGCCCGGCGTTTAAACGGCTTTACCAAAACAGCCATTGCCCGTACGTGTTTACTAAAGATAAAAACATTTCTCGGTTTTACAGAAGAAAAAAAAAGGCCAAATCAAGCTAAAGTAAGGCCAAAATAAGCACATTTCTTATGCTTGAAGGCACAGGAAGTTCTTTCGCTAAAATAAGTGGCTAGCACCTGGCCAGATTGGCCTTTATTTTCATTTGAGGTCATGATTTAATATATTATAGTAGATGAAACACGCAAACAAAGGTTTTTATTTTTATATGTTTTTGTTGTTCAATATTTTAAAAATGTTATTTATGATCATGTTGTTAAAGGCTGTTACATGTTAACGAATAATACATAAGAATAACAAAAATTCCCACAGAAATAGATCAATATATCATTCAATAGTTCCTCAAAGCTCACTGAACGAAACCGTCGGCAACCATTTTCTTTTACCAACGAATGCCATGTAGGCCCATTTCTACTTACATGAATTTATTAAACCCAAGCTCTCTGGCTGGTATTATATCTTGTTATCACGCTGCCACTTCGCGTTTTTTTATAGAAAATAATATATATAATATATATATAGATAATAAAAAAATAGAAACAACTTAAAAATTATGAACAATATGTAAAACAATAGCAATTGTTTCGTTAATGCGAATTATGTTTCTAAAAAAGTGTGCGTGGAAAATGTATTACAAAATAAAAGAAAAGAAAAATGCATTTGCTAAAATGGACGTTCTTAGGAAGAGAAATCAGACTCATTTCATATTTATAGAATATTTGATGTTGTAGATAAAGGCTTCAGTAAAATATTTATTTAATCTAATTATATATACACACACACACACATTACAAATTAAACAAAAAAGTAAACGCATATCTGTTATAGCTTGTATGCCAGTACTTGTATATGTCAATGATTATGCATATCTCAGTGATTGTGTATATGTCAGAGACTGTGTAGGCCTATATATCAGCAATTGGGTATCGGTCAGTAAGGGAGTATATCTCAGTGATTATGTATAGGTCAGTTATAGTGTAAATGTTAGTGAGTTTGTATTTAGCGTTTGTGTATATGTCAGTGAATCAGTTTAAGTCAGTGATCGTGTATATGTCAGTTATAGTACATATATCGGTAACTGTCTATGTGTCCTTGCCTGCGTCAATGTCAACAACTTTAGATGCAATGTTTTGCCTACAGATAGAAAAAAAACAGTGTATAACTAAGACATGTTCCATTCTGAATGTCCAGATCTCTTTGCACGCTTTGGTTTCTAAAGTTATTCACTGCGTAACGTCATTGAGTCCGGTGGAACTGATGTTCTAGAGTTTCATTTTGCACAATGGACAGAAGTTTAGAGTAGATGAATTGAGCCGTGTTACGGGCCGGATCTAGCCCGCAAGCCGTAGTTTGTACATCACCGCTCAAGATTGAAGATTATGATTACAGTTTTTTGGCTTTGATCTACTGCAGCAGATACAAAAATACAAACAGACAAAGACAGAAACATCCACACACACACACATTATATCACATACACATATTATATATACACGTATATATATATATATAATTATATATATATATATAGATAGATAGATAGATAGATAGAGATATCTATAGATATAGATATACATTGTATATATATATAGATATAGATATATGACATCTTTACGCAGACTGCTTGCCGCCCAGTGCGTCGAACAACGCGGGAGGACCTAAGTCTAAGCTAGTAAGTAACCACTATAAAGTCAATATTAAGCGTATTTGTTTGTAGCACAATGTCCTTTTATACTTTTTAGGTGACAACAGTGATATTTCAATATGTCATTCCTGAATTATTTTTTGACCATTTATTTCCAAATCTCTTCAGATCATCTTCTCTTGATTTGGTTACTTTTTCTTAGCGTTACATTATATGGGCACCACATTTCTTCATATTGTTTTATCTTCTTTTTATACTCATACTTTATTGCATTGATTTAAGAATTGAGTCCAAATCTTAAAACTAAAAAATGTAAACAAATAGCAGATTACTGTTGTCAGGGAGAGGTGTGGCGAGAATAAATGTTAGTTTGATATTTTGGTATGATTGTTATATCCCCTTGTTATGAATGCATAGTGTTGCACGTGTTGTGAACTGAGTGATTGAGTCTTCTTTGAATGTGCGAGAGAGTGTGTTAGGTCAGTAAGGTCTTGCTCCCGGTCCAGGAAGGTTGGACGTTTACTTCCTGGACTGGTATTTATGCATTTATATATTTATAAGTTGATGGTCTGGTGTTTTGTGTATTACTATTTCATAAGAGTGATATAATTGTGTTCTTTATTAAGTATTAAAGTATTATCTATATTCATGAATATAAGGAGTTAGAGTTGATGTATATTAAGTGATCGTTTTTGAGTTAAGCAAGTATTAATGAATTATAATTGAGTAACCAAGAAAGTATCAAGCAAGTATTATTGAATATTCAAGAAACCCGCTAGTGAGCCACAGGAACCAAGTTAAGAAACACAACAGAACAAGAGACAAGCAGCGGCATATATATATAAATTGAAACCCTGGCAACTGTGATTAACTTTAGTGCTGAAGAAACAAAATTCAAGACCTTGCGATCTATAGGGCAGATGACGCAAAGCTTATGCTCATCTGTTTCTATGGCCTACGGTTAACGAGGGCGTCATGTGACCAGCACAACTATCAACCGACATTACTTCCACCAACTTATGTCAAGTACCCATTAAAGACTCAGGGGCATCCTAAAAATCTTAATGCTAAAAAAAATCTAGTTTTAACTTAGATTCGAACCCGGGACACCTCGGTTCGGAAGCCAAGCACTTTAACTTTTGCTTGAAAATCCTGAATTACTTCGAAAGTTTAAATGTACTCCAGTTTTCTTGAATTACTTTTTAATGTACAAGTCACGCCAAGTTGTCCATGCTGTCGAGTGCTTCATCCTGATTCTCGTTCATGTCAACTCGGCCATATTTGTGACTACTGCAAAATCAATAGCAAGATTTAAGTCTCGGGAATGGGGAGCTGAGGTATGCAAGGCGAGTGATCTTACACATGCCTAATGCATCCGAAAACGTCATTACCCATTAACAAAAAAAAAAGAATTTCTCTACTTGATCCCGTCGTTTTGATGCTTGTTTTCATCTTTGTTCAGCACTTCAAAACAAAAACTTGACCTAAACATGGCGAAGGTAAAGTTCGCTTCCGCCCAGTCGACGTTCAACGTCACTTCCTGTTCAATAAAACATGGTGTCGCTTCCTGTCCAAGGGAGGCAAGCTGTATCACTTTTCAATATACCTTTTTTTTTAATGCCCCACCCTCGCCCCGATCTAGTTGTCGGCCTTACTGGGAATGTTTATTTACAGGTACCGCTGCACATAAATAATCAATGCCGAGTGGTTTTGCGCGCTGGGCTCGAGGGCTTGTTTCTACCATGAGACGTCAATGACATAAGACGTACTTGAGTGGGTGCAGGCAGCGAATCACTATCCATTCAGCCATAGACAAGAGTTTAATTGAACTGCAAGAGAAACCAATAAAAGGCTTCTTTGAAGTTCTTTCAATGAGATAGACATTTAAGTAAAGCCAGTAATGGTCCCGCCAGAATATAAATTATAATGATACATACATCTGCAATGTGTGTGTGTGAGTGTGTGTGTGAGTGTATTTATGAGCTTGTGTTAGAGAGAGACAGAGAAAAGAAAAAGAAATAGTGAAACGAAATGAAAGAGGAAAGAGAGAGAGAGAGAGAGAGAGATTAAAAGAGAGAAAAAAAAATCACCAGTAAAACTACGAAATAAAAAACATGACATTAGAAGTCATAAGTGAGAAGAGCACTAAAAAGAAGAGAGAAATGAAGAAGAGAAACGAATAGTGAAAGAGTATTAACACAAGAGACTAGAGTCACAACAGAAGATCATTAGAGTATAACAAAGAGAAAGAGAGAGAATACAGAAAAGAGAAAAAAATAACATATAGAGAATAATAATTACATAAAATACAACATATAAGAGTGTGTGTACAAAACTTTAATATAGGAGTACAGAATTCAGCTACGAAATACAAAGCAGAAAAGTCAAAGAAATGAGAAAATACATTTTTTTAAAAGCTCTTCTTAGTCCCAATGGATTTCTTTTTTTATTATTTTTTTTTTTTAAATCTTAGATATATCGAAATTTCATGCGCACATGAATTCAACAGCTCATTAGCGGAAATAGAGATCGTCTGCAATTTTTAATCTTAAGTCACTAATAATTGCCTCCCCTTGCCAGCGTCACGAGATCAATTGCGAGACCTCGTGATTTGAAATGTCGCAACGGATCGCCTGCTAAATGTAGGTCATTAACGAATCCGATGTTTTCGAACATTCTAGGCAACGCTTCACGGCAGAGAACCAGGAGGGGCTGGGTGGTGGGGGGTCTGAGGGGGTTATAGGTCAACTCACAAGAAGATAGCGTGCCCTATTTTAATGACTTTTTCTCCTTTATCTTCCGCATTGGCGAAAAACTATTTCCCGCCTTTCTGTTTCTGGTAGTCTTTGACTACTGAATGGGCTCATTAACTGGTCAAAGTTAGCAGACCTGAAAGTCTATATAGCAAGTGAAGTTCTACGAATTGGTTGGGGGCGGATTTTGTAGCAAGCAGAACGACTAAACTGTTGTCTCAATGGAAATTTCACAGATAAACACAATATGTTTGTGTGCTTGCGAATCTTAAACGCTAACTGCAGAAGTAGAGAGGAGGATCCTTGCAATGGAATTGAGATGGTATAGGATACTAGGTATCACCTTGAAAGAACGCATCACAGATGAGGAGATTCGAATAAGATTCACAATGGCAATAGGGCTCAAGCTGATATGCTGACCACTCTAAAATAAAAAAGGAAAAAAAATGTTGCCTTATCACAAGCTCCTCAGGGCTCGCAAATACTTTCTTTCGGGGAACGTACTAGGAAAAAGAAAAAGACCCTGACACAGAAATCTAAACATACAAGACACACACAAGACAGATACACAAGACACACACACATGACACACACACACATGACACACACACACAAGACACACACACACAAGACACATACAGATTGAGTAAATATAAGCGCTGCAAAAACACCAGTGTTCATGAAAATGTTCAAATGACCATCTTTGTCCTGCAAATGGTTTCAAGCTGCTGACCTGGTCAAACACCTGAGTATAGATAAGCACATGGACACGCGTAGGACGTAATTATCTTCTCTTATGAAGTAACGTCTGCAATTTATAAGATAATATAAGTGCATCGTTCCAATGACGCTATCCCGACAAGATCAACGTCTAATCTTTCGACTCAGGATCGGACACAACAGGATGAGACAATATATGTACTGGAAGCTCAAAATTGGAACCAGTGAAAACTGGCAATAAGGAGGGTCACCAGAGAATGCTGACCATGTCCTCCAAAAAATGTTTTCTTTACCATGAGACCCGTATAAGACACTGGTCCCAAAACACCCGAATAGAAAGTTAACAAACTATATGGAGAACTCCATCATTTGTAAACCACTGCGCAGTTCATCTCATCTACTGGTCTAGTCATATGAAGGCTCCAACATAAAAATGAGATCCAGGAAGAAAAAGAAGTTGCAATGATTATAACGTTTTAGCCTTTCCACGCTTGACATCATTCATCAATAGTTTTGTTAACTATCAATAGAATAAGGCGTGCTCAATATGGCTGGAAAATATGCTTCCCAGTAAACAACAGAGTAAAAGCCGGACAGAGGACGTGATCTCTAATAGGAGGATTAGTCCTCCTTTTATAAAACGTTAAGTAACCTTAGAATCTCTATCACACCCTTCTCTAAGCATAATGAAATATAATATATATTGCTAATTATGTTTAATAATAAATAGAGTACACTTTAGGTATAAAAAAAAAAAAAAATACTTTAAAAAAAAAAGCTTTATATTATTCGTACTTGCATCAATTCGTTTGTATCAGTCGTGTAATTAAATTTGTAATAGATCTAGACTAATTGTAAAAAAAAACACACATTTTTTTATAAATTTAAAAAGGAGGAAAGATTTGAATTCGAACTCATGGCTCAAGCCTCTCAGGATTCTCAAGCCAACACGTTAACCACTCTGCTAGTGGGAAGCGCATGAACATGGAAGTTTGTATAGTTATCTATTGTTTCAATAGTCTCGTCCTATTTTTCATGTTGTGTTCACCAAGATTCAGACGACAACCTATAAAGGTGACTAACCCAGTTTATGCCATCCACTCAGTCAATTACAATTTCTTTTCCTTCTTTGAGATACCAAACAAAGTAATTTATTACCTATAGTTAATTAACTATTTAATTAATGTTTTTTTAAATTGATTTTTGTATTGTCAGGTAAAGGAAATAATTGTGCAAAATTTTTAGCTTCATTCGAGATTGGGTGTGGGAGAAATAACGTGTACAAACTTTTGGCTAGATAGACACACAGACAGACAAACAGACAGAGTGAGTTGATATAAGCTTTGTAAGGAGATTACCCCCTCATCAAAAAACTCAATATGACAAAAATATAAAGGCACATTTCTTATTCCATATGATAAGACTTATTTTTATAAAAGCTCGTTCTTCCATAGTGAAATCAGAACATGGAACGGGTTGTATGGATCAGACAGAAAGACTTAATAAAGTTTCTAATTAAGTAACTAACACGCACGACTAGATTGACACATAGATACCCGTAGGACGTAATTATCTTCTGCTTTGGAGGAAAGTCTTTCATTTATAAGATAAGCTCAAACTACAATCATCAAATAGTAAGAATTAGTTTTAATAAAAGGCAATAAAAAAAAAGAAAGAAACTATAGTTTTCTCTTCCCAGATAGAAACTAGAACCAACTGTTTGTGTGTGTGTTTTTTTTGTTTTTTTTTTATGACTACTGCTTTACCAAACTCGTCTCGTTTGAAAAATTTTGTCACTTAAAAAAAAACACTTTCGATACCCTGAGAAAAATGCTAAAGTGACAGCCATATTAATAGTGACAGTCAAATCGTCATTATGGGAATTTCACTTCATGGTGGAAGAGGAAAGGCTTTTATCTATTCCTAAGACCAGCCAGATCTCATCATTCTAAATGAGCGTTACTGACCGGGTCACGGGACAAGCTCTAGACTGTTTTATTAAAACAAGTCATGACAATGCATTTGTAAAAGCTTCAATTAAATTGGATGTAAAACTAATTTAAAAAAAAAACAAATCCGAAGTCCAACAATTTATTTAAGCTTTTAAATAGGAAATTTTAAATAGTTTTAAAATGCAAACGTTTCGATGGATGTTAAAATGGAATTTGGAAACTCAAACTGTAATTAAAATTTAATTATAAATTACAATATTCAGAATGTCATTGAACTGGTTATTTTGTCTGTTCAAGTAGTGAGATATGCCTAGCAACAAAAAAAAAGTGCTCTGTTATAATTCCAAAGTAAAACATCCGTGTCAACTCTTACAGATTTTTTCCTTGCAAAAATATATTTATAAAAAGTAAAATTCATGCGTAGAGAAGTGTATTTAAATCTTTTAAGCTTCGATATTTAAGTGTGATTTGGAGAGACAGAGAGAGAGGGAGAGAGAGAAAGCGAGAAAGAAAAAAAGAGAAATAGAGAAAGAGAAAAGAGAGACAAAAAAGAAAAAGAGAAAGATAGAAAAAAGAGAGAAGAAAGAAAGAAAGAGAGAGAAAGAAAGAGACATAAAATGAGAGAGAGGGGCTGTTGCAAATAAAATAAGAGAAAAAAAGAGAGAGAAAAAGAGGGACAAAAAGAGAGAGAGAAAGAGAGACAAAGAAAGAGAGAGAGAAAGAAAGATAGAATAGAAAAGAGATAGAGAAAGAGAGAGAGAAAAAGAGACGTAAAATGAGAAAGACAGGCTGTCGCAAATGAAATAAGAGAGACAAAGAGAGATGAAGAAAGAGAGAAATAAGAGAGAGAGAGAGAGAGAACTAAAATGATCTTGCTGCTGATGCATGCATGTTATCAAATTAAAAAATTAAGTAAGTCGAGTCATCAGGTTCGAAACACGACACTGGCATCAGCCTGTGTGTCTGGCTCAAAGCGCTGCAACAAATTCACCTCAGTCGACACATAACGTTGCCTCGTGTGGTCCCGACCCTTGCTCCAGATTGGAACGTCACGTCGCCACAGAACACGAGTCTCCTTGGAGAGCTATCGACACGAACGAGGGCCCACAATTAGGTTCAAAACTGAAGCGTCAATCTGGCAGCGCGAGGGACTTAATACCAGGCAGAATGGAGACTCGAGAATCGGGCTGTAGTCTGTACATCGGACGACCAGCGTAGACAAATAAAATTGGCAGAACCCAACTAACAGACAAAATTCTACAAAAGTTGGATGGAGAGAAAGAAAAACGGATAAACAACAAATACAAGAAGGAAAAAAAAAAAGAAAATAGCAATTCAAGTTGACAGGCACGCCACTGGTCAGATAAACTGACGTCTTCATTGTATGCTTCCCAGACCGATGCTTCTCAAGTGATACACTAGAGGTCACATAATCTTTTTACTAAGGAAAACGTTTATATTTGCTTTAAAGTATGTAAATCTCGCCTTATCGCGTGGTTTGCGCTTAGAACTGTAATCTAGATGGTCCCGAGTTTGAACCCTGCCCACTTCCATCCCTTGACGGTAGTGCGTGAGGTTTGAGTTAGAAGGTAATTATATTCATTTCTGAAGAAATCTCTGAAACTTAAAAACGGGCAAAGGATTCCATTTTCATCTATATAAAATACATGTTTACTTCAATAAGCTTTTTTTTTCTTTATGTAGTTTGTCTTAAATAAATAGTTTTGTTTATTTGAATCCATTTCTAGACGGAGTTTTTATAGGACAACATTTGAGAACCAAACCTTCGACATTTTTTATGTGAGACAGCATTGCTTTCTATTGTCTGACGTGATTTAAAGCAGATAAAACAAAACTCGGGGAAAATGTCTTCAATTTTTTAAAATTTTATAACCAACTTAAACAAAGCCTTTTTTATTTTTATTTTGTATACCACCTTTCACCTCTCTCTGGGTAGAACTCAGTATTTGTTGTATATGTTCTCAAAGTTTCACCTCTCTCTGGGTAGAACTCAGTATTTGTTGTATATGTTCTCAAAGTTTCACCTCTCTCTGGGTAGAGCTCAGTATTTGTTGTATATGTTCTCAAAGTTTCACCTCTCTCTGGGTAGAACTCAGTATTTGTTGTATATGTTCTCAAAGTTTCACCTCTCTCTGGGTAGAACTCAGTATTTGTTGTATATGTTCTCAAAGTTTCACCTCTCTCTGGGTAGAGCTCAGTATTTGTTGTATATGTTCTCAAAGTTTCACCTCTCTCTGGGTAGAGCTCAGTATTTGTTGTATATGTTCTCAAAGTTTCACCTCTCTCTGGGTAGAGCTCAGTATTTGTTGTATATGTTCTCAAAGTTTCACCTCTCTCTGGGTAGAACTCAGTATTTGTTGTATATGTTCTCAAAGTTTCACCTCTGTCTGGGTAGAACTCAGTATTTGTTGTATATGTTCTCAAAGTTTCACCTCTCTCTGGGTAGAACTCAGTATTTGTTGTATATGTTCTCAAAGTTTCACCTCTCTCTGGGTAGAACTCAGTATTTGTTGTATATGTTCTCAAAGTTTCACCTCTCTCTGGGTAGAACTCAGTATTTGTTGTATATGTTCTCAAAGTTTCACCTCTCTCTGGGTAGAACTCAGTATTTGTTGTATATGTTCTCAAAGTTTCACCTCTCTCTGGGTAGAACTCAGTATTTGTTGTATATGTTCTCAAAGTTTCGCCCGTGCTACACCAAACCCCTTGAGGGTAGGGGGGATGAAAATGGATTTGAACCTGGGAGCATCGTGACAACACTCGCATACAAAAGACCATGCAACCACATTCTGATTCCAATATAGCACTCAAAAGTGTCAACTATACTTGGGCGCATGAATAATATTCTTAAGTTTTTAGGGTCTAGCAAAGTTTAGTGGCCGTACTGAGGGTGCTTGTAGCGCCCCCAACCTCCCAGCCTCCCGAATAGTGTACGTAATTTATTTAAATAATAACAGTCAGAAGTAAGCAATACAGAGCTAACATATAATGCAAATGAAGTTTGCGATAGAGATATGCATGTAATCATTTATCTGTATTCTTCCGCAAACAAAAATGCGCACGCCTTTAGGTTAGTACTTAAAATTAGTAAAACTTTAAAATAAGGAAAATCCACAACGCTATTGTTATACGCCTGCTTTGAACTCCAAGGAAGAGCAGAAGGTGCTCGTGTGCTGCTAGAGACTAGACTTGAAAAGAGCCTAGACATTAGAGAAATAACGATACCCGCCAAAGTAAAGGAGCTGATGAAGGAACTGTACTAAAAACAATCTGTTTTCAGCTGTCTTTGTGATGTCTTGTAAATAAACACCTGTCTTCGTTATCTCCCTTACATTTACATGATTAAAAGCAAAGTTTCCCCTTTTAGACCTTGCGATCTATGGGGCCACATAATGCTAACGTTTATGGGGGCCATGTTTCTATGGACAACGGTCAACGACCAACCCCCTTTACTTCCCCCAACTAAAGTCAGGTACCCATTAGAGTTGGGTGGACAAGGGGCGCCCTAAACTCCCGAAATTCAAAATCCCAGTCTTCACCGAAATTCGAGCCCAGGACCCCAGGTTCGGAAGCCGAGCTCTCAACCATTTATCCACCACGCCCTTTAAATGTTCTAGTTCTAAATGTTATAGTACTTAATGTTCTACTTCTAAATGTTATAGCTCTAAATGTTATAGTTCTAAATGTAATAGTTCTAAATGTTATAGTTCTAAATGTTCTAGTTCTAAATGTTATAGCTCTAAATGTTCTAGTTCTAAATGTTATAGCTCTAAATGTTCTAGTTCTAAATGTTCTAGTTCTAAATGTTATAGTTCTAAATGTTATAGCTCTAAATGCTATAGTTCTTAATGTTATAGTTCTAAATGTTCTAGTTCTAAATGTTCTAGTTCTAAATGTTCTAGTTCTAAATGTTATAGTTCTAAATGTTCTAGTTCTAAATGTTATAGCTCTAAATGTTATAGTTCAAAATGTTCTAGTTCTAAATGTTATAGTTCTAAATTTTATAGTTCTAAATGTTATAACTCTAAATGTTATAACTCTAAATGTTATAGCTCTAAATGCTATAGTTCTTAATGTTATAGTTCTAAATGTTATAGTTCTAAATGTTCTAGTTCTAAATGTTCTAGTTCTAAATGTTCTAGTTCTAAATGTTTTATTTCTAAATGTTATAGTTCTAAATGTTCTAGTTCTAAATGTTATAGCTCTAAATGTTATAGTTCTAAATGTTCTAGTTCTAAATGTTATAGTTCTAAATTTTATAGTTCTAAATGTTATAACTCTAAATGTTATAACTCTAAATGTTATAGTTCTAAATGTTATTGTTCTAAATGTTATAGTTATAAATGTTATAGTTCTAAATGTTATAGCACTAAATGTAATAGTTCTAAATGTTATAGCTCTAAATGTTATAGTTCTAAATGTTATAGTTCTAAATGTTCTAGTTCTAAATGTTATAGTTCTAAATGTTATAGCTCTAAATGTTATAGCTCTAAATGTTATAGTTCTAAATGTTATAGTTCTAAATTTTATAGTTCTAAATGTTATAGTTCTAAATGTTATAGTTCTAAATGTTATAGTTCTAAATGTTATAGTTCTAAATGTTATAGCTCTAAATGTTATAGCTCTAAATGTTATAGTTCTAAATGTTCTAGTTCTAAATGTTCTAGTTCTAAATGTTATAGCTCTAAATGTAATAGTTCTAAATGTTATAGTTCTAAATGTTATAGCTCTAAATGCTATAGTTCTTAATGTTATAGTTCTAAATGTTATAGTTCTAAATGTTCTAGTTCTAAATGTTCTAGTTCTAAATGTTCTAGTTCTAAATGTTTTAGTTCTAAATGTTATAGTTCTAAATGTTCTAGTTCTAAATGTTATAGCTCTAAATGTTATAGTTCTAAATGTTCTAGTTCTAAATGTTATAGTTCTAAATTTTATAGTTCTAAATGTTATAACTCTAAATGTTATAACTCTAAATGTTATAGTTCTAAATGTTATAGTTCTAAATGTTATAGTTATAAATGTTATAGTTCTAAATGTTATAGCACTAAATGTAATAGTTCTAAATGTTATAGCTCTAAATGTTATAGTTCTAAATGTTATAGTTCTAAATTTTATAGTTCTAAATGTTATAGTTCTAAATGTTTTAGTTCTAAATGTTATAGTTCTAAATGTTATAGCTCTAAATGTTATAGCTCTAAATGTTATAGTTCTAAATGTTCTAGTTCTAAATGTTCTAGTTCTAAATGTTATAGCTCTAGATGTAATAGTTCTAAATGTTCTAGTTCTAAATGTTATAACTCTAAATGTTATAGTTTTAATTGTTATAGCTCTAAATGTTATAGCTCTAAATGTTCTAGTTCTAAATGTTATAGTTCTAAATGGGATAGTTCTAAATGGGATAGTTCTAAATGTTATAGTTCTAAATGTTATAGATCTAAATGTTATAGTTCTAAATGTTATAGCTCTAAATGTTATAGTTCTAATTTTTCTAGTTCTAAATGTTATAACTCTAAATGTTATAGTTCTAATTTTTCTAGTTCTAAATATTATAGCTCTAAATGTTATAGTTCTAATTGTTCTAGTTCTAAATGTTATAGCTCTAAATGTTCTAATGGAAATTCATGATTGTACATCTGGGAACCAGTTATTTATGTAGCCCAAATCCAACTGATAAGGATGTAAACTATATTTACACTACAGTGTACTTTTTGTACCTTACAGGTTCACCTGGTTCTGTTGACAAAATACTGAAAGCTAAATTTGGTATTAAACGAAAGAAATGTAAAACTTTACAATAGACAATGTTTCCAGAAGTGGAGATCATTGCGTCCCCGTGTTCAAACTTCTGCAGGACTGCAGCGAATAACTGCGGGGTAGAGATCATTGCGTTCCCTTGTTCAAACTTCTGCAGGACTGCAGCGAATAACTGCGGGGTAGAGATCATTGCGTCCCCGTGTTCAAACTTCTGCAGGACTTTAGCGAATAACTGCGGGGTAGAGATCATTGCGGCCCCTTGTTCAAACTTCTGCTGACTGCAGCGAATAACTGCGGGGTAGATATCATTGCGTCCCCTTGTTCAAACTTCTGCAGGACTGCAGCGAATAACTGCGGGGTAGAGATCATTGCGTCCCCTTGTTCAAACTTCTGCAGGACTGCAGCGAATAACTGCGGGGTAGAGATCATTGCGATAATATGGGGCGCTTATCACAAGACCAGGCGACCATCCATTATTTTTTATTTTATAAAAGTATCGATATAGTTTTTGACTTATACAACTTAAAACAATATTTTTTAATAAATGATATAATACCCTAATCAATTCAAAGACCTTTTATAAAGGTTAAATATTCGTGAAAGGGTTGCAATGTCAAAATATTAATTTGCATTTTGTAATTTAAAAAGTTGAAAGCGAGACAAGCCTTATGTCATCATCTATCCGTCACACTTGTGAAATATGTTTCTAAATTTCGCTAAATGTTCTTGTTAGATTGACAAGTTAAAATTGAAAAAGTTACTGGCGTAACAAAAGTTCGACTTTTTAGAACGTCTGGGAATTAGCCGTAACAATCAAGGATGTCGGGATTTAATTGGAAAACAAAAGGGCAGGCTGACCAGAACTAAATTTTTTTTTTATCATATCTTGACCTCAACTTCTAGCAGACGACACACCGTCTGATTACAAGTGCCAAAAGGAAAGAGTAAAAAAAAACATTGTTTCAAATAGTGAACTTGCGACATTTTATGGAAGTATACTTTATTAGCTTCAAAATCAACTATCCAGATTTGGCCTCAGTGAACTGAATTCGTGATTATTTACTATACAGAAGAACTCAGAGTTGGCAGCATAATCATCACAATATGATGTAATGTATTAGTTTAACGATTTTGTTTCTCTAGAATGAACATTATAACTAGATGTCACGCGATTATTGTGAGAACAGTAAAAAACTGATCTATGGTTATACTTTGAGACGATATTAGGTAAGGTTTGTTTAGCGGCTTAGCCAGTAGATGTTTAAAAGCCATAAGGGTGGAGTCTATGCTAGAACTTGTTAATACACATTTATTTGAAATGTTATTCTTTGACCGCGTTTACAAATTAAAAAAAAAGGCAATAGTTAATTAATAATAATTAATATTAATCAATAATAACTTCATTTTTTTTCATTGCTCTTGTATGCGCATCCTGCATGTGTACAGCTTGCAATATGGTCCAATCTCTTTGCGTACCAGTGGGGAAAGGGATTATCTGGGAGACCACACGATATGATGAATTTCGCTTATGTCTTGTTGCTAATAGACTTGTAAAACGTCTTTCAGCTGGACTTTAAAGATTCAGTTTTCATTCGCTTACTTCTTTTTTCATTTTTTTCATTTTTTATCAATTAGACCATTGTGTTGTTGTTTTGTTTTTAGTTCTCAGCCGTAAGATCTTTTGCAGTTTGTTACTTAAGGAAAAAAAAAACTTCATCGGAATCCTTTACAAAATCTTTACAAATTCACAGCGTTGTTTAAAACATACTTTAAGTCGTCTGTATCCACCAGAGCTTATATAATTAATAACGTAACACAAGACTATTAAAATCAGAATATATTTTGAATACAATTATGTGCACATTATTTGTCAAGTATTTTAATTAATGATTTTAATGAAATGCAAATTGTAAATATTTTTAAATGCTTAAAACAAATAATTTTCAGACGTAATTGTTTGTTTGTTTGTCATCAGGGGCGGACTGGCTATATATGGGCAGTCGAGCAAATGCCCGGTGGGTGGGTACCCATATGGGCTGGTAGAACCACGAAAACGTCCGATGGATGCCACTATGGTACGCATTAAATTGTTAAAGGTTTTATAAAACTTTATAAACGGGCCCTCTGAGCGTCGCGTTTTAAAACAAAAAGTTCACTGTATGCATGCATATCGATCAAACTTAATGACTTTGAAGACAGGTAGGCTTAGAATTGGGCGCCCATCATATGATATGCAAGTTATGGGCCGGATTGCATAGAAATGCCGATCTCAACACCCATTCCGCCACTGGATGTCATTAAAACATTTACTTTCATGTATCTTTTAAAATGAATTGATACTTAACTGTCGAGCTCACAGACCTACTGCGGTACATCGGAAGTGATTAAAATCTAAAAAATACCTAGGTGTTAGGGTTAGGGTTAAAGTTATCATGGAATTCACACATTTATAAGTTATTTTAAAAATCAAAGCATTAGGGCTTATTAAAAACACATTTTAAAAAGAAAAGAAATCTACTAAAAAAAAACAACAGGAATATAAAACCAAAATGCTATTTAACCTACGTGAGGCCACTATTAGAATGTTCATCCTCTTTTTGGGACCTCAACTCATGAGAATAAAAAATAAAACAGACCTAACATAGAGTCGAAAGATTTATAACGAATCTTCACATTTTGTTTAGAGCAGTGTTTCCCAAAACGTTTGCCTTAGCGGAACACTTTGCACATTCTGAGTATTTAGCGGAACACTTCGCACATTCTGAGTATTTAGCGGAACACTTCGCAAATTCTGAGTATTTAGCGGAACACTTCGCACATTCTGAGTATTTAGCGGAACACTTCGTACATTCTGAGTATTTAGCGGAACACTTTGCTTATTTTTTTAGAGAGATTAACTCGTGTTGTGGCCTACTGATTAAATATTCCATTAGTTCACGGAAAACCCATTCAGGCCTCGCGGGACCCTAGGGTTCCGGGAAACACAGTTTGGGAAACACTGGTTTAGAGCAACACCATTAGTAAGTAAAAAAAAGTAAAGTTTTTCCCTTTCAGAGCTTGCAATCTATAGGGCAGATGATGTAAAGGCTATCTGTTTCTGCGGCCCACGTTTAACGATGGTGTCATGTGGCCAGCACAACGACCAACATCATTTAATTTTCCCCAACTAATATCAGGTACACATTAGAGATGGGTGGAAAAGTTACGAAATTCAAAATACCATTCTTCACCAGTCTTCGGGGGCCAAGCAGCTTTACCACTCAGCCCCCGCGCCTCTTAACACTATAAGTAAATCACTAAATTTACAGGAGCTTAAGGATAGAAGACTAAAATTTAAAGTAGCAATAATACATAAAACATAGCTTTAAAATTTTAAAACACAACATAATAGAATACTTAGAAAGAAACACAGATAAAGGCACATTTTTAAGTTCCGTACGCTCAGAAAATGTCGTATAATTTCTCCTTCTTCCATGGCTGAACAGGTGGCCCGAATCAGCCAGGAAAATCAATGCCTTCGCAGCGTTTAATCTCTAATCAACGTGCACGATTAGATTAGCACATGGATACTCGTAGGTCTTAGTTATCTTGTCTTCAGAAGGAACGTCTGTTAATGATAAGATAAGATCTACTCGCTTGGACAAAGTAAGATCAAGATCAAGATCTTCACAGAAAAAACTAGAATAATTTTTTAAATATTTTGTTTGAATTTCTGCAACTGTGCCAGATTTTTTCACAATCCAATACCTCGGGATAATTTATAATGTATTTCTAATGAAAGATGTACTTCGCAAATGGCCGTTCTACAGACATTTTATGATAAGAAAAAAAACACATTTTCATGTGACCAAAAGTATTTAAAAAAAATAAACAACAACAACAGAGTGTTAGATATAGTAACTTACCTGTATACTGACCACTGCCGCAAACAAAACGATGGCTGAGTAGATAGTTGCTGTACTTAACATTTTCATTGTGGTTGGTTCTATCTCTACTTTAAGACTGGGATACGCACTTTACACAGCCTTTGAGTAAAACGAAAAGTTTGAAAAATAAATTTGCTTTGCTTTTTGATTCCAGAAAATGAGTTTGTTTCGTAATTCTAGTCCTATTTTTGTCTTTGAATTCGTTAACAATAAACTAAATTTTAAATGAGTCTTTTGAACTTAGTTTTCGAAAGTTCCGACTATTTTTTGTTGTTGTTGCTGTCTAGTGTCTCTACTCACCCCCAGCGTGTAAGAATATTAAGTAGATGGTTCACCTCTGAGGTTTTATAGGGTTTACTGGTCCCCCGTGAGCACGCGTTCGACAGCTCAGAAAGAGGCGAAAAGTTCGATCAGCGACTTCCGGGCTGGAAGTTTTGTCAATGGGTCTCGCTAGTGAGTTATCTCCTTGTTATGATTCTATTAGTCTCCCCTTGCAAAAATGAGCAACAGTTTGAGAAATAGTTTAATTGGTGTCAGGTCCATCAATCTTCAGTCGTCTTGAGTGTTGAGATAATACTTTCGCCTTTTTAAACAACAAGGGTGGTTGTGTTTCTATTAGATCTATAAGATTGATCTAATTTACTTTTTTTTGTATTAATTGTAATTTTTTTCATTCATTAAATAAAATTAACCTATATATATATATATAGTTTCAGCGCCCCCCGAAAAGGGAAAAGCCGCTATTAGTTTTGTGTGATCTGTCTGTCAGTCCTTCCGTTCATCATATATACTCTGATCTTAAAAAATACAAAAGCTATTAAAAATCCGATTTCTTTATATTTTACAGCTTGCAAAGCTGTGATGCAACTGCTTCATTTTGTTTTCTGAAAATGAGCTGTATATTTTTTTTAAAGATATGTAATTTTTTTTTAATTTTTTTTTTTAATGTTATATGGAGTTAATTCTTTAAATGAAATGCATAAAGAACTCACTCAGTGCACAACCTGCTCGTATTGATGACATTTTTTAGTCTAACTACGCCATTGTGACGTAATGGTTTTTTTTTCCTTTGACGTCATATGGAGTTAATTCTTTACATGAAATGCTAAAAGAACTCAATTTTTTACACTAGACCTAGATTTGTTTTACACTGAGCTAGATTTATATTCTAATTAACATTATTGTAGAATCTAGATCTAGAATTTCTTGGTCTAGTTTAGAATGTTTGTTGCTTTACATGTTTTGGATGTTCCTTCAGAGTTCCTAGTGGAAGCAGGCAGGGTTTGAACCTGGGACCACCGATAAATCCAAACGACTGTCCAGCGCGCAAACCGCACGACCAGGCAGCCATGATTTAAACTAGATCAAGATCTATTATTTCAATTTCTTGACTTAAAGTGTAGATTTTATTTCCAAATGTCTAGATGAATATTGCAATGTTTTAAAATACCATGTAAAATACTAAAACTAATCTACTATTTTAAATTTAATATTTGCATTCAGTCTATTATAGATTATCTTGGCTTTTTTTGTACATAAATCTTATCTAAATTACATCAACATTATTCCAAACTTATATTTTAGATCTAGATCTAGAAGATATAGATCTTAAGAGTGCGAAATCAGAAGTTTAATTTAGGTAGATCTACATCCTCATTCTTGTTCCATTTAAATGAAAATGCCAATAGCTCTGTTGCTAACTGTGCTGGGACATCGAGCAGACGTTGCCGAAGTACAAGCTCGATGCCTTGTTGTTTTTTTTTCCAATTACAAATCAATACCAAAAGATTATCTAAAATTGCTCGTCTGACATATTGTACATATTTGGTAGTTGTCAAGCCGTAATGTGTAATATATCTCTTTATCAATAATAGGCTATTAGTTTGTTATTAAGTTAACAGCAATGTCTGGTCGTGCAGTCAGCGCGCTGGACTGATTATCTCGACGGTCCCGGTTTCATACCCTGCTTGCTGCCATCCCCCGTCGTCCAGCGGGAGATTTGGATAAGGAAGTAAATTATCTTTAATTTTGAAGGAACATCCAAAACATGTAAAACATTTTACAAAAAAAACACAAAACAACACATTTTTTACAACGCCAAATGAATCTTTGAAACATTATTACTTTTGACAATCAAAACAAAATCACGTCTTGAATATTCCTTGCGAATAGGCGTATCCGACAGGGATCCGACTCTGACGGGGCGCCTCTGAGTTTGTGTAACAACACAAACTTTCTTTGTAATCTTGTTTAATTTAATATAATGTATACATTTTCTCATTGCCTAATTTCAGATTTCAAAAAGACATGTATTGAATATTAACGTAATATAGCTGTGAGCTGTTGAGATCCTATTTATATTTTATCAGTCCATATTACGCCAGTGTGTACAAATGCGTTTTTCAGATCTTTAAAAAAAAAACAACACAAAAGGGAAAGTGAATCTATTACACAATTATTTGCTGTTCATATCGCTATATCAGGTCAATCAGCTATGATGAATTGATACATATCTAATTTGGTATCGATCTCAAATTGAAACATACGTATAGTTTGTAAGATCAATTTCCTCAAGGATAAAAATGATTATTGTTATTAAGATGGCCGAACCAAATAGGAAGCAGCATGCCAACTGCGAGTTGAGATATGTCTTAATAACTTCTTCATTTCTTTTCTCTCTATTATCTTCTTATCTTATAGATTAGGATATGGATGAAGATACAGAAGATAATTACGTGCCAGGCGTTTAAAGGTGTCTAATCTATACATGCATGTTAATCAGTGGGTTAATCTCTGCTAAGTCGTTGGTTTTTTTTTTTGGTTTTTTTTGCTGATTCAGGCAATCTATTCCATTCTATAATGGCACTAGGGAAGATGAAGCACTTGTATGAATTTCCCCTGCATATGGAATAAGAAATGTGCTTTTATCGTTGTGTCTTTCTGAGCAGTTTTTCATTTTAATTTTTCCCTTTATTGACCTGTTATACATGAAAGAGACAGATCGCTGATCCGTAACAAATGTAAACGCTTTACCAACTAAGAAATGTTTCCATTTCCTCAACGCCTCAACAATGGCATATGCTTCTTTCTCAACTGAAGAATGTTTTCTTTCACTTTTTGTTCATGAGCGAGAGAAGAAAGCAACGGGCAGGCCATCTTGGTTGAGGGTAGCCGCAATGGCTATATCAGAAGCATCCGTCTCAACGGTTAAAGGGCGATTCGGATCAATATTATATACAGCGGCTTTTTCAAGCTCATTTTTCAAACTTTCAAATGTTCTTTTGACTTCTTCAGTTCCCCACATGCTTCGAAGGCTGTGAACGGCCTTTCCTCTTCTTTTAAGGGAATCTGATGGTATGCACTTTTCAGGTCTAAAGTGCTTTATAAGAGTACTGGTGAATGTTTTCTGCTAGTTCATCAATTCTGGGCATAGGGTAGGCGTCTAGTAGAGTGAACCGGTTTATGGTTTGCCTGTAGTCTATAACCATTCTTTTCTTATGTCTGTCATTTGTTGTGACTAGGACTTGTGCTCGCCAGGGAGACTTAGATGGTTCAATAATGTTTGTTTGTAAAATGTTTTACATATTTCGGATGTTCCTTCAGAGTTGAAGATAGTTTACTTCCTAGTCCAAACCTCCCGCAGGACGACGGGGGATGGGAGCTGGCAGGGTTTGAACCCTCGACCGTCGATAAATCCGAACGACAGTCCAGCGCGCAAACCGCACGACCAGGCAGCAATCTCTTTATAAAGTATCATTTGGTATACACCAGGAGAGATATAGTTTATCAGTAGTTTCTTAGTATCAAGATTATCTACTGATACTACTGATACACAATTTTTTAAAGTTTCATACCAGTGCTGCCAATGCTCTGCTGCTTGAGGTGCTGTGGGCTCGATGTCAAACTTCTCTGTTCGAAACATCCTATCCATTTCGAAATTCTTACAACTTCACAGTTTTGATTCATTGTATTAAATTATTATGAACATAATAATAACAGAGTCAAAAAACCATGTCCGCTTAGTATGGCTTTAATACACTGAATGACTGACACAACACACATTTTGTGAACACATTCTTACGGACGAGTTACAAGCACATGTAAACATAAGAACGACAACCGATACAACCTACAATTTTCATAACATTTAGGTTTTGTTTTTCTATTTGTAAATTGTGGTTCGGTGTTTTATGTATTATTGCTACTTTACTTTTTAGTCTTCTGTCCTGAAGTGTTTCTAAATTTAGTGATTTTACTAATGGTCTCTCTCTCTCTCTCTCTCTCTCTCTCTCTCTAACACACAAACACACAATTTCTACTTTAGTAATTCTTTTTTCAATTTCTTCCTATTTTAAAATGATCTCAATCTCATTCTTGCTTGTTCTTTCTCCCCTCCCCCCCCCTCTCAAACCCTTTCTTCCTGCTCATTAATTCAACCACTGATTGTGTAACCCTGAGCCCAAACCTCTTGTTCTCATGAGAGTTTTTTTTTTACCAAAGACTTCATCCTTTCAAGGTTCAACTTTAATCCCTTTATTAGCCGCTTCATTCTTTTGAATCTCTGTCACTTTTTTGTAATTGTATAAAGATCTATCTCCATTGCCTTACCATTCATTGAGAAATATGAGGTTCCAATGTCGCTTTCCTTAGACCCACGTCTTTTTTTTTTTTTTGTTTGCTGCTTTTCGCCTTCGACTTTTATTTTATTTTCCAATTACTGTTCTAGCCGTTCCTAATTAGCCAACTAATTAAACCTTTATTAATTATTGAGATACCTGAATACTGCGTCAACGTCACAATTAAAATCGCATTAGTGCGGCAGAGAAGTTTTAAGAAATACGACCCAAAAGAAACGAAACGAAATACGAATTGAATGCAGTCCCTTGCGCAGGAAGGCAGACAGTAAAATACATACAGACTCTTTCAGGCATGCCAACTATTGTAAATATGTATGCTCTGTAGGTACGTGAGTTGTTGGCATACAGTAGGCCTAAAGTTCCCCTTTTAGTCCATGTGATCTATAGGGCAGATGATGTAAAGGTCAACTGTTTCTCTGGCCCTACGGTTTACGAGGGTGTCATGCGGCCAGCAGAACTACCAACCGCCTTTACTTTTCCCCGAATAATGTAGGTACCAAATCGAGCTGGGTGGACTCAGGGGCCCCGAAGATCCCGAATTTAAAAATCACAGTCTTCACCAGGATTCGAACCCGAGCGCTTTAACACTCAGCCACCGGGCCTCCTTAAAGTAGGCCTATGTTACATGCTATTAATGTTATAGGCATTCAGACTATTGATCATAATTAAGCAATAGCTGCGATTCGTGTCTGAGAACCCAAAAACGATTGGCTGCAGTTTTACCAGCTCTAAAGTGGGATCGTCTTTGAATCCCAACTGGAGCAGAGCTGTGTTTGCTGAACGCCTAAAGGTCCACAAAAGAGATAGGGCCATAGTGTACATTGCGCCTAAAGGTCCACAAAAGAGCTTGGACTATAGTGAACTGAGCACCCAAAGGTCTACAAAAGAGCTTGGAATATAGTAAACTGAGCACCTAAAGGTCCACAAAAGAGATAGGGCCATAGTGAACTGAGCACCTAAAGGTCTACCAAAGAGATAGGGTCATAGTGCACTGAGCGCCTAAAGATCTACAAAAGAGATAGGGCCATAGTGAACAGTGCGCCTAAAGGTCCACAAAAGAGATAGGACCATAGTGAACTGAGCGCTTAAAGGTCTACAAAAGATATAGGACTATAGTGAACTGAGCGCCTAAAGATCTACAAAAGATATAGGACTATAGTGAACTGAGCGCCTAAAGGTCTACAAAAGATATAGGACTATAGTGAACTGAGCGCCTAAAGGTCTACAAAAGAGATAGGGCCACAGTGAACAGAGCGCCTAAAGGTCTACAAAAGAGATAGGGCCATAGTGAACTGAGCGCCTAAAGATCTACAAAAGAGATAGGACCATAGTGAACAGAGCGCCTAAAGGTCTACAAAAGAGATAGGACCATAGTGAACAGAGCGCCTAAAGGTCTACAAAAGATATAGGACTATAGTGAACAGAGCGCCTAAAGGTCTACAAAAGATATAGGACTATAGTGAACTGAGCGCCTAAAGGTCTACAAAAGATATAGGACTATAGTGAACAGAGCGCCTAAAGGTCTACAAAAGATATAGGACTATAGTGAACTGAGCGCCTAAAGGTCTACAAAAGAGATAGGACCATAGTGAACAGAGCGCCTAAAGGTCTACAAAAGAGATAGGGCCACAATGAACAGAGCGCCTAAAGGTCTACAAAAGATATAGGACTATAGTGAACTGAGCGCCTAAAGGTCTACAAAAGATATAGGACTATAGTGAACTGAGCGCCTAAAGGTCTACAAAAGATATAGGACAATAGTGAACTGAGCGCCTAAAGGTCTACAAAAGATATAGGACTATAGTGAACTGAGCGCCTAAAGGTCTTCAAAAGATATAGGACTATAGTGAACTGAGCGCCTAAAGGTCTACAAAAGATATAGGACTATAGTGAACTGAGCGCCTAAAGGTCTACAAAAGATATAGGACTATAGTGAACTGAGCGCCTAAAGGTCTACAAAAGATATAGGACTATAGTGAACTGAGCGCCTAAAGGTCTACAAAAGATATAGGACTATAGTGAACTGAGCGCCTAAAGGTCTACAAAAGATATAGGACTATAGTGAACTGAGCGCCTAAAGGTCTACAAAAGATATAGGACTATAGTGAACTGAGCGCCTAAAGGTCTACAAAAGATATAGCACTATAGTGAACTGAGCGCCTAAAGGTCTACAAAAGAGATAGGGCCATAGTGAACAGAGCGCCTAAAGGTCTACAAAAGAGATAGGGCCATAGTGAACTGAGCGCCTAAAGGTCTACAAAAGATATAGGACTATAGTGAACTGAGAGCCTTAAGGTCTACAAAAGATATAGCACTATAGTGAACTGAGCGCCTAAAGGTCTACAAAAGAGATAGGACCATAGTGAACAGAGCGCCTAAAGGTCTACAAAAGAGATAGGGCCACAGTGAACAGAGCGCCTAAAGGTCTACAAAAGAGATAGGGCCATAGTGAACTGAGCGCCTAAAGGTCTACAAAAGATATAGGACTATAGTGAACTGAGCGCCTAAAGGTCTACAAAAGATATAGGACTATAGTGAACTGAGCGCCTAAAGGTCTACAAAAGATATAGGACTATAGTGAACTGAGCGCCTAAAGGTCTACAAAAGATATAGGACTATAGTGAACTGAGCGCCTAAAGGTCTACAAAAGATATAGGACTATAGTGAACTGAGCGCCTAAAGGTCTACAAAAGATATAGGACTATAGTGAACTGAGCGCCTAAAGGTCTACAAAAGATATAGGACTATAGTGAACTGAGCGCCTAAAGGTCTACAAAAGATATAGCACTATAGTGAACTGAGCGCCTAAAGGTCTACAAAAGAGATAGGGCCATAGTGAACAGAGCGCCTAAAGGTCTACAAAAGAGATAGGGCCATAGTGAACAGAGCGCCTAAAGGTCTACAAAAGAGATAGGGCCATAGTGAACTGAGCGCCTAAAGGTCTACAAAAGATATAGGACTATAGTGAACTGAGCGCCTTAAGGTCTACAAAAGATATAGCACTATTGTGAACTGAGCGCCTAAAGGTCAACAAAAGAGATAGGGCCATAGTGAACAGAGCGCCTAAAGGTCTACAAAAGAGATAGGACTATAGTGAACTGAGCGACTAAAGGTCTACAAAAGAGATAGGACTATAGTGAACTGAGCGCCTAAAGGTCTATAAAAGATATAGGACTATAGTGAACTGAGCGCCTAAAGGTCTACAAAAGATATATGACTATAGTTAACTGAGCGCCTAAAGGTCTACAAAAGATATAGGACTATAGTGAACTGAGCGCCTAAAGGTCTACAAAAGATATAGCACTATAGTGAACTGAGCGCCTAAAGGTCTACAAAAGAGATAGGGCCATAGTGAACAGAGCGCCTAAAGGTCTACAAAAGAGATAGGGCCATAGTGAACAGAGCGCCTAAAGGTCTACAAAAGAGATAGGGCCATAGTGAACTGAGCGCCTAAAGGTCTACAAAAGATATAGGACTATAGTGAACTGAGCGCCTTAAGGTCTACAAAAGATATAGCACTATAGTGAACTGAGCGCCTAAAGGTCTACAAAAGAGATAGGGCCATAGTGAACAGAGCGCCTAAAGGTCTACAAAAGAGATAGGACTATAGTGAACTGAGCGACTAAAGGTCTACAAAAGAGATAGGACTATAGTGCACTAAGCACGCTATAATCATGAAAGATACGATATATAAAAATCAATAAAAAAACAAGAAAAATATAAAAAAAAACAACTTATTATGAAAAAGACAATACTTCCTTTATGCAATTTTTTTAGCGATTGTCTTCCTCATAAAATTAATGAATGTTACCACCCCCCCTTTTTTTTCCCTTCTCCCCGAGAAAGACTCCTGGTAAAGCGAATGTATAGATCTAGTACACCTTTTCAATATTCCAATGATAAGTATTTAGATCTAGACTTAGAGGACAATTAGAAAAATTTCTCTGAACATTAATTCATTTAATTATTGAATCAATAAAGCGTTACATTCGGAAATTCCCGAACATGATAGTCCTTTCAAAAGCGATATATGATCTAGAATCTAGCCCTAGATTTAGCCTCTAGCCTAATTTACATGTATTTATTTTTATGTTGAAAAAATTATAGAGGTCAAACTAGAGTTTTCTCCATGTCGCCATCGAGCTAGTCATTCTTTTCTCAGCGATATACATCAACTGTTAAATTTCTAGAAAAATCGTTAGAGCTTTTTTTGAGATCAGCGTCGGTCCACCCTCCATGAAGGAGTGACTTGAATAGCGGTATTGGAAAAAAATAATCCTATCCTTACATCTCTGTATTGCAATGATTGATTTACTTGGCTTATATCTTTTTGGTTCCTAGTGGAGAGCCGCAACAGTACCCCATCCTCGGACTGGCACATTTCCCCCACAGTTGTGTTCATGTCCATCCAGCTGGAGAGTCATAGCCTACATCTAGTTTGGTAATACAGGCTTGGACACGTTGTGATATCATGCCTTCTCGTGTATTGCTGTGACTTGCGTCACACGAGTTATCGAGAGCTCATTATTTTGTAAGCACAAAGCTAATGTATAGTCCATAACTGTTTGTTTTTTTAAATACCATAAGCTAATTTTGTATTACATAGTGCTAGTAAAGAAAAAAAAACTTAGTGAAAACATAGATCTATGACCTATTGGAGATCACGTGATTGTGGAATTAGCTTTGTTATTTGTAAGTTTCCAGTACTAAAGCTCTCTGTTCAGAGAACCTGTACTTGCTATACAAAACTTGTTTTTCTATAGACAACTGCTTATACGCTATACAATTATCTTATTCTAGTTTAACTATCAATTTCAGTTTTGTAACCAGTCTTAAGTACTGGTAAGTTAAAAAGAAAGTTCCTGTTTTAGATGTTTCAGCTCAATGAGAGGAAGTTAAGCGGGCATTTTTCTACGACCAACCATTGACAAGGGTGTACTGTGGCCAGCACAATGACCAACTGACATTATATTCCCCATTGTCAAGGTTTTTGATCATTTGATCATACACAACTGCAAAACTGTATTCCAGTGGCGTGAAGAGCGCAGGATATTCATCGCAGTAAAAGCGCAGGTCAAATTGATTAAAATAAAGAAGGAGGCGGCACTGGCTAATTCTAAAATGCTGGGGACATTAGATGTACTTTTAGTGAACTCACGCCTAAAATAAAATGCTGGGGACATTAGATGTACTTTTAGTGAACTCACGCCTAAAATAAAATGCTGGGGACATTAGATGTACTTTTAGTGAACTCACGCCTAAAATAAAATGCTTGGGACATTAGATGTACTTTTAGTGAACTCACGCCTAAAATAAAATGCTGGGGACATTAGATGTACTTTTAGTGAACTCACGCCTAAAATAAAATGCTTGGGACATTAGATGTACTTTTAGTGAACTCACGCCTAAAATAAAATGCTGGGGACATTAGATGTACTTTTAGTGAACTCACGCCTAAAATAAAATGCTGGGGACATTAGATGTACTTTTAGTGAACTCACGCCTAAAATAAAATGCTGGGGACATTAGATGTACTTTTAGTGAACTCACGCCTAAAATAAAATGCTGGAGACATTAGATGATCTTTTATTGAACTCACGCCTAAAATAAATGCTGGGGACATTAGATGTACTTTTAGTGAACTCACGCCTAAAATAAAATGCTGGGAACATTAGATGTACTTTTAGTGAACTCACGCCTAAAATAAAATGCTGGGGACATTAGATGTACTTTTAGTGAACTCACGCCTAAAATAAAATGCTGGGGACATTAGATGTACTTTTAGTGAACTCACGCCTAAAATAAAATGCTGGGGACATTAGATGTACCGGCCGGTTTAAAATAACCGTTTATAACATTATATTTTGTGACAGGATCTTTTATTTATTTCTTTAGCTTGGTGTGCAAGAAAATGTTTGGAGGACCCAACGGACTAAAAATAAAAAGGGGGAGCGGGGGCGAACATGGATTTTTGTAGATGTTTTGATTTTCAAAAGTGTTATTAACAATTATCATTTATTTTCAAAAATCTTTTTGTATTTTAATGCTAAAAATCATCTTTCCGGAAGTGCACTTATCGCGGTTAGAGAACATCTTCCAGTACATGCAAACCTCCATTTTGTTTTCTTAGAAGGAAAAAAAAAAAGATGAAAAGTGGAGGGAAAAAAAAAAAAACATTTTTGTAATCCAGTCCGAATTCTTGTCCATCTAAAACTGTTTGAACTGACTGCTGGGAATGTTAACGTCTGCTATTTGTATTCCGCAGTTCCCGCCACGGTGTCTCTTTACGGCCCGGGTTTGACCTCGCAGGTCAAGCCGCGGGCGACTGAGGCAAGTTTATGTGGCGATGGTCAGGAATAAAAGATTACAACAACCACCCACACCCCTTTACTTTTAGTTAGTGTTTCTCAAACGTTTAACTGGGACTCCCTTAAGAAGAAAAAAAACTACGCTTGACACCCCTTAGTAAGCTAAGTGGTCTGGAGAGCGCCGCAACTCTCCCAGAGGGTTTCAGGGGTGCAGCCCTTGCATCAAGCGTTTTCCTGCAGTAACTCATCTCTCTCTCATCTCTCTCTCTCTCTCTCTCTTTCTCTCTCTCTCTCTCTCATTTGTCCCTTTGACTTTTGTTGTAGGGTTGCTGAGATAGCATAACCAAATCACTCTATTATTTTTAGCGTTCTTAGCAGAATCTCAAGAGTGGTCAGTCCATTCTTTAACGTTGTCCAGCAAGTTGTTCTTCGGACAACATTTTCCCCATGATCCCTTCACAGTAGGTCAAAGAATGACTTTTGAAAGTGAGTCATATGACTGAACCAGCTCAGCTTTCGACTGTTCCTGTATTATAACCTGCATACATTTTTTCTCCTGGCGTCTACAGATTACTATTCATTGTAGTGCAGATCAGATTTAGTCACATAATGAAGAGCTAGTACTGGCAAATTCTAAAATGCTAGGATCATTCCTTGCACCTATAAAGCACGTATGTCCTAATGTGCAAATCGCACGACCAGGCAGCCACAGTGGGACCTAACTGACATGAGAAAGTTGAAAAGGAGTGACGTAATGAAATGTCAACTTGACAACAACTTTTGAGCCGATATCGAGGCGTAAGCCTCTCGGAAATACACTGTGAAAATTTTACTAAAAAGATAAAAACGGCGTCTAATAATTGATTTTTTAAAAAAATTGGTAGTAATATTCTTTTCATTTGATTGGAATTCAAATCTGAATTACAGTGCAATTACAGAAGCACGTTGAAGGATTTCATATCTTAGATATGACCCAACCCTACAGTATAGAGGAACACTATTTCAGACGCAGATGTTTCACACATAAGTAGTCTGTAGGATTATGAATATATTTAGTTGGATTTTTATTAAGACTGCGATTCTGTTTACAAATCATCTACATCAAGTTCAATAATCTCTATGACGTCTGCTATGGAAATGTACTATTTTTATTGAGTACTGTTTTTTTAAGGATTTGTTCCTTATAACTAAATTAAAACTTCCAAAAATTCAATAAATCATAGTAAATCATTGAAAATCATAGTAAATCATTGAAAATCATAGTAAATCATTGAAAATCATAGTAAATCATTGAAAATCATAGTAAATCATTGAAAATCATAGTAAATCATTGAAAATCATAGTAAATCATTAAAAATCATAGTAAATCATTGAAAATCATAGTAAATCATTGAAAATCATAGTAAATCATTGTAAAACATAGTAAATCATTGCAAATCAAAGTAGCATAAAAACTAATTTCCCTAAGAATGTAATTTAGATTTCAACTGGATAAACTGTACACTAGACCAAATCGAATGTGCATATCTGTAATTAAGCGTAAGATCTAAGTCACATATACAATGTTCCTAGGTACAGATCTCATTAGGGATTTATTTAACAATGATCTACATAGCCGGAGGGTACGTCGTCCTGAGATACAACATAATCATGGAGATGTCGTTTTTGTTTTTTAGATTATTTCGTTGTATGCAATTATTTTGAGATAGATTATAATATTTGTAATAGACTTTAAAATGACATTCGCCTTGCGCTAATTAGTAGCCTGCTCATGTCTAAACGTGTTGTTCTATTCTTTAAAAGGAAACATGATGCGAAGTAGGGTGAAAAGGCTAAAATAAAATTATTAAAATTTTTCTAAGTCCTACAGATCTTCCACCTACCAGAAAATGTACAGTAAATTTGTTTAAAAAGCTTATCTAAGGGGAAGAACTCCGCACTTACGGCTATAACTCTCAATAATGGAGAAGTTATTTCCACTCTTTGGTATCAAAAGAAAAGGATTAATTATTAATGATCGAATGACAAATTGTTTTTTTCTAAATTATTGATTTATTTTTTTCTTAGTTACAATGAATAAATGTTTAAAGTTCCATCTTCATCCGAGGATGGGTTTGTGAGAAATAACATGTTCAATGTTTTAACCAGACGGGCAGACATAGTGACAGAGTGAGTTGATATTAGCTTTGTAAAATGTAAAGGAGAAGAAGTGAAATGAATTTGTATATTACCTTTTATCTACCATTTAGTGATAAGGCATCTTGTGTTTATATATATATATATATATATATAACCCTTCTCCTGCAAGGATGAATAATTCCGCCGGACCTTATTTCTGAGCGACACGTGAAGGTCAGGTGTTGGACTGGTTGTCCGAGATTATTTGAGACGCATGCCATTGGAAGCATTTAATTGAAGGTGGTAGAGTGCTTATTTCTATTACCACGTTTGGCAATGACAACTTTATGGAACCACTAAAATAGTATTGTGAATATAATGGATGTGAGTACTGAAGAATCTCACATGAAAAAAAAATCTTAATAATATTTTATGGATAACAAGTGTATAGTTCTGTTAGACTACAAAATAAAGTCAAATTTGTTAACATAATTTTTTTTTTATAAAGAAATGATCATAGTTTAAATTGTTTTTGGTGGGGAGTGTGTGTCAAATTATGAGAGACTTCTTTCTAAGTGTTAAATTAAACCAGGTTACAAAAACAACACTACTGGCAACGTCAATGTGTGCTTCGATTTTCATCATACCTCCCCTCTCTCTCTTGCTCTCTTTCTCTCTTTCTCTCTCACTCTCTTACTCTCTCTTTCTCTCTGTATCTCTTTCTCTCTCTATCTCTCTTTCTCTCTTTTCTCTCTCTCTTTCTGTCTCTTTTTCTCTTTATCTCTCTTTCTCTTTCTCTCTCTTATTCTCTCCCAACCTTTCTCTGAATCTCTGTCCCTCTTTATTTCGTCTCTCTCTTTTTCTTTCTTTCTCTCTTCTCATCTTTCTTTATCTTTATTTCTCACGCTCTCTCTCGTTCTCACTCAAAACATACACATATGGATGCATTTTACTCTCCGAATCTCACACGCACAGACTCCCTCGCTCACACACATTCATCCACACACATTCCCTCTCTCCCACACACCTTTCTTTTCCAGCTTGTTTCATTCATTAAGAGATCAGACTCTTGGTCGTGGAATCGATACCGCTTTAAAAAAAAACAGAAGGTCAAAAACATCAACCGGGAATCATGCAAGCCGAAACAACTGGAATGTATTGAATACACCCCTTTCGAATGTCCCCGTCTACATAGCCAATCTATTCTGACTGGAAACCTGACATCACAATGATTTCTTTAACATCGACATGATAATCCTACCAACTTGAGGAATCGATATCAGTTAATTCATAGGAAGATAAGTGCATAAGTAGAAAAATAAGATCGATACGATTCCAAGTTGGAGTTCGCTGAGATTATGTTCTAACTATCATAACATATAAAGAAGTGTCAACAGTTTAAAGCAAATATCTGATTAGTTTTTGGATTTTTATGTAAATAATCTATGGTTACAAGTTGCAGTATGGTGCATTTGATGAATGTGAGCAAAGACGTCTTAAAAGAGTGTAGATGACGTTGACTATTGTTGATTAACTTTCCTGTATACTTTTAAACCTAACCAGAATGTTGAATTTGTATGTCAAGTATATATAAAAGTTAATGAAAGTATCAAAAAATGCAGAGTTCTGGAGTCTCATATTTGATACGAATGTATCGCCTTAACGGGTAAACTACTATTATTTTCGTGGCGAAAGAGAAAAAATGAAAGGAACTTTAGCCAATTTTGACATAGATCAAGATCTAAATCCAATCCATTAGATTAGTAATACCCAAACTAAGGCCAGTATACGGCCTATATTATAATATTCCAGATCTAAATTTAGAAGACGATGGGCAAATTGTTCCTCAACATTAATTTATTAAACTCTTGAATGAATGTGGAAATACCCGAAGACATATAGTCCGTTCAAGATAATTGAGTTCTCTAGCCAAATTAAATTTTATTTCCTTTTATACTTTGAAAATTAAAACGGTCAGACTAAGGGTTTTCACAGTGTGGTCAACGAGCCAACGATCAAGTAACTCTTTTCTCAACTGTTGAATTTCTAGAAAAAAACGTTAGAGCCTTTTTTGAGATCAGTGTTCATCAACAGTCATATTTCTAGAAAAAAATATTTGAGCCTTTTTTGAGATCCGTGTCCACCCAAGTTTTGTTAGCCCACCCAGAACGTTTTAGTTTCCACGAAGGTATGAGTTGAATAGAGGTATTGTACAACGAGAGATGTTTGAAGTACATTTAAGGAAACTGTATTGGTAAAAATAAAACTTTAGAAGTAGTTGAGGGTTTGTTCGCTGTTTCAGAAATAAAGAGATAACGCGTACATGACCATAATTTCTGGAGTTACTCAAACATTTTTTCTTTTTACAAAGCTTATATGAAATCACTCCGTCTGTCTGTCCGTATGTCTGTCTGGTACACGTTTTTTCTCCACCTCCCTTCTAGGACAAGTTAAAATTTTAGAAAATTATTTCATTGTTCCTAACAAAACACCAACGTATTTCAAAAAATTAACCAAATAATTAAAGAAATTAGTGGGAATTATTGTTTAAAAATTTAATTTTATATAGAAAAGGATAAATAAATCTTGCAGTATTGACATATATGACTGTTAATGTGCAGTTCTTCCACTTATATTTAAATTTTTCTTCTTGCTCTCATCTCTCCAACATCTCTCTTAAATTGAATCTTTCTCTCTCTTTATTTTAAAGAACACGCACTTATGTTCTATCTCTCTCTGTCTCTCACTCTCTCTCTCTCTCTTTATTTTAAAGAACACACACTTATGTTCTCTCTCTCTCTCTCTCTCTCTCTTATTTATCTCTCTCCTCTCTCCTACATTGTTCCAATTGTTGTTACTTCCTTAGCATATTCACATCACGTGGTTCTGAAACATTGACAATAAAAAAAGGTCTTAATAGCTTCTATTCATCAAGTAATAAGACGAACACAAAAACCATTCATCCATTGTGCTTACACATTATTCACTTTCAAATGTCTATCTAAGGCTACAAATTATTTACAATCTAATCCAAAAAAAGTAGAACACTGTCATCTAACAATGGACAAGAAATAAAGAGAGGTAAATAAAGTCCGTTTCTTTATTTTCATGTAAGAACAATTTAAATCTATATGAACAATCAAATAAAACATAATAATGTGAACAAAAAATATAATTATACAAAAAAACAAATATAATTTCGAAAGAGGTAAAAGATAAATATAGCTTCACATGAAACATAAATACAATTAAAAGACATAAATATAATTAGATTTAAAAATGCAAGTGAAATATAAATACAAGAACAACTGAAATATAAAATATACAACATTAAGATTGTAAAAAAAAAAAAGTACCCTTTTCAGACCTCGAATCTATAGGGCAGATGATGTAAAGGTCATCTAGTTATTTGGTCGACGGTTAATGAGGGTGTTAGCCAGCTCAACGACCATTAAGATTTATTGAACAATGAAAACAAGGTTACAAAGACAGTTTGTATTGTAACACAAAACTCAAAATCGGCCCCCGAAGTGGTCCACCCAGGCAGGTAAAAAGGCAGGTTTCAATATTTTCAGAAAGAATATCAGAATGAAATTCTATCAAAGACTAATGACAGAAAAGAATGGAGAAAGAAGGTTGACAGTCTGGTGCTCCAACGGTCTAAAAGACCAAGGGATATGTGAAAGTGAAGGTGAAGCTAAATTTGAACCTTGCTTAACTGATGTCATATAATGATTATCTAACTGATCTAGGCCTAACTGTTTTGCAAATCAATCTCTTATTCAATGTCAAGATAAAATAAAAATTCCGTAAAAAAAAAATCTGCCTTGCTTGTCTTCTCTGGCGTTTTTCTTCTGCCAGCGTTGTTCTTTTTTCCTCAGCAACTCGTGCGCCAGTTTTCACAGCGCGACGCCATGATGCTCTGTCATGTGCCTCTGTCTCACAGGTGCCTGGGTCTATGCTGAACGTCTTCAGAGAAGCTTTGAGGGTGTCCCTGAAGCGCTTTCTTTGACACCTTGCGAGCGCTTTCCTTCGCTTAGTTGGCCATACAAGAGTCGTTTGGGGATTCCATTCTTCAGACGTGTCCTGCCCATCGCAGCTGAGACTGCATCAGGATTGTGTGGATGCTATGCAGACGCGCTCTTTGAAAGACTTCAGAATCTGGTAATTTTGTCTTGCCATTCGACGTTCAGTATTTTTCTCAGACATATCACGTAAAAGTGGTTCAGTTTCTTTGCATGTTTTCTGTACACTGTCCATGTTTCTGAGGCATAGAGCAATGTAGGGAGGATGACGGCTCTATAGGCCCCTAGCTTTGTATTTGTGGTGATACCACGTACTTAGTTCAGTACAAAGTGATTGTACTAGCAGTGCCTCCTTTGAAGACAATTTTAGATTTCGTATTTTTGTTCTTTTGTTTTCCTACCTGGTAGCGACCTGTGGAGTTTTAACTCGAGCATTTCTACTAGAAATAGAATGAAAACGTCATATACAATTAATGGCAAACAAACATATTTTAGTTTCCTTGATATAAAAACTGTATATATACTTATGTGCTGTTAGGAACAGTGAATATTTGTGCAAAGTTTCAACTTCATCTGAGAATGGGAAGTGGGAGAAATAGCGTATACAAAATGTGTACCATACAGACGGAGTGAGGTCATATAATCTTTGTACAAATATTTCCAATTACACACATATATTATTGTTATCATAAATCTATTACATACTAATTACACGATTAAGTGAAAATAATTGATATAATTACATTTAATATAGGCTTAGCTTTTTAAAAAAAAAGTATTTAAAGAAATCTTTTGCATGTTTTTATTTTATAAACAAATAATGCTTTTTGCATGTAGATAATTTATACGCATTTTTAAAACTATATTCAATGGGCAGTGTTGAATCAAGTTGAATGCTATTTAGTTCCTGTGACGTAGACTACATCACATCAACAGCTCATTAACAGCTCATTAGACACGTAAACAAAGACAACGACTGGCCAAAGGGGAAGGGCGTCTTTCAAAGGCCATGAATGAAAAATTGACCATTCATCAACATCTTTGTCCGCAGGTCAAATAATCAATTAGAAGATCATGTTCGTTAGGCCAGCATCTCTCGGAACCGTATCCTTGTAACAATTAGTTCATGGGATTCTTATGAATAATACAGAATATTAGGTCATAATATTAATATCAATGTCTTCTAACCAGACTATACATATAGTTCGTCCATCGTGATTCGATAATGACCATTTTGTCATCCAGGGGGCTGAGGGCTTTGCACTGGGGTTTTGTGCCTCCTCATGTGGCTGGTGAGACCTATGTGAGCCCGGACAATGCATACACAATGTCTGTTTGATATAGAAAGTTTGACATTTTCAATTGTTGATAGATAGTAGCCTAGTACATACTTCCGTTAGTTCCTGCTGAAAATATCTTCACATGCCTTTTTTACTTATATTGCTGGTCAATCAGATGACTCATGTTAAGACACTTCTTAGTTAGTTTGACAACATAAATCATGAATGCATCGTCGCAAATCCAAGAGCATATGTCAGTTGACATATCGAGATCAGTTTTTAATGTTTACCACACAGAGCGAAGACCTCAAATATCTGACCATACGTAAATCCGAAACTGTTTAGATTGTAATTTTCATTTTTTTTGCAACTTTTATTGTGATTTTATTAACATTTTATACACATTTTCTACACAATACAGAGGACAACAAAGCAATGTGATGAAGACTTCTGAGGGCTCAGTCTCCTGGTTGAATGTTTTACAATATCTGCTTCACCGGAGAAAAAAGCTTTGCATTCTTCCTGTTGGGGAAAGTTAGTTTTTTACAATAGCTCTATTCAGCTCGTAACATCGTGGAAAACATTTTCTGGTTGAAAACTTCTGGGTAGGCAAATCCTGGACACGGATCTCGAAAACGGCTCAACGTTTCCTAAAAATTTTAAAGGGTGCTGCATATCGTTGGTAAAAGAATTACTAGCTCGTTGACAACACTGGAAAAACTCTAGTCTGACTTACAGTTTTTAAAAAGTTTTAAAATTAATTTATTTAAATTTGGCCTAAGAACGAGAAAATGTTTATCTAGAACGGACTCTACGTCTTCGAGTATTTCCAGATGTATACATTATTTATTCAAGAGTTTAATTAATTCATGTTCAGGAACATTTTGCGCATCGTCTCTAAGTCTAGGTCTAAAGGTCTATTATTGGAATTTCATATTCTAGTAAATCTATACGTTCGCTAAACCAGGATTCTTTCTTGTGGACGGTGGGATGAGTGTGGCGAAATAAAAAAATGTTACATTATTTATCTTATATTATCTATTATCTTATACTAGCCATATATTAACCGCGGCCCGCGGGTCTTAATTTGAGTATCACTGTCGATATAGTCACTGAGAGTGTTTTGGAAAGAATTAAACGAAATAATAATGTTATAAGTAAAGCGAATGAGTGAATGTAAAAATAGTATGAATTAAAGTATCAAAATAGCTAATTGTCCTAAATCCATTTTTTTCTTCATAAAAACATTTGCTTGTTGGCCTAAATATATTTAGATCTAGATCTAGAGTCAAGATACTATTATGAATGGACTTTATTTTGTATGTTCATAAGTTAAAGTATAAAGTAGATCTATCAGCTTTGAATTAGTTTTTTTGAGGACCTTAAGCTTGTTTTAGGGCTTCTATACATACCTTAAGGTTCTAGTTAGTACCCAAGGAACATTTATGCCAAGTTTTATCAAGATTTGTCAAACGGTTTTTATTTCTAAGCGAGACATACATATATACATACATACGCCTTGCTTTCTGCTTTATAGTATAGATATTACAGACGTTACTTCAAAAAAAGAAAATTACGTCCTACGCGTCATGCATTTAGTCATGCATGTTAACCAATGGCTTAAATTCTGCCAAGTCACTGGTTTTCCTGGCTAGCTCAGGCAGCCCATTCCATGCTCTAAAAGATCTAGGGAAGAAGGAGTATTTGTTCAAATTTGTCCTAGCATATGGGACGAGGAATGTGCCTTTATTTTAGTGTCTTTCTGAGTATTTTATTTAAATTTTGTTTTTGTATTTGAAGATTATATTTCATTGTTTTATGTATAATTGCTACTTTACTTTTGAGTCTTCTATCCTGAAGGCTTCCTAAAATTATTGATTTTACTAAAGGTGTTACTTTAGTCAATTGTGAATATTCGTTTGTTATGAATCTCACTGCTCTATTTGGTGTCTGTTTCAGTTTCTTAATGTTTTCTTGAGTTGAGGGGTCCCAAACATAGGATGCATATTCTATTATTGGCCTAACGAAGGTTAAATAACATTTTAGTTTTATATTCTTATTTTGATTTATAGAATTTTTTTTTAGATTATATAGAATCTAGATCTATCTATTCAATAGTAAGTAACAAAAAATATTCGCTATAAGTTGTTTAATTTTTTAAAAATTGCAATTATTTAATGCGATCTAAATCGATATTCTACCAAAGGAACTATAATGAATTTAATATATAAACAAAATCTATTAGTCTGTTTTTCGGTGAGCAACATTCTGAATTAAAATAATCGCGTCCAGAGGTCTCATTATTGATAATAGGTTGATTTGTTTGTTTTCATGGAAAAACAACGCCAAATTATATTTTGAATTCACGCATCTGACTTATATTACATTTTAGTTTCTTGCCAAAAGTTTATCGATTTTCGTCCATAAATGCTAAGAACCAAGTCAGAATAGACACACCTATAGTGGTTTGTGTAACTAAAGATCTAGGACTAGATTTGTTGTTCTATCGTTATGATACTACTTTAACCAACAAGACCATGACCCTTAGATACTCCTATCTATCTATCTATCTATCTATCTATGTATTTATGTATTTATGTATATATGTATGTATGTTTGTATGTATGTATGTATGTATGCATGTATGCATGTATGTATGTATGTATGTATGTATTTATCTATATGTATGTATGTATGTATGTATGTATGTATGTATGCATGTATGCATGTATGTGTGTCCCGAATAAAAATAAAAAACGTTTAACTAATCTTGATCAAACTTGACATAAATGTTTCTTGGATCATGGCGCAGACCGTAGTGTATGTTTTATGCCCCTCCCACAATCGAAGGGCTCTATAAATACACAATAACTACGTAATTCTATCTCTATTAGAGATCGAAACTCCTGCGACGAATCGGGTAAACCCGTTTTCACAGTATTTAAATCATATTTGATATGAATAAGTCGGCTAAACAGGTACATCCATTTTCACAATCTAGTTTAATTTTCGTGGCAAAATATAAAAAAAATGTAAACTAACCCCAATCCAGTAGTACAATAATACCCGAATTAAGGCCCGCAGGCTGCGGCTCCTATCCGGCTAGTATGTTATACAAACCAGAATAATGAACAAAGGGAGGTAATCTATATTGAGCCGGTGATCAAAATAAATCGCGAACACAATAGCGCCTAATTACCCTTCATTACCATTGTTATGATAACCTTCCATCTGTGCGCATCATTCTCCTCGGTAGTAGTTGAGAGAACTAAGGACAGTGGTGAGCATGAATACCATCTGTTGGCAGACAACAAAAACAAAATAATTGCATCTCTTCAATGTCGCAAACATTTGTTCCACTCTCGTCCATCTAGGTGCGTGATAGTTGTATTCTAGAGACAATGCAGTGCAACTAGATTATATAGTGCTTGAGATTTATCATTCATTTGCTAATACAAAATAATTTACAGGACAACAGCAGCAAAAACATAATAATAATAATAATAGTAATAATAGTCGTTCGTTTTTACCATAACAATAATGCCGATTTTATAATAACAATAAGTTCTGTAATTGCATATGAAATTTTTTTAGTAGACTGAACAAATTAATAACACTCTAGGGAAAGAAATGTGAATTTTATATAAAAAAGAAGAAGTTCCATTATACAATCAAAGGCCAACATTCTAATGTTGGGGGAAAATATGATTTGAAACTAATAATTTAATCATCAAGGCAAAGAAAGAATCTTTTTTTTTTCTGCACAACAGGTGACTTGTGTTTTGTTTGGAATAGTACAATAATTTGTTTCAGTCTTTTAGAACTAATATTATAGTCTTTCTTCTTGAATAAAACACAGGCTCTAGATGGGATTTGTATAGTCATTGTTGGACAGAAAATTGTAGTGTATTGGAATCTCGACGCTTATTTCCTTTAGAATTATTGAGAAGAGTAAGACCCCTTGTTAAGTTAACGCCCATCAATGGAAATAATGTCGTTTTATTTATGAAGTAAGGAGTCAGCAATACAATGACGGGATTACATCTTGCACAACTGTTTCAGTATTTAGATTTGATTTTGTTAATAGCGGAGAAGTCGAGGTTCAACATCACATCCTAAGTATACGTCACAACTTGACATGTCAAACGTCACATCCTAAGTATACGTCATAACTTGACATGTCAAACGTCACATCCTAAGTATACGTCATAACTTGACATGTCAAACGTCACATCCTAAGTATACATCATAACTTGACATAACAACGTCACATCCTAAGTATACGTCATAACTTGACATGTCAAAGTGACATCCTAAGTATACGTCACAACTTGACATGTCAACGTCACATCCTAAGTATACGTCACAACTTGACATGTCAACGTCACATCCTAAGTATACGTCATAACTTGACATGTCAAACGTCACATCCTAAGTATACGTCATAACTTGACATGTCAACGTCACATCCTAAGTATACATCATAACTTGACATAACAACGTCACATCCTAAGTATACGTCATAACTTGACATGTCAAAGTGACATCCTAAGTATACGTCACAACTTGACATGTCAACGTCACATCCTAAGTATACGTCATAACTTGACATGTCAAACGTCACATCCTAAGTATACGTCATAACTTGACATGTCAACGTCACATCCTAAGTATACGTCATAACTTGACATGTCAAACGTCACATCCTAAGTATACGTCATAACTTGGCATGTCAAAGTGACATCCTAAGTATACGTCACAACTTGACATGTCAACGTCACATCCTAAGTATACGTCACAACTTGACATGTCAACGTAACATCCTAAGTATACGTCATAACTTGACATGTCAAACGTCACATCCTAAGTATACGTCATAACTTGACATGTCAACGTCACATCCTAAGTATACGTCATAACTTGACATGTCAAACGTCACATCCTAAGTATACGTCATAACTTGGCATGTCAAAGTGACATCCTAAGTATACGTCATAACTTGGCATGTCAAAGTGACATCCTAAGTATACGTCACAACTTGACATGTCAACGTCACATCCTAAGTATACGTCACAACTTGACATGTCAATATCACATCCTAAGTATACGTCACAACTTGACATGTCAACGTAACATCCTAAGTATACGTCATAACTTGACATGTCGACGTCACATCCTAAGTATACGTCATAACTTGACATTTCAAACGTCACATCCTAAGTATACGTCATAACTTGGCATGTCAAAGTGACATCCTAAGTATACGTCATAACTTGACATGTCAACGTCACATCCTAAGTATACGTCACAACTTGACATGTCAACGTAACATCCTAAGTATACGTCATAACTTGACATGTCGACGTCACATCCTAAGTATACGTCATAACTTGACATTTCAAACGTCACATCCTAAGTATACGTCATAACTTGGCATGTCAAAGTGACATCCTAAGTATACGTCATAACTTGGCATGTCAAAGTGACATCCTAAGTATACGTCACAACTTGACATGTCAACGTCACATCCTAAGTATACGTCACAACTTGACATGTCAATATCACATCCTAAGTATACGTCACAACTTGACATGTCAATATCACATCCTAAGTATACGTCACAACTTGACATGTCAACGTAACATCCTAAGTATACGTCATAACTTGACATGTCGACGTAACATTTAAGTATACGTCACAACTTGACATGTCGACGTCACATCCTAAGTATACGTCATAACTTGACATGTCAACGTAACATCCTAAGTATACGTCATAACTTGACATGTCGACGTAACATTTAAGTATACGTCACAACTTGACATGTCGTCGTCACATCCTAAGTATACGTCATAACTTGAAATGTTAACGTCACATCCTAAGTATACGTCATAACTTGACATGTCAACGTCACATCCTAAGTATACGTCATAACTTGACATGTCAACGTCACATCCTAAGTATACGTCATAACTTGACATGTCAAAGTGACATCCTAAGTATACGTCATAACTCTACATGTCAAAGTGACATCCTAAGTATACGTCATAACTTGACATGTGAACGTCACATCCTTAGCATACGTCATAACTTGACACATGTCAACGTCAAATCCTGATAGGTATACGTCACAATTTGACATGTTAACATCACATCCTAAGTATACGTCATAACTTGACATGTCAAAGTGACATCCTAAGTATACGTCATAACTTGACATGTCAACGTCACAGCCTTAGCATACGTCATAACTTGACACATGTCAACGTCACATCCTGATAGGTATACGTCAAGACTTGACATGTTAACATCACATCCTAAGTATACGTCATAACTTGACATGTCAAACGTCACATCCTAAGTATACGTCATAACTTGACATGTCAAACTTCACATCCTAAGTATACATCATATCTTGACATGTCAAACGTCAAATCCTAAGTATACGTCATATCTTGGCATGTCAAACGTCACATCCTAAGTATACGTCATAACTTGACATGTCAACGTCACATCCTAAGTATACAACATAACTTGACATGTCAAACGTCACATGCTAAGTATACGTCATAACTTGACATGTCAACATCACATCCTAAGTATACAACATAACTTGACATGTCAAACGTCACATGCTAAGTATACGTCATAACTTGACATGTCAAACGTCACATCCTAAATATACGTCATAACAAGACATGTCAACGTCACATCCTGATAGGTATACGTCACAACTTGACATGTCAAAGTGACATCCTAAGTATACATTACAACTTGACACATCTCGACATCGCATCCTAATAGGTAGACGTTACAACTTGACACATCTCGACATCACATCCTAATAGGTATACGTTACAACTTGACACATCTCGACATCACATCCTAATAGGTATACGTTACAACTTGACACATCTCGACATCACATCCTAATAGGTATACGTTACAACTTGACACATCTGGACATCACATCCTGATAGGTATACGTTACAACTTGACACATCTCGACATCACATCCTGATAGTATACGTTACAACTTGACAAAGTGTTAATCACGTCCTTATAAAGTGAACGTCACAACTGGACTAAATGTATGTCATGACTGAAATAGATGTACGTCATAATGTGACCAAGTGTAGGCCTACTTAATGACGGTAATAACACTTATTCACTAAATATTTGTAGCACGGTTGGGTCGTGGGATCAAATCTCGCCCTCCCCAACCCCCGTGCTTACTCGACTACGTCACGAATAGTATTATTGCTTTCATCGCGCTTAGTTCAATTTTACATTTCGTCATAGTGAAATGTGATTATATCGATTACCGATATATATATGTAAACCCGTTTTCACACTCTACTTTTATTTTCGTGGCAAAATATAAAAAATGTCAAGGGAACATTCTCCAAGTTTGACAAAGATCTACATTCAATTCACTAGATCAGAAAACCCCAAACTAAGGCCCGCAGGCCGCTGGTCATAACCGGCTAGTATATATATATATGAATATATATGAATATATTAAATATATATTCTGTGTAAATGATATAGATAGATAGATAGATAGATAGATAGATAGATAGATAGATAGATAGATAGATAGATAGATAGATATTAATTGATGCTTTAAATAGGCCTCTGTGAACTTTAAGGTAACAAATGTGTAATAATGTATACATGTATTATATTTATGTGTGTATGTGTGTGTTATGTTGTTGCTTCCTAAGTGTTTGCGCGGGCGTGTGTGGATGCCAATGTTCCAATCACATTACTGACATACCGCTGCATGTCATCATCCGGGTCCCCGGGGGTGGGGGGGAGAGAGGCAGCCGTCAGATCTAATGGCCGGGGGGGGAGGTCTGCGTTGTAAGCACACACACACACACAGGCACAGGCTATTGTGTAACGTGTTAACTTCTGAGAAAGTTATCAAACCCTTGAAACAAAAAACTGTGACACAAAGCTGGGGAGTTTCTAGATCGTTTTTTGTGTTGGTTTCTTTTTTTTTTTTTAGATTTTTTTTTGTTGTTTGTTGTGATTTTTTGTTTTCGTTTGAATTATTTTTGTTAAAGAAAGGCGTTTTAAGAGAGAAAAAGAAAGAAGATTGTTCCAAAAAGAGATTCCACACAAAAAAGAAGGTCAACTGTGAAGGAGAAAGACAAAAGTGGAAGCCAGGTCTGAAGCAAGGTGAAGGACACGCTGTGTGATGGAGAGAGAGTTCAATGATGGCTCGCGGAGAGTGACAGATTGGGGGGGGGGGAGAATTGAAGTCAAAAAAATTTTTGATGGTAAAAAGAAAAAAAAAAGATGAGTGATAGATAGAGGAGGACACAGACGAGGTGACAATGACTCAGTAACAACAGACGAGGTGACAATGACTCGGTAACAACAGACGAGGTGACAATGACTCAGTAACAACAGACGAGGTGACAATGACTCAGTAACAACAGACGAGGTGACAATGACTCAGTAACAACAGACGAGGTGACAATGACTCAGTAACAACAGACGAGGTGACAATGACTCAGTAACAACAGACGAGGTGACAATGACTCAGTAACAACAGACGAGGTGACAATGACTCGGTAACAACAGACGAGGTGACAATGACTCAGTAACAACAGACGAGGTGACAATGACTCAGTAACAACAGACGAGGTGACAATGACTCAGTAACAACAGACGAGGTGACAATGACTCAGTAACAACAGACGAGGTGACAATGACTCAGTAACAACAGACGAGGTGACAATGACTCAGTAACAACAGACGAGGTGACAATGACTCAGTAACAACAGACGAGATGACAATGACTCAGTTACAACAGACGAGGTGACAATGACTCAGTAACAACAGACGAGGTGACAATGACTCAGTAGAGGTGACAATGACTCAGTAACAACAGACGAGGTGACAATGACTCAGTAACAACAGACGAGGTGACAATGACTCAGTAACAACAGACGAGGTGACAATGACTCAGTAACAACAGACGAGGTGACAATGACTCAGTAACAACAGACGAGGTGACAATGACTCAGTAACAACAGACGAGGTGACAATGACTCAGTAACAACAGACGAGGTGACAATGACTCAGTAACAACAGATGAGGTGACAATGACTCAGTAACAACAGACAAAAAAGTAGAGAAAGGAAGACGAATGGAAAGTAGAACTTTAAAAGAGAGAGAGAGAGAAAGAGAAAAAGATAGAGAGGCGGAAATAGGGAGGAAGAGATAGAAAATAGAGAAAGAGAAACGAGGGAAAAGAAAACTGAAATAGAGAGAAAGAGCGAGAAAGAATTTTGAAAAGAGCGGGGGTGGGGGGAGTGAAATAAATAAGCTTGATAAGAGAGAAGGAGAGAATAAACAGAAATAGAGACAATGAAACAAACTTTAAAAAAAGAATTTATCAGAGGAAGAGAGAAAGAGAGGCAGATTAAGATAAAGAGACAACAAAGTTACACAGAGGAAAAAAATTCAGTTACATATGACAGTTAGTTAGAGATAGTAAAAAAAAATCCAATGCTAAAAATAAATAGAATATATGATTTTAGTAGTAAACCACGTAGGAAAAGAGAACGAACATGCAATGAAAATAGAGGATTAGATATATCCTGACCAGTGGTTCCCAAACGTTTTTCTCAAACGGAACGCTTCGCACATTCTGAGTATTTAGCGGAACACTTTGCGTGTATTTGAGAGAGATTAATTCACGTGGTGGCCAAGTAGTCTTATACTTCGTGGAACACCTACTCAGGTCTTCTAGGGTCCCGCGGAACACAGTTTGGGAAGCACCGATGCTGACATATTAAAAGAATAAAACAACAGATGACCTAATAGACACTTTAAAAGACATTGTTTTAGTAATAGGAGCAGTGAATATCGTATGCGCAAACACCTAGATTATCTATGAAGACATCTACCAGTGGTTCAAACTGGACTCTTTACAATTGTCAGTCCAAAACATGGAGATCATCTCTAGGGTTAATAGTTAAGAGTCACTTAAACGTTTGCTGTTAGGGGTAAGTTAATCAATTTTAATGAACGCTATATTAGAATAATTTAACAGAGTTATTTAAACTATTTTACAGATACAGCAACACTAGCGCATAAGGTACGAACACTTTGTCCTGTAGAAAAGAAATATCAACAATTTTGCGCATTGGCAACTGCCAGTTGCGATTGTATTTATTAAGAGAATTGAAAGAAACCTTATTACAAGGCTTACATAGACTTTGTTCGTCGGTCTGTCTGTCTGGTACAAAAGATTTGCACAAGTTATTTCTCACTCTTCGAAATCTCGGACCAAGTTGAAAATTGGCACAATTATTCATTACTCCTAATAAAACATGAATCAATTTCAAAAATTGAACAATTAATTTATTAATTTTATTTGATATAGAAAAGAAAAAAACTTGCAGTACCAAGAGACATGGCTTTAAAACTTGCAGTACCAAGAGACATGGCTTTAAAACTTGCAGTACCGAGAGACATGGCTTTAAATGTGCAGCTTTTTAAAAAAAAAAAATGTTTATTTTGCTTGTTTGTTTTTTTTATTTTATGTAAAACAAAAAAAGTGAAATATCCAGGAATTAAAAGAATGCGAAAAAGAGTATCCGAGATCAAATGAATGATTAATGTCGAGCCTTGACATCGTGTTGAGACTGTTGAAAATATTAACCATTTGATATACACATCATTATCTAGGGATGCATGCAACACCTAATTCACTATTTAAATTATTAAGCTCTAATTATAAACAACTAAAAACTATAACAATATGCTGACTATTTATGAAAGGTGAACTATATAGTATTGCATGCTTGTCGCATTACAGACGTTCCTTTAAAAGAGAAGATGATTTCGTCCTACGTCTGTGTCCTTGTAGTCCGGCCAGTGGCGTAGCTTGGGTGGAAGAGGAGGGGGGGAATTTGAAAATCCCCCCGGGCCCCCACTTGAGGGTCCGCCAAATGAGTGGTTTTTACATTAAAATTTAAATATAACGCAAAATGCAGAGACCCCCAAAGAGATCAAGCCACCCCGGGCCTCCAAACGATGGAAAATTCCTAGCTACGCCCCTGAGTCCGGCTTGTTAATCAGTGAATTAAACTGCTAAGTCTTTGGCTTCTCTGTCTGATTCAGGCAGCCCATTCCACGCTCTAATGGTAATAGGGAAGACGGATTATTTGTATGAAGTAGTCGTAGCATATGGAATAAGTAATGTGCCTTTATCTTTGTGTCATTCTGAGTATTTCATTTGGTTTTGATTTTGTATGTGTCGGACACATTCAAATGTTTTCATATTTCACTTTACATTTTAGTCTTCTGAAGTGTCTCTAAGGTTATATTCTACTGTTGGTCTCTAAGGTTATATTCTAATGTTGGTCTCTAAGGTTATATTCTACTGTTGGTCTCTAAGGTTATATTCTACTGTTGGTCTCTAAGTTTATATTCTACTGTTGCTCTCTAAGGTTATATTCTACTGTTGGTCTCTAAGGCTATATTCTACTGTTGCTCTCTAAGGTTATATTCTACTGTTGGTCTCTAAGGTTATATTCTACTGTTGGTCTCTAAGGTTATATTCTACTGTTGGTCTCTAAGGCTATATTCTACTGTTGCTCTCTAAGGTTATATTCTACTGTTGGTCTCTAAGGTTATATTCTACTGTTGGTCTCTAAGGCTATATTCTACTGTTGGTCTCTAAGGTTATATTCTACTGTTGGTCTCTAAGGTTATATTCTACTGTTGGTCTCTAAGGCTATATTCTACTGTTGGTCTCTAAGGCTATATTCTACTGTTGGTCTCTAAGGTTATATTCTACTGTTGGTCTCTAAGGTTATATTCTACTGTTGGTCTCTAAGGCTATATTCTACTGTTGGTCTCTAAGGTTATATTCTACTGTTGGTCTAAAAACTACATTAAAAATATTAATAGAAGCTACGGCACGCGCTTGCACGAGATATCTGTGGAACATATTTATTTCATTCTCTGGAGATATCTTCTGCTATTATTTATCTTTTTATTCAATAGAACAGTCCGATGTAAATGTAGTTTGCTTTCCATTGCTAGAGTACAACCAGCAGAACTATGTTGTCCATCCTGAGTCTCCAGACCAGGTCACTAATTTCATTCTCTTCTCGTATGTCAGCAGGTTCTCAGATCCGTATTCAGGGTCCTGTCGTTCGCTGCGACCATATATCAACCTTGCTGACCTAGTTCTTTTTTTTTTTTTTTACCATTAGTCTCAGTTGACCTTCATATCATGTTTTGACCATATGTTTCTTTTCTCCTAAAGATCAAGGTTGATTAGATTTAAAACCTAGACGTTGGCGCTAGCCTTTTTTTTTTACACAGCACAGTTTACCATTGGGGGTGGGGGTGGGGGGGGCGGTTGCTGATTGGTTAAGCGCTTGGCTTCAGAACCAGGGGTTCTGGGTTCAAATCTTGGTAAAGACTGGACTTATGAGTTTCTGCATTTTTAGGGCGCCCAACTCTAATGGGTGCCTGCCTTTAATTGGGGAAAGATGGTTACATGGCACTCTGCTCGTTAACCATTGGCCAATCATCATCTGCCCTATAGAAATGTGAAAATGAACAGTGTGCTATGTTTATAAATATTATCAAAATAATAAAATGATGAATTAGTTAAAAGTAATTTACTTAGGACCCAGGTCCCCATTGACTTAGATCCCAAGGTATTTCAGATCTGGGTTTCATGGGGTCCTAAACTATAGCTTGTGTCGCCTAGTTTCAAAAATAAAGGGTTACCTCCCTCCTAAGCAATTAGAAGATGGTTTTACTTAATAGTATCAGAGGCCGAACTGGTTATATAGGCCTCTGGGTTCGATACCCAGTTTGAACCGAATATATTTTTTACATTTTATTGTATTTTAAGTTTTATGATGGATGTATTGTCTTTTTTTAAAAAATGTATTTGTTTAAAAAGTTATTCTTTTTAATGCAATATTCTTGTTGTGCCACATACATAATAAATAATTATTTGTAAAGAAACAGGAAGTCAATAAAATTTGCCATTGACGAAGTGATAATGTCCGCTCACTCTGGCAGAAGTCAGTCAATGATTCTTTGAACTAGTCTACGGAAACAGGAATCAGGTGAATGTTAATCACAAGAATCTCATAAATCTTAAGAAGAAAATCTCCATGTTTAAAACAAAAATATTGAACACCTTGCACCATCATTGAATGCAATCGTGGGTTAAAATCTATACGCTTACATGTAGACATTTTAAAAAAAAAAACTTCCCATTAGACACGAAGTGAGAAGCATTATTAACTTCGTTAGACTGACGTCATGCGACGTTACGTCACAGGGCCAGATGAGTGGGTCTCGTTGATAGTTCGCAGCTTTGATAAGGACACGGTGAAGATGTTTTTTTAAAAGTCTTACAGTAAACAAAGACACATGTAAAATAAAGAAGCAGTAGTTTTTATGATCTGCATTGTTACAAAGCTTATATCGACTCACGATGTCTGTCTGTCTGTCTGTCCTGGTAGATTCTTTTAATCGTTATTTCTCCCACTTCCCGTTGTCGGATCAAGTTCAAGTTTTGCACAATTTATTCATCGTCGAAGACAACACATGAATCAATTAAATAAAACAATTAGTGGTAATTTACTGATTTTGTCTCATATAGAAAAAGAGGAGAAACACCTTGCAATTTTGAAAGATATGGAATCAATTGGATGGTCCTCTCCCTTTACCCAAAAAAAGCTTGTTTAAAATAAAAAAGATTATTTATTTCACCTTCACTTTCACATATCCCAGAATCTTGTAGACTTTGGGGCACCACACATGATCTGGCGACCGTCTATCTCCATAACACTACGCTTTTCTCTTAGAGTAGAATCTCTTTCAATTATACTTAGGATAGGCCCGTCCATTCGTTAATGTTATCTACCTATCGCTTTCTCTTTCTGCCTCTTCTTTTTCCTGGTACTGTTCCCTGTGGGAAGGTCTCCGCGAGCCCTTTGTAATATAGCCATACAAGTTTGCGTTTTTCTGACCGATCATAAATGTTCGATTTTTGAACTACAGATGCAAAAAAAAAATCAATGTAAAAAAAGCCCATTCAAATGTTCTATAATACCCGGCAGTTAGAAGCATATTTATATATGTTGTTTGAGAGATCAATTCAAGACAATGTTTTTTGTATTCCTTCCACCAAGATCAATTCAAGAAAATGTTTCTTGTATTCCTTCCACCAAGATCAATTCAAGACAATGTTTTTTGTATTCCTTCCACCAAGATCAATTCAAGACAATGTTTCTTGTATTCCTTCCACCAAGATCAATTCAAGACAATGTTTCTTGTATTCCTTCCACCAAGATCAATTCAAGACAATGTTTCTGGTATTAGTTCCACCAAGATCAATTCAAGACAATGTTTCTGGTATTCCTTCCACTAAGATCAATTGAAGACAATGTTTCTTGTAATCCTTCCACCAAGATCAATTCAAGACAATGTTTCTGGTATTAGTTCCACCAAGATCAATTCAAGACAATGTTTCTGGTATTCCTTCCAACAAGATCAATTCCATGGTAATTTTAGTTGTTTTTTGTTTCTGTGCAGCACATACACATATCAGGGCCGGATTTAAGTAAAATGAGGTCCTATGAAGGATTCATGTGGAGACCCATTCCAATCCTCTTTCGAATGCTTAAATACTAATGCACTTAATAATGATGAATATATGTATAGTTAATTGTTATCTTGTTCGTTGAGTTACCGCCCTTTAAATTTATTTGCACTATTACGGTAAATCTAAAAGCATGTTATATTTCGATGATTGACACTATCTGCATTGGCCTCCTTCAGTCGTAGGACGACTGTGGTTCATCTCAGAGCACACTTCCTCATGTGACTGTGGGGCCTTATTTTGGAGAGACACTCCCGTCCACAGATAGCGCAGGTTAAGGTGGCTTTTGCTTCGGTGGTAGAGGAGCTGGCCGTTTTTCGGATTGAGCGTTTTTCTTCCTGAGCTGAGACCCATGTACTTTCACTGTCCATAGCTTTCTTGGTCACTGTCTCTCTCCACCTGTTGCGGTCTAGAGCTATGTCTTCCCAATGGTCAGTATTGATGTTCACTGATTTGAGGTCACGTTTTATTACATCTATGTAACGGAGGTGGGGGCGACCAGTTTTCCTTGTGCCAGTCTATTATGGTAAATCTAAAAGCATGTTATACTTTGATGATTTACAGTGCTTGTAAATTAAATATCAAAACCTTTTGGTTTCGTTTTTTATTTTTAATATTTATATTTGTTATTCATTTGTATTTATAAGTAGTTTTTCTTGAGGCCTCTCTTATGGGTTAGACCCTGACCGGATGTAAAGTCTGCCCTGCCGTAAATGCGTGCCTGCTATATAGGGGATGGCTGCCTAGTCGTGTGATAATTTATAAGATAAGAAATACATAGTTTGGATACATAATAATTTAGGGAAAAAAAGAGTGTGCCTTACTTTTGAAGGGGCGGTCATGTGCAAATAAGTAATATCACTAATACTCAGTATTTGAAAAGAAAAAAGAAACTGTATAATTGTTCATTACCTTGAGTCCCATGGATGGATCACTGGGTTTAAACGGTGAGATAAATAAATAATTCAATATTTATTAAAGTAATCTTTCTGAAAGTCTAATAAAATGTGTTGTCACGCAGCATGATTTGAATGTGCGAGATTTCAGCTCGAAGGAAATTGAAAAGTAAAAAAAAACAAAAAACTCCCAAATTTCTTCTTCCATATGCTGAGACAAGTTGCTAAAAGTGCTAAAAGTGCAAAGAACGGGTTGCTTGCATTATCCAGAAAAACCAATGGATTTGCAGTTGCAGAATGTAAGTATCTAATTATCATGCACGACTAGATTGACACATGGATACACGTGGGACCTTATTACCTTTCTTTTGAGAAGGATAGTCTGTAATTTATAATATAAGATAAGATAAGATAACACTGACTATGACGTGAATTTGAGCGGATAGTATGAGTGGAAAAAAAACTTTTTTATATAGATATTGATTGACTTTTAACTCTTTATCTCCGTAATTATCTTTCCACATTCTGACAGAATTGTTCATTTGTCCCATGTGTCCATTCTAGCCTGTTAGGGTTAAACTTCAATAACAGTTTTGTTTGTAATCAGAAAACGTTACTCTTGGCATACAATTATAGGTAACTGCATACTCTTTTTATCTTCTTATCTTATATAATACAGACGTTACTTCAAAAAAGAAGATGATTACGTCCTACACAAATTACAGTTTATAAAACCAGAAATGATCTTCATTTAATAAGTGTCGTATCAACGATGGTATCGTCGATTAAAAGAGAAAGATTAAGTCAAAAAAATAAATTTTAAATGAATATTTCTTTTTTAATCGTAGCCCACCATCTCATGCACGCCTTCGCTTTTATTAAACTAGAAAAGTAACGCCACTGGATATGATCTATATGGCTTTCACTGAGTTAGACCACGTGACTGTGTGTGTTTGCTTGACATATTTAAAAGTTACGCTGACCCATACGTAATTTGTGTCCTTACTCTCAGGGAAGTCTCTTCGGGCCAGTGAAAGTCAGCCTGGACTGACTGAATCAAATGAGAACAAACTGTCCACCCTTGACCGTTGGTCATTCTTCGTGCCAGGAAAACAAATAAAAGAGACACTCGGTGGGTGGACCCAGGGACATGTATAAATATAGCCAGTTGTCCTGATTAACACCAACAGTGAGAAAGGGGAGACAAACACTACTGTGTGGTGGAGCTGAAAGATTTGCAGACGTTCACACATTAGCAGACGATCGAGTTTTTTTTTTTTACATCTCTTGTAGAAATATATTCTGTGTATCCAAGAGAATTGGCAGAAACTAGATCTAATATAACGCGAGTATTAAATCACAATAATAAGCCGTGAAATTTATAATAAACAAATATTCACATTTGATTAGAATAATATCAAAATCACTCATTTTAAAAATGTAGGCGCAATAAGTATCGTAAAAACACTGCAATATGATTTTAGCTTCAAATTCACCTATTCCTTAGCCTTGGACCGTTGGGGCATTAAACAGAATCTGTCGACCTTCTTTCTTCATCCCTGTAACATATTGGTATTATTCTACAATTCCACTCTGTCTTTTTACCTTCAATAGCAGGTCTGTCTATTCATTTATGTTGTCTTCCAATTGCTTTCTCTGTCTGTCTCTTCTTTTTTTTTCTGCTAGTAATGTTCCTTGAAAAAAAGGTCTTAGCAAACCCGATAATTTACAGATACAAAAACAAAACTTAATAAAAATACTCAGAAAGACTCAAAGATAAAAACAACATTTCTTATTCCATATGCTAGGAGAAATTTATATAAGTGCTCCTTCTTCCCTAGCACCGTTAGTAGGCCTACATGAAATGGGTTGCCTGAATCAGCCAGGGAAACCAACGACTTAGCAAAGTTTGAGTCACTGATTAACAAACCGGACTACATTGACATGTGAAACGCGTAGGACGTAATTTGGCCTATCTTCTCTTTTGAAGTTACGTCTGCTATTTATAAGATAATATATTGCCGTTTACGAGATCTAATAATCGTTATCGGTTGAGTGTCATCTGTTGTCAGAGACATAACGTTTTTACACCATCTAACCATGAACTCTGGAAAGTTCGAAACTGACATTCTGATACGGAAAAAAAATAGTAGGGATGGCATTGGGCGGTTAATACGACTTCGCATTTCAAAAACTATCGTATGATGGCCTAAGTAATCAAGTAATCAATTATATTATGATATTTGTTAAGTATGGAGGCGCGGTGTCTGAGCGGTAAAGCGCTTGGCTTTTGAACCGGGTGTCCCGGGCTCGATCCCTGGTGCAGACTGGGATTTAATTTCGGGAACTTTGGTCACCTCTGAGTCCACCCAGCTATAATGGGTAACTGACATTAGTTGGGGAAAAGTAAAGGAGGTTGGTTGTTGTGCTGGCCACATGACACCGTCGTTAACCGTGGGCCACAGAATCAGGTGCCCTATACATCATCTGCCTTATGGATCACAAGATCTGAAAAGGGAACTTTACTTTTAATTGTTAAGTCTTATGCACAAGAGAATAGATAATATACTCTTTATATTGTCGTTTAACCATTCAAAAGTCATTTGGGTACCACTGCTGACTATACAACACCTCCTAGCCATTATAATCGTTCCATTGACATTCTAGGTCACTGGTGAAATCTGAGAATGGTATCATCTGTCCAACATATCACGTGGGTTTCCCATTTTTCTCTCGTCTGGCATTTTTGTAACCCTGCGAATTGTTTTGTTGGTGAAACTAAGTTTTGAATTCATATCTCTTATCTTCTGTAACTTAATACTTTGTAGAAGGAAAGAATAGAGTTTATACACGAAAGCGATGTGGTAATGTCAGCAGGAGCGGGGAGGTGATAGTTTCACGGGGAGGTGATAGTTTCACCTCCAGAAACTTCTCTATGATATAAAGATGACAGCTTATTTGTTAGACTCAAATTATTCTATTAATATTTTCATTGGAATTATAAAAACAACTTATTTGAATAAATGAGTTGAATAATTTCGTTGATGTCCTAGCGTGCATTTTCCTTGTAAAGCTTTGTACTGTTGATTTACAGGTATTAAATTGGTGATTACAACAGTAGTTTTAAAGTAAGTATAATCAAAGTAAAAATGATTCTATGATGCTTTTCTGAGCGATTGTGTATGTCTCTACGGGTTGGGGGGGTGGAGGTGGATGAACAGAAGTTCCTTTGCCAAATCCTCAGAGCAATGTTCAAACTAGATCGATGAGGAGAGGGCGAGAGTTTCCACATGGAACCTAGCAGACAGATAAAACTCTCAGACCCGAAGAATGTCTCCACCTACTCTGTCTCTCGCAGATGTCTCAAACAATATTAATCTTTGAACCAATCTACTCTCTATGTCTCTGTCCGATAGATTTATCCCCGGCTCCGATTTCTCTCAATGAGTTAAATAACGGACCGTGGAGAAGAATGAGTTAAAACAAGAAAGAAGCAGAGATTTTTTTTGTTTTGTTTTTTTGTTGCTGTTTTTCTTTTCTTTTCGTGAGAGACACAAAGAGACACAAAGAGACACAAAGAGATCGAAAATGAAGCGAAAAAACTCTTTGAATGCAATGAATGAATTTTATTTAGCACCAAAAAATCCTCAATGGAATAGATATATAAAGATTACATGCGTAGATAGTGCGTAGATAGACAGCGAGACAGATAGATAGATAGATAGATAGATAGATAGATAGATAGATAGATAGATAGATAGATAAGTAGATAGATAGATAGATAGATAGATAGATAGATAGATAGATAGATAGATAGATAGATAGATAAGTAGATAGATAGATAGATAGATAGATAGATAGATAGATAGATAGATAGATAGATAGGTAGATAGATAGATAAGTAGATAGATAGATAGATAGATAGATAGATAGATAGATAGATAGATAGATAGATAGATAGATAGATAGATAGATAGATAGATAGATGGATATATACCTGTACAATTTGTCTTTAATGAGCTATGACAAAGCTTTGTAATTCCAATTACATTGAAACATGCTTTCAAATCGACGTCTAGTTTGAATTTTGAAAGTCTAATAACCATTAACTTTGACAGGCCTCTGTCTAGACTGAACTCAACGCTACAATGAAAGAGTTTAAGAAAAAGGAAGCTCTATAAACTCTTAAAATTTTGAACTCCCCAGGACCCAGTCTTTCTACTCCTACTATAAAAGCGAGAACGAGCATGTTCTGAAATCACCCCAACGTCAAACAAGTTGAATGGGGAGGGGTAGGCTACTCACGTGTGAGAACTACTCAACTAATTACATGAGTTCTTCAATGGGGAATTGCACGTGACGAGGCCAGATCCTATGCTATACTAATGATAAGATACTTTAATTGCAAAATGATCAATACTTAATCAACCAGGTTTTAGTAGTGGAATAAAACAAGTCTGAAAAAGACGGGAGAGAGAGAATAAGGGAAGGGGTGAAAGGGTTGGGGGGGGGGTCGTACTGATATGCACATAACATCTATCTAATGAGGATGATGACATTGATTCTGTAAGTTCTAGGTTAAAAAATACGTATTGTTTTAGAATATAATCTACGTAGTGAGACTAATTTGTTCTGATTTCAGCCCACACAAACAACACTAATACATAGCTAGAGTCGTCTGGAGGATGTCAATAAAATTACTGCATTTTAATGAATACAAATAATTGCTTGATTACGAGTCATTTGCCTAATAGCAATAAATGCTTACCCAAGCTTTCTTGTTACCTATACACACGACTCATCTCTATTGTATGCATTCACAAGAATATTTAATGTTAGACCCCCTACCCCTTTATTTAGTTATACCCCTTTATTATTATATTTTAAAGGCTATAGTTTTGTCAAGAAAACGAACAGAGAACAGATGACTCTGATTTATTCGTTGTTTCAAAATATGCTTAATTAAAAAAAAAAAAAACATTTTAAAAAATACTTTAAAAAAAAAAAAAGACAATCCCTATTTTATGCAACTTATTGAGCAATTGTTTTTCTTTTAAAAATGAATGATGGTTACATTAAAAAACATGGTTTTAACCCGGCCCCTTCTCTTCTTCTCCTTGAGTTCTGGTGAAGCGAATGTATAGATCTAGTACACCTTTTGATTGTCCATCGATAAGCATTTAGAATTAGACTTAGAAGACAATGCACACAATTTTCCTAAACATTAATTTATTAAGCTCTTGAATCAATAAAACCTTACATTCAGAAATTCCCCAACGCGATAGTCTTTTCAAAACCGATGTAGGATCTAGACCTAGATGTAGTCTTTAGCCAAATTTACATTTATCTATTTTTACTTTGAAAATGATAACGGTCAAACTAGAGTTTTCTCAATGTAGCCGAATATCTAGTAATTCTTTTCCCGGCGATACACATCAGCATTTAAATTTCTAGGGAAATTGTTAGAGCCATTTTTGAGATCAGCTAAGCGGCCAACCTCCGTGAATGAGTGACTTGAATAGATGCATTGTAAAAAAAAGAATGGTACTCTTTATAGACCTATGCAGGATGGTGCATTGTTTTGTTGGTATTTACTTTGCAAAATTCAGACTAAACTTCGACTCACGGTGGGTGCCTCCGCTGCGGGAAAGAAGAGGAAACAGTGTCTAATCGTTTTTTTGTTGTGGTTTTTTTATTGTCCCAAGCTTGCTGCATTCCGATTTGATAGGTCTGTGAAACCAGTTACTCTTGAATCGTTTGAAAACATGAATGCGTTACACACTAAACTGTAGTAAACGGATTAAATAATTGTTAAATTTTGTGATTGATTTTAATGTTGTCTTCGATAATGGTGCAACTTGATCTGAGACTGAAAAGTGGTAGCACTTACATCAATTCCAATGAAAAACATCTACTGAAAGAAGTCGAAAGACGTTTTGACCCGCACCAGTTCGCTTACAAACCGTCAAGAAGTACAGAATATGTAATACTATTCATGCTGAATTGTCTATACCATCATCTGGATATTCAGAGACACTACGCCAGAGTATTATTCGTAGATTGTTCATCTGCATTCAACACCATCCAACCACATCGCATGATACAAAAACTTATTCAACACCATCCAACCACATCGCATGATACAAAAACTTATTCAACACCATCCAACCACATCGCATGATACAAAAACTTATTCAACACCATCCAACCACATCGCATGATACAAAAACTTATTCAACACCATCCAACCACATCGCATGATACAAAAACTTATTCAACACCATCCAACCACATCGCATGATACAAAAACTACCTGAATTGAACTTCAGCAAAAAACATACAAGCTTGGATTCTAAACTTTCTTATCAAACGCCCACAATATGTAAAAGTGAACGGGCATGCGTCAGGCACGAGAGAACTTAGCACTGGAGCGCCGCAGAGGTGCGTCCTGTCACCAGTATTGTATACAATATGCACAAATGACATTCAGAGCCTATCAGATGACACTCCCATCATAAAATGTGCTGACCACACAGCAATCATTGGCCTTATTGCAGGTGACGAAAATCTGTACTATTCAACAATTAACACCTTTTACCAATGGTGTATAGATAACTTTCTAATTTTAAATGTTCAGAAAACTAAAGAAATGGTTATTGACTTTAGGAAACATAAAGGCTATATTGCGGAAATTCAGATAAACAACCAAACCATAGAACAAGTACAAGAATACAAATACATAGGTTCAACCATCAACAATAAACTACAATGGAATGCAATTTATCAAAACCTTTGCCATCGCCTGCTAGTATGGTAATACTTCACTGGTACAAAGACTTAGACTAAATAGACTAATTAAAAAACCATCGTATATTATCTCTTGAAGAGCTTTTTCATGAAAGATGCCTTTCCAAAAAACTCTCGATTGTTAAAGACAACATGCACCCATTAAACCACTGTTACATAAGATCTGAACGAAGTGGTCGTCTCCTTTCCATTAGGACTAAAACCGAAAGATTTAAAAACTCCTTTATCCCACTTCCGGTTAAAGTGTTACAAGATCATCTGTCGTCATCGAGAAGTACACAGAAGTCTAATTTATAAAGCGCTGGTTGTGAGTGTGTATGTGTTTCGTGTGTCAATGTTGTTCGTATTTACATCTATATTGCTTTTGTACAGTAGTTACGCTAAGGTTGTCAATTGTAGTCAAACTGAATTTCCGTTTGATTGGATCAATACAAATTATCTTACCTTACAAGATTTTGACCAGGCAGACAGAAGCGTAATAAAAGGGAAGAGTGGTTTTAACTTTTCCCTATATGAAAATATTGTTACGAATCTCACTATGCAGTGCTGTAGTCGACCGTGTTCTGAACCCCTGCCGTGAACCTTCTTTCGTGAACCGTCTAAACTGGACACCTCCGCTCTTTATATAGGGTCCCTACTGGCCTTCAAGAACCGGACGGAACATCGCTCGACGTTTCTAGCTTCGTCACATGACTACATCCCTCGTGACGCTCCTGAGCTCTGTTCACGACGGCGATCCTTCCCGAACCGTCCTGTTGACACTCGACTCGGCTGACCGTCGCAACTCGTCACGGTTGACCGCTCGTCTAGCGCTGGCCTGGGGCGATTTGCGTCGGCTGACTACACTCACACCACTACCCCCATCTGTGCCACCACCAGGTTTATAACAATATGAATACATAGCAAAATCCGCAATTTAAAGGCCAATACAGAAAGTAAGTTTTCTTTCATAAAAATATTTTAAAATAAAATATAGGTCAGTTAGATTGGCCTGCAACTGTAAAAAAAAAATACAATGTCAAGGTCACTCCAAACGGAGATGTTCTATAAATAGCAAAGTGGGTAAATGACAATTATAACAAGGCTGTATGTAGTGCGATCTAGCGTAGCGAGCCTGTTAAAAAAATGTTTTCCTTTGTAGGAGGGGGCGGAGCTATCCCCACGTGTTACTCAAGTTTAGATAACTCTTGACACACACGAAACCGGAATTAAAAGATCGGAATCCTTCAAAGCGATGCGAGAATTATTGCCCCTGCCGGAAATTAATCAGAGGTTATCCAAAATGTAGTAAAAGTGGGAGCTCGTGCTATGTCGCGTGCGCTTTCTGGTCGTCAGCGTCGATTTCTTTTTATCTCCCTTTTTCTCACGTCTGCAACTTATTCATTCTTTTTTTTCTTTTCTGGGTTCAAAGTTTCGAACTGTATGTCTTACAAGTTTTGTTCTTACATTATTAATTTAAAAACATAAAAACAATTTGATTTAATTTTTTTTCTTTATAAATTTTAAAAATACTTTATTACAAATTATTTGACACTTGACTTGATATATGAAAGACCAAACTCGTAGGAAATCTTTTTCCAGTACATAAAGGTCATGTGAACACAAAAGTTAAATGTGGAGATGATATTATTAACTCTTAATAAATCTTTGAGCTTTGATCTTATATACTTTATTTTTTTTATAATCTCCAGATGTATGCATTCGAGATATAAGATTTACATTTTTTTATATTACTGTTTTATTTTCTGTTTTTTTTTTAGATTACATACAAGGAAGTATATCTACTTTTATTTAATGTTTACAATTCTATAATATGCGGGTAGAAATCATTTGAGGAAAATTAACCACACCGTTATGATCGTGAAAAAAGACTTACATTTTCTAGGTATGCGGTAAGTAGCAACAAGTTAAATGTTCAAACATGTTTCTTGAAGCACTTCTTCGGGCCCTAAAGCTACGGGGGCAGTGAAAGTAAATATTTGTCTTGGTGAATTCGAAAAAAATAAATTTTAGTGTGAAACTCTGTTCTAATGTAAAAATCGTTTCGTCTAAGTTTTTAAATAGTTATACACAAAACATGTTCAAGTGATGTGAAGTCTGTTTCAAATTGTAATCTTACATTTTAATATATAACTATTGATATTGTTACGACGTGGGATTGAACGAAAGTAAATAACTCACTGTGCTCTCAGGATCGCTGGTATCTCTCCGATTGCAGAAGCACAATCCAACTATGATCAATTAATATCCCCGATCAAAAGAAAGAATGTCACAATCTCCAAATCGAATTTACATGTCCCTATTCACTAACACAATAGAAAAAAAAAACAATCCTCAATCAAGAAATCCAAACTCATAACTCCTCCGTTAACACATCAACACACCCCTCAGGTCAGTTTCCCTCCTAGCACAAACACAACTCAAAAGTTTATCACGGGGGAAAACAAAAGGTCAGTTGGGGGGGGGGGCGGGTGGGGGGAACAAATTTACAACAATATAATATGATGAACAACAAAATTTTAATCGACACTCAGCACCTTTGTCTCAAAATCAAAAAATCTTTAGTTAATTAGCTCAATAATCAATTAAAAATACAACAATCTAATGATAATTTTTATAGAAAATTTTTGGCGGAAAAAATGGTGTCAGTGTAAGGTTAATACCCTGAGTGAACCGCACCAAGTGATACTCACCCTAGTGACGACACTGTTTGTAACCTGACATCATTTAGTTTCCAAAACGCTTGTATTTACAAAACGTATAGCTTGATTTCAACTAATTAGTCTCTCAGGCTGTAACATTTTCTTATCTTACAAAACCCAGAAATTCAAACTTCAAAGAGTTCCATTGAACATTCATTTGAGCTAATGAAAAGATGTGATTTAATGAGGACTCAATAATTAGCGAAGGAGCTGTTTAAAAAAAAGACCATATACATGACCTGAGGTAGGTGAGATCAAAACCGAAGTTTCCAAGCTGATTACAAGATTGTTATGCCGTAGGATATCATTTGATACTTTCACTTTTTTGAATCAGCTGTAGAGATTTAATGTGTAATATAAAAACAAGGCAATAACAGCTTTCTAAAACACAATCTGGTTAAAATGTTAAAATGATGCAAGGATGTGATCCTAAAAATTTGGAGTGTGATTTATATTTTTGTATATTTAGGCAATTTTATTTTATTATTATGAAATTCTATTGTTATTTAAGCCATGCATAATTATTGGAGATAATACATGGAAGTAAGTCCATAAATAGTAAGCCTAAGCATTTTGGTGTATCTAGTATGCAGAATATGGAAATGTTAATAAGCTAAGTACAAAAAATGTTCTAGTCTTAACTGGAATTCAAACTTAAAGCATTGGTCAAGTAGTCCGTTAAACACCTCATGATCCCTAGGGAGGTAAGACCAATAGCAGTTATGACAAATATCTCAAAGTTTAAAGTATTCTTTTAACATGAATTAGCAAGCATACAAAAAAGATTTACCTGAATTCACCTGTACCTTTACCAATCCCTTAGTCTGTTGAACTTTTGGGGCACCACACAAGATCTGTTGACCGTCTTTCTCAATTCTTCAGTCTTTTGCCTTGGATAAAAATATCTTTCAATGAAAGACCCGTCATTTTTGCGTGTATGTGTCTTCCCATCGCTTTCTCTGTCTGCCTCTTCTACTTTTTCCTGGTACTGTTCCCTGAATGGAAAGTCTTTTAGAGCCTTGAGGACCTTGTAATAAGGCCATAAATTTTTTATTTGCGTTTTTTTTTACAGTAGTTAGCAGACTGAATTACGACTGGCAAAAATTGGTACAGGATCAATGGGTCATGTCAACCCTTGACTACTGGAACAATTCCATCCATTACAAAGCCCAACAATGACATCACTACTTCACCCTCTCCTCCTCCCAATGTTTTCACCTCTCCGTCATTTTAATCTCCTCTGAATAATTGATAGACACCATTTCAATTTCATTCCCTCGTCTGATATCACTTTTTGTCAATCTACAATAAAAAAATATTTCAAAAAAAATAAAAAAATGAGTATCATTGTAATGTTAGTCGATGCATTCAAAACATTGAAGCGCATCAGGAGCTCAACTTCCGGCTCTAAAGAGAGCACTACATTATTTAGCACCGAGCAACCGCAATGAGATAGCAGCAATGCAGAGGAAGTTGTGGGCGTTAAAGAAAACTGAATGGAATGGGGCCGCTGTTAGTTGACTTCCAATTTCCAAATGTAAACATTCTGCCACTGCTTTGAGAAGTGAGAAAATGTGGGTGTTAAAGATTTTCATACACGAGTGCAACTCCATAGATAAGCAAGCTTTATGGTGTATCCGGTGAAAACACGGAAGTATTGATGAGCGAAGTATTTTAAGAATTCATGAGATAATTGTCTGCAATGTACAAACAAAGAACAAATGACTGTGATTAACGTTAGTGGGAAAATGTCCCCAATTTACTGCAACGAGCAAAATATTCTAGATTCGATACAGCTGTTGTAAAAAAGTACAAAGACAGGTTTAAACCATTGAGATGTTTCATTTTAAGTTTGAATATTATATCCTGTATAACTTTATGTTACCAATCCATTTCGCCACGAATGCCTCAATAGTACGAATACCTCAAAAAGTATGCTCTCTTTCCATTCATTCTGAAGAATGGTCAAAAGAATGATATGACTATGTGAGAAAGGAATTGTCTGCCAAGACTTAGATCTACGCTGTTTCTGTGTTATGTTAAAGACTTTTGATTTTAAATGATTTGGTGGAAAGAAAACAAAACTACTGAGCCAAACGAACAGTTCCTACTAATACTCACTATTGTAAACTACATCTTTATTTCAGAAGAAATATCTATTTAAAAAAACTACATCTCCATGCCCTAAGTCAATGTCCACAATAATCAATAGGTTTTGTAGGACAGTAGCAGAACTGAAGCTAATCCTCCCTTTCCTCCCCCCCCCCCCCACCAAAAAAAAAAGTTTTTTCCACATGCATGGACAGAAAAAAAAAAGCAATCCTCTTTGTTAGCTTGAGATAATGAACCAACTACTAAGTCATGCAGCAGTGGCGTAGCTAAGGATATTGGGTCCCGGAGCTTGACATCTTTTGGGGCCCTTGCATTTTGACATTCAACATCATGACATGAGATAATGGCGATAATATTTAATGTAAAACCAATTTAGGTCATTTGGGGGGCCTCCCTCAAGAGGGGGGGGTTTTTGGAACTTTGGAATTTGGAACCCCTCCCCCTAGCTCCGCCACTGTCAAGCAGGTTGGTGGAGGCTGACTCCAATCACAATAAACCGCTTTAATTCGTTTTTCACCCCGTTATGATCATTTACATTAATATCTTATCAACATTGTTCATCTATATCTCTGACTGAAACAACAGCAAAGCGATATGATCATTTATATTAATATCTTATCAACATTGTTCATTCTATATCTCTGACTGAAACAACAGCAAAGCGATATGATCATTTATATTAATATCTTATCAACATTGTTCATCTATATCTCTCACTGAAACAACAGCAAAGCGATATGATCATTTATATTAATATCTTATCAACATTGTTCACATCTATATCTCTCACTGAAACAACAGCAAAGCGATATGATCATTTATATTAATATCTTATCAACATTGTTCATCTATATCTCTGACTGAAACAACAGCAAAGCGATATGATCATTTATATTAATATCTTATCAACATTGTTCATCTATATCTCTGACTGAAACAACAGCAAAGCGATATGATCATTTATATTAATATCTTATCAACATTGTTCACATCTATATCTCTCACTGAAACAACAGCAAAGCGATATGATCATTTATATTAATATCTTATCAACATTGTTCATCTATATCTCTGACTGAAACAACAGCAAAGCGATATGATCATTTATATTAATATCTTATCAACATTGTTCATCTATATCTCTCACTGAAACAACAGCAAAGCGATGCATTTCAACTGGTCTTTAATATGAACAAAAGATCAAAGATCAAGTTCGTAAAATATCAATAACATATGCAAGTTCCAATCAAACCGAAAACATGTGATGTTGGTTTACATTAGTTTACAACAACAAAATCTGTTTCTGTTATTGCATTCTCTTTCAATGTTTGATTTATTGAAAAGTGTAAACATGCTTAGTAAATTACACTTAAAACAAAATATTAAATAATTATGTTTTCTAAATATTTTGTTTTGATTCGTAAATTCTAATTACACCTTTTAATTAACTTAATTATCTTGTTTACATTTGCCAATGTGTTCTCTAGCTTTATTGGTTTCAACAGTAAAAGTGTATTTTCTGTAATTATGACAATCAAAGAAATAATCATTATTTTATTAAATGTAAAAAAAAAAGACTATTATATTGTACTTTGAAAACAAGCACATTACAAACAAATACTTACACTACAACAACAACTCATAATAAGTATAGCCTATTAATTTGTTTGGATAAGTCATGTAATAAAATTTATAATAGGCCTCAGATGATAGGGGACTAATTCAGCTTATTTCACCACTTCAGTCAAGTATTATTTTATTTCTTTCCCTGGTTTGAGATACAAACCAAAGTAATTTATTGATTCTTGTGTTGACAGGTAAAAGAAATAATTGTGCACAATTTCATCTTGATTCAAGAAATAACGTGTACAAACCTTTGGCCAGCCAGACAGACACGCAGACAGACAGAGTGAGCTCATTTAAGCTTTGTAAAAAAAAAAAAAGTATAGTTCAAGGTACGGTTTTTATACCTATGTAGAGTCGCTTAGGTATCCATGTACTATGACGTACTAATGGTATGGTTCTAGAAGTAGAACATGGCTGCTTTTCTTAGTGCTGACAAGGACATTTCCTTAGGTGCAACCGAGTTTACCAGCTAATAAAAACCCAGCTAAAAAATGCCAAGGTCAGGTTATTAAATTGTGCCGCCTTAATAACAGCTCAAAATTAAGAACCAGGGACCTGGGATAAGCCCTAACCCCCCCCAAAAAAAAGAGGAATCATGGTCTGTCAATCTCCTGCAATTACTGACTTCTTTGCACTTGTCATTAAACGAGAAACTCACACACAAACACAAACCCACACGGACACACACATATTCATACGCCCACTTAAACACTCCTGCCAAAGACAATCAACTCTATAAAAAATTAGGAATGTCATTGCGTCTCTGTGGAAAGAGAAGAACGTTCGCATCAATTTCCTTTTCGTTACGCCCCACGGAAACGCTTCAAAGACCAGCTTAGGCGTCAACTTTCCTTGGCTGACATAGAAGAGAGCACCTGGTTGCATGCGGCCTCAGACCGAGACAGCTGGATGTCACTCACGAAGGCGCGGGATACACATTTGAGACCAAAAGAAAATTTGCTGCCGAGCACAGACGTAGACTGCGAAAAGAAAATCTAAATCGACCACCTGCGGGCAATGGTTATGCTTGCCTTGGATGTCGCAAAATATGTAGGTCACAGCTGGGGCTGCGCAGCCACGAGAAATACTGCATTCCTCACTAATGATCGGACTCGAAGACAACCCTTATTATGCCAACATCAATCGTTCCAAAAATATATAAGAATTTCCCCATTAGCACAAACAAAGAAAATAGAACCTCTAGTGACGCTTAAGATCAATCTATTAATTCATAAGAAAACAAAATGTTATATATTGCTAATGTCCAGTAAGAATACAATATAAATAAATAAATAGAATGTAGATCTAGTTACCAATAAGTACAAAACCTAACTTTCTTTTTCCAGTCATAACATTTTTCGAAGACCAATATCATACAAACTATAAGCGTCAAAAGACGCGACAATTGTTGTAATGGTTGAATCATCTTTTTTTCTTTTTTTTTTAAGTAACGTCTGTATTTTATAAGAAGAATCAAGACTAATCGTTATACAAACCCTCAGCCCAAACCTGCAACGTCCCCTCACAGTTGTGCCACCTCACAGTTAATCGGAATACTGGTTAATTGGACCAGTCGCTTATTCGGACCGAATCCCAAAATACACAATCTATTAAACGCTCAAATCCGGTTAATCAGGTACTCCCTCTAGAATCAGTGGAGATCCAGTTTTTCAAGTGGCTCTATATCACAAATTTTAATAAAACATAAATTTAAAATGACGAATGATTTATCCTTTCCAAATCCTGTTTCAAACTAACAAATTTCATGTGGTCTATTAATAGGTGAGATTAAATATGTGTATCCTGTCATTTAAATATTGACGACTATTGACATTACTACTTTCAGACAATATAAAAGAATGGACGGGCCTGCCATTGAAAGAGGTTCTATCTAAGGCAAAAGGCAGAGAAGAATGGAGAAAGACGGTCGACAAATCTTGCATGGTGCCCCAACGGTCTAACAGACTATTGGACATGTAGTTAAAAGGTATAGATAAAAGTTTCAAACCTTCTAGGAATAACATTACTACTAGTCCATGTTTTAGCTCAAATATCTTGCCGCATGTCAAGATAGGATGGATGCCTGGTCGTATGGTATGGCGATCTGGACGGTTAAAAAGTCTGCTTCCATCCACCCGCCGTCCAGGGGAAGGTTCGGGCTACGATGTAATTATATTGAAGTCTGAAGGAGCCTCCGAAACATGTAAAGCAAACTCAACAAGTAAGAAATGGGATCGAGTGGGATACTAACAAGTAGTATAACACAAACATTTCGCAATCTCGTCGAAAAGGAAGCGGTACGTGAATCAGAAGCGAGTGAAGAGCTTTTTCATGTTTTTTTTTTCTCTTTCTACAAATTTGTCAACCTAATAAATTGTCCAAGTCCATCGTTCTGTCACATTCAGAGTAGTTACAGCTGTGACAAACTGACATCAAGCTAATTACGTACTTAGGACTTGGGAGAGCTCTTGTAAAGAACCAATAGGCTCTCGGTCTCGCGACACGTGATTTCCGCCAACGGTAGGAAGCCTGCCGGAAATGAAACTGATACGGTGGAAAGAGACGTCATCAAATATTGACGAATAAAGCAAACAAAAAGAAAAGGCAGCTTGAAAAAGATTTGAACTTGCTCGTTATCCTTTTTTTATCTGGACAGGAGTGGCATAGAGATAGTTGTCTAGCTTATGTAATACCGAACTAAAAATTATCTACCAAACTAAACATATTGGGGGAGGGGGGGTGCAACCTTAATTCTATTCCTAATTAATTTGTTTCAAGAGCTTTAATTGTTTCATTTTATTATTTGACATTATTTTGATTACATCAACACAGCTCCTCTACTTCTTACACCAATTTGGGATTTTCATAAATGGAGTTTCCGGTGTATCCGGTGTACAAAAAAATACGGAAGTATTTATAAGCTTTTTTTTTAAAGCAAATAATAATTTTTGTGTACTTAACTCGTTGAAGCCATGGTCACCTTGTTATACGAAACGAAATCACGAGGGTTTCTAAGCGATGGGATGACAAAATAAAAAGAATTGACAGGCCTGTCGTGGAATGAGACTCTATCCAAGATAAAAGACAGAGAGGAATGGAGAAGGTTGGTCAACAGATCTTGTGTGGTGCCCCAACGGTTACACAGTCTAAGGGATAGGTGAAAGTTATAATAACAAATGCTAAAGAAAGAAGATTTTAAGATTAAGCTGTTGTTTTTTTCTCCTTCTGTTAAAATGAAGCACCTTAAAACAAAACAGATGTGATACTTTGAAGCACCTTAAAACAAAACAGATGTGATACTTTGAAACACCTTAAAACAAAACAGACGTGATACTTTGAAACACCTTAAAACAAAACAGACGTGATACTTTGAAACACCTTAAAACAAAACAGATGTGATACTTTGAAACACCTTAAAACAAAACAGACGTGATACTTTGAAACACCTTAAAACAAAACAGACGTGATACTTTGAAACACCTTAAAACAAAACAGATGTGATACTTTGAAACACCTTAAAACAAAACAGACGTGATACTTTGAAACACCTTAAAACAAAACAGATGTGATACTTTGAAACACCTTAAAACAAAACAGATGTGATACTTTGAAACACCTTAAAACAAAACAGACGTGATACTTTGAAACACCTTAAAACAAAACAGATGTGATACTTTGAAACACCTTAAAACAAAACAGATGTGATACTTTGAAACACCTTAAAACAAAACAGACGTGATACTTTGAAACACCTTAAAACAAAACAGACGTGATACTTTGAAACACCTTAAAACAAAACAGATGTGATACTTTGAAACACCTTAAAACAAAACAGATGTGATACTTTGAAACACCTTAAAACAAAACAGACGTGATACTTTGAAACACCTTAAAACAAAACAGATGTGATACTTTGAAACACCTTAAAACAAAACAGATGTGATACTTTGAAACACCTTAAAACAAAACAGATGTGATACTTTGAAACACCTTAAAACAAAACAGATGTGATACTTTGAAACACCTTAAAACAAAACAGATGTGATACTTTGAAACACCTTAAAACAAAACAGACGTGATACTTTGAAACACCTTAAAACAAAACAGATGTGATACTTTGAAACACCTTAAAACAAAACAGACGTGATACTTTGAAACACCTTAAAACAAAACAGATGTGATACTTTGAAACACCTTAAAACAAAACAGATGTGATACTTTGAAACACCTTAAAACAAAACAGACGTGATACTTTGAAACACCTTAAAACAAAACAGACGTGATACTTTGAAACACCTTAAAACAAAACAGATGTGATACTTTGAAACACCTTAAAACAAAACAGATGTGATACTTTGAAACACCTTAAAACAAAACAGATGTGATACTTTGAAACACCTTAAAACAAAACAGATGTGATACTTTGAAACACCTTAAAACAAAACAGATGTGATACTTTGACATCAAGTCAATCATTTTTTACAAGAAATTAAATACTTCTGTGTTATTAGCGACGTCTTTAGCTTTGGGGTATTTAACCTAAGGTTCTTACACAGTTATTAAGTTGAGTTAAGGGTTTTGGTGGGCGGGGAGGGGTCAATGAGTGGTGTGGTACTGCATAGATATTATGTTCTTTCAAGAGTGTATGTGCTTGCATCTATAGTTTGCATTTTCTTCTGCAGATTACAATCATTTAAAAAAAAAGATCAATTTATTAAAATTTGAAGGATTAAAAGAATTAATTAACTCATACGGAAATGTTAATAAGTGAGAAACTTATCCTATCCATGTTTTCTAAATGTCACATGACATGTAGATTTTCTTGGGCTATTGCCGACATGAGAACGTGATGGATGATGTAGTCAAAGATCAATCAAAATGTTGCAGACGTTTAGATTAGAAATGAACATCTTTTGTTCTTAGCGACGTCCTTTCCTCGATGATGTATCATCAGAAGCTTCTGTCACAGCTCTGTGCAGTACAAGTTTAGCAGAACTTACACTTTCAGGTTTATGGGATTCTGTAAATGAAATTGTGAATATTTATCTCTCAAAATTTTGAAACATTTTGGATGTATATTTTGTTCCTGACTCTGTTATGGTTGGCTAGTCTACTGAACTATTGTCACGACGGTCCAGGCTCGAACCCCACCTGTCTCAATCTCCAGCCGGCAGGAGTTTTAAGCTAAAAGTAAAAACCTTTATATCTAAAATTACATCCGAAACTAAGAAATCAAATCATTAAATTCTTCATGCTTTTTTTTAAATCACCAAGCCACAAGCTACGTGATGTGGTCAGTTTTAAAGTTATTTGTAAATTGTATTTATAGTTAGCTAATTCAGTAACTCTTTAGTGACTTTTCTCGAATTTTTGCAAAAATCTTATGCCTTTTTTTATGTGTAAAATGTAAAATGTTTTTACAAGTTTCGAATGGCCCTCAAGAGTTGAAGATAATCTTCATCCTATTCCAAACCTCCCGCAGTAAATACGTGATCTTTTCAATAATTTTTCTAAATTATCGAAATGTGACAGACCGACAGACAGACGACACAAACAATAATAAAGGCTTTTCATCTTACGGGGGTCGCTTGAAACTTTTTTGGACTAACATACCCCACAGTGTACACGGTAGACACGCCTGTGTATGAGCCACTGCGTAATTAATGTAAATTTGGACCTAAAAATGAATATGTTCGCTTCAAGTAGATCAAGAAAAGGGGGTATCTGGCATAATTTTTATTTTTCAGTGCTACCTTTACAAAAGTATTTTTAAGAAATATATGTTTCTGCTCAATATTGTATTCAAACTCATAGCCTATTATAAACATACCTCCCCTGAAGTTTTTCATAACACATAGTGTATTTTCATAAAAAAATTGTTGCATGTTTAACTTAAAAACTAAATGGTTTAAAGATTCAGGAAAACAAATAAATTAGCCGTTGCACCAGACCTTCCAATATCTAAAATATTATATTCGAGTGTCAATGTCTTATAGAGTTTCTGTGATCTAAACGGGACGGACGGACAGACAGACAGACCACACAAAGCTAATAGCTGCTCATGCCCTTTCGGAAGCCGCTAACAAACCAATAAGTAGTGCAAGTTGACTAGAGCATTTCTCTCTCTCTCTCTCTCTCTCTTTCTCTCTTTCTCTTTATTTCTCTCTTATTACTTTTTTTCTGTCTTTATCCCACTTTCTCTCATGCGGTTTCCCTTCTTTGTAAATGATGCTCTATTGCTCTTTTTTATTAAACATTTTAAATTGTATCTTCCCGTTTTTCTATTTCCTTCGTTCTTTAAATATTTATATCTTTTTTGTATTCTATCAAGTCTTCAAACTTTTTTTTATTTTAAATTTTGTCTCCATCTCTCTCTCTCTCTTTCTCTCCCCCTCTCTTTTTCTCTCCCTCTCTCTGGCTCTCGCTCAATCATTCGTTTGTTCGTTTGCTCGCTCGTTTTGTCTCTTTCTCTGTTATTACGTATTGCATCTATCTAAATTTCATGCTCCATTTCTTCCATCTATTTATTTATAAACCAATCTACGTAAGAGATCCCCCCCCTCTCCCCAGCCCCCCCCCCCCTTTTTCCACACACTACAAAATGTTACTTCTAAAAAATGTAATCCAATAGTGTCTTTGATATAAAACAAAAATAACACAGATTTTATATTTCTGATCTGCAATTTATTCTTTTGGATCCCGCAAAGCAATGAATATAAATAATTAAAGATCTCTCCAAGATGTTCATGCCTAGTGCCACCGGGCGTGAACTGATCAGATACGAAGAGCAGTTCGAATGTTCATTTTCAAATCACAGACGCAGAAATAACTGCAAGTTGAAATGTATACCATTAGAGATCTATACGTACACAGAATCAGTCATGTGGAAACAGGTGTTTCGTAAATGGTTGAGGTTAATTGCATTTTTATTTCATTCACGTTATTGATGCTCGGTCTTACCTCCACTAGGGATTTTATCTGTCTGATAGTCTTATAATCAACTATCCAGCATCATTTGACTTGGCCAGTTCGTGTGCCTGTTTGTGTGTGTGTTTGTTTGTGGGAAGAATTTGTCTCGCGTTCCCAAATCTCTGTATAAAGAAAAAAAATCAATGTCAAAGATCAAGATATCTGGTATTATGAATTATTTATTATGTATTATTTGTTATGTATTATGTATTATATATTATTTCTTATGTATTTTGTATTATTTGTTATGTATTATATGCTATAATAATGTATGTTATGTATTATTTGTTATGTATTATTTGTTATGTATTATACATCCTGTATTCTTTGTTAAGTATTTTGTTATAATTTTGTGGGAAGCGTGGTCGAGAGGCTAAGTGCGCTTGAACTTGGCTTGTCTCGGCTACCTAGAAGGGGGCTAGAGGTTCGACACCCGACTCGGGCAGAGTTGCGTTTACTGAGCGGCTAAACGCAGCACCGGTCCACAAATGAGATTGGACCAAAGCGCTCTGAGCATGCTATAAGCATTAAAGTAGCGCTATATAAAAGCTATAATAATAATAATATTTGTTATGTATGATTTATTAAATATTTTTTGTCATGTATTATAAATGATATATTATTTGTAATGTGGGCCTAGTATGTATGATCTCAACTCCGGTGTATGACGATGCTTCAGTTTCTCTATGCGTGCATTGTTATATATTATGTATCATGCATTATGAATTATTTGTAATGTATGATCTCAACTCCGGTGTATGACGATGCTTCAGTTTCTCTATGCGTGCATTAAGAGCCGTGAGTCTCAACCAAGTTCATTTATTTTTAAGACCTCAAGCCTCCTTGATGGAAGGCCGACACCATAGCCACTTAGCTCCACAGGTGCCTATAAGCTTGTAATGTCTTTATATACAACACAATTAATCAATTAAAACTAATTGATAAAATACTTGATCCATTTATTGATTTATGTTTTCAGGTTTCAACTTGATCCCAGAATGGGAAGAAAAAAACATGTACAAACTTTGTATCTGACAGATAGATAAGATATATAGATCTGACAGATAGGTTGAGTATAAGATTCGTACAAATAATACATAAATGAATTTAGCTTTGAAATTCTAAGGGCGTTGCTTGTTTGAATGGGTTCCATGACCTGCCCCTCCCATAAAACCTCCAAATGTTTATGTTAACCTGAACTAAACCGCATAAAGAAATATATTCAATATTAAGATCATCCAAGGAGTACATATTTTGTGCAGTTTGATATCTTTGATATTTTGGGCAATGTTAATATCTTTACTTTTCATGCACTGTGGAAATAGGTTTTATATTTTGTGCGCTGCTATCTTTGGATATTTAGTGCATTAGTGATGTCTCTAAACGGTTGAGATTTTTTTTCGTAAGATAATCATTTTAAAAAATGCTTATACACTAACAATAATTTTTTAAAAATATGCTTCACACAATCAAACGTGTTTCTTCAGTTTCTCAATGTATACTACCAAATAAAACGAAAATATGTCTCCGCAATTATAGCAAAATATATAAAGTTGCTATGTTCTTTTTTCCCAGCGTTTTTAAACATCTAACTATCTTGAAGCATATCGTTTAAAAAAATATTGAATTTGTCTATTTTCACGACAGTTTATCTGCGAGTGTAAAAGAAAAAAAACTTGTATCGCCTAAAGTTGTTGATCAATGCAGGCTTAAAAACAAAACACTGTTCAATAGAGGTGTTTAAGATTGATTGAAGCAAATATGCTCGAGACGTCTTGGGGGTTTGAATCTTTTTTTTTCTCTTTTCAAGGTGTTTGTGAGAGAAATAGAGAGAAAGAATGAAAGAGAGAGAGAGACAGAGAATTTTCTGGGTTCTCGGATATGTTTCATCAACGGAACAAACACAAATTAAGTTTGTGTTTATTGAACTGTCGACAGCTTGTTATAAGTCTAAGGTTCGTCCACACAGGGGTAGAAACAGTGGGGAAAAAGAGAGAGAGAAAGAAAGAGAGAGAGAAGACAGAGACAAGATAAAACATTTTGGGGTCCAGAGACGCTTATGTTGCCATGGCAATGTAAAGGAATGACCACTTAGACTTAATTGCGTTTTATTATTGTAATCCGTGTAATTTCAATACAAGAGAGGCAGAGAGAGAGAGAGAGAGAGAGAGAGAGAGAGAGAGAGAGGGAGAGTGTGAGAGAGCATATGAGACTGAAAGGTAAAGAAAATGGACAAGTACACCAGACATTATTTTCATACTATTCTGAATTTGGATTTACCGGTAAGCCGTGAAAACTTAGTCACAAATACATGTTCCCCCCCCCCCCCCCATATTCACTAACAACACCAACAGAGCCACGGAGTACGTGCTTACATGAATAGTACATGTAACAAATTTTGTTGAAAAATAAAAAGTAAAGTTTCACTTTTCAGACCATTCGATCTTTGGGGCAGATAAAGTTACGGTCATCTGTTTACCTTTTTTTTTTTAATGTCAATATTTTACCTTGCTCTTATTTGCAGTATTTTTAAGTCTCAACATCACTGCTTGGTTTGGTAATCTTAACATTAAGAATAAAAATAAACTTTATAAAATCCTACATGAGGTCATAGGCAACAAACAAAGCACATTTGCACAAATTTTCTAACAAAAAAACATTCACAAGTTAAAAAGGTTTTAAAGATTTAAAAGAAAACACCTTTTAGCTCACTATTATAACATTGTGCAACTTTGTGCCATCACGGAGAAAGTACTAGACACCGTTCTCACTAAAGAAAAAAAACAACAACAGAAGAACTTCTTTGTTTTCCTTTCAGTGAAGTCATTACATACAATCCTTCGGATGTAAACCTCACGTGTACTGTGTACGTGAAATTAGGTATCAACGTATATTTCGTTTGCTAAAGTTATAATAGTTTAATTGTAAGACTAATCCCCCCGAGGAAAAACAACTTTATTTTAATCGATAAAATTAGATAAGAACAATAAAGATATTGCTATTAATATGATCAACTTTGACATATCTTCAAGGGATACTACAGACGTGACTTCAACAAAAAGATGACACGTCCTACGCATTCATGTGACAATGTAATCATGCATGTTAATCAATGACTTCAAATCTTAATCAGGCAACCCATTCCAAGTCTAATGGCACTAGGGAAGAAGGAACTCTTGTACGAATTTGATTTAGCGAATAGAATAAGAAATGTGCTTCAATCTGAGTATAGATATGGATCTATAAGATAAGATTTTATCAAACTCAAACGAATTGATTCCGTTTCATTTTGTGAATGTTCAAGTTTTACAATTACACGAATCTTTAAAAATGAAGATGCATTTAATTTCTAGTTCCGTCTTTCATTGCTAAGAATGTGAACATTTCTTAGTCTGATGGTGGCTCTAAATTCTAGGTATGACGTTATGTAACCATAGTATAGGTGATACTGTTACTACTGGTTAGCGATGGGCAGCTGTTAATGCTCTGTCAGAGCATGGGAGGTTTGAAGTTAGACTACAGCAAGTAAGGCTTCCGGCGGTCAGTAATCGCCTAGGCGCCGAGGCCAGGCTAGGCCTGGGGGATTATTTTTTTTTTAAATGAAACGCACTCCCAGCATACGATCAGACAAAGGAAGTCCAACAAATCGACCCAACTCGCCATCAGCTAGATCGATAAACAGTGCCTCCCAATTCCGAAAGTGTAAGTCACAGAGCGTGATCTCGGCGGGAATAGTCCCGAGCTCCCAGCACTGCCCTGCCACCGGTGCGCGCGAAAGGCGAGTTCGGCAACAGGTTTCAGTGCCCGTACAGCCTGAATATCGCAGGCACGCCTTACCATGCGATGAACTGAGTGGCGAAATGAAATACGGAAACACCACTGGGGACTTCATCACCAGGCAGAGCGTGGCCGCGAAGAATAAACCGCCCACGAGTGTGAAATGCGAAGACTGCCTGGGCCATGATGGTCAGCCGAACGGCTGCTCTGGGACAGTCGTTGACCACGAGATGCATCGCATCAGCAACGAGAAAGATTTGGATATATTTCCTCCAACGTCCAGTTTCCCAGCGATAGTCCAAGATGACGAACAGAGACATGCTGTCAATCCTCAAATCGAGCAACATTATCCCTGTGCGGCGATGTCAGGGTCGAGCACTGAATTCGATACATCCTGGTCTTCTTGGTCTAGTGATTACAGTGATAAAAAGCACAAGCATCTATCAAAGAGCAATACTTCGCTATCTGCTAACAAAGTCAGCAAGGTGTACCATATGTTAACGGTAAAGCGGCAGTTGACATCGCCAATGATACAATCAAAACCCACGAAAGAACCATTAGCAGGCCGAGGCAGCCCAACTAGAAGAATCTCTTCCCCGAGGAAAAAACAAAACAGCTGTGACAATGTATCAACACCAAGGCCAATGAAAAGCTCAGATAATCCTGTCTCACGAAAAACCCATTCAGTAAGTCCTCAAAAACCCATTTCCCGCAAGCCGACCGTTGGTGAAAAACTGAATGGCTCCGTTATAGTGCAGTCATCTTTTAGAAATATCAGCTCGATTGGACAACATCGCAAAACTCTCGATTGTTTGAGCTCTTCTGTGGAGAAAAACACCTTAAAACTAAATAATTCTGCCAAACCTAATGAAAGCCAAGAAATGTTTCGAAGGGGCTCCCCTGATAAAACTAAAACGAATACTACCGCTAAATCGTTGTCTGGCGTATCAAAACAACTAGCAAAGCATTCCGTAAAATATGTCTCTCCTAATCGTAAAGGGACTTTGAGTGCATCTCTCACAGAGCAAGAAAAAAACAAAACTGTACAAAGTGTACAAGAGAGAAGTAAATCTTTTTTAGCAAAAGATATTCATCAAGGTACTCACCCAAATTTGAAAAGTAAAAACAGTGCAAGCCGAGGAAATAACTTGAATAGATTTAAGCATATGAAGACAAACAGAAGCGACAGATCGACTGATTCGGGTTACCAAGAGTCAGTGAGCAGGGCAACCTTAGACTGGCTATCAGGAACGAAAAGCGCTATACACCACTCAGTTGTGGAACACTATGCCAGCCCCAAAACTAATTATCATTTCGGCCAAATGATCAGCCACACCGAGACATTGGTATATAGTGGTGATGGTGAGGACCATAGCGAAAGTTTTATTTATACGCCTAATTCTGGGGATGGTGCTCTGCAGACGTCTGCAGACAGTAATGCGAGTGAAACGTTTTTTCCTCTCTCTTTAGACACTCTTACAGAAGATGTGATCAATCAGTCTCGAAGTACCACGGACATAGCACAAGGAAACTTAAACGAAAGAGAACCGGAAACAAGCTTCACACTTGGGCATATCACTGAAGAAGAAGTCTCCAAACTGACAACTCCTGATACTACAATGAGCTCTATGATTGTGGATGACCATAAGGTCAGTGAAGAGGACACCATCTTTGGTCAGACTGAGCAGGACATAGAGGTAGAACAACGGGTTGGTTTCTCTTTGGAAACCTACAATTTGAGCGATACCAAGAGTGTTATCTCTGACATGATCGAAAACAGTGATACGACTGATGTCACAGCAGACTGGGACGCCACTGCGACGTCAGTCTCAGAGAGCAACAAAAAGACACCGACGCCCCTGAGGTTCGAGCTGCCCGTTGAGAAAGTGTCTTTAAGCAAAAACGATCGGAGCCCAATAGAGAAGAGCCGCTCCCTAAGTCCCGCGAGGTGCTTGCATCTGCCACCCCAAAGTAAGAAAGCCAGGAAATCGGAATCTAAGGCAGAGTCAGGGGCAAGTCACAATTCGTTGAAAAAAGCGAATGGTGGTTCTTTGAATAAGCCAAGTCAGCTGAATCAAATAAGTCAAACCGACTTGACCTTATTACCAATCAGGGGATTCAACTCCAATACAAGAAGAACTGTGGAAATCAACTATGACCTTGTCACTATGACTGAGTCAAGGTCGGCTAGGTCAAGCTTGAAACAAATAACCCTCTCAAGCTCAACTCTGAAGCCAACCAAAAGGTCTCAGTCCGAGCCGCCGCCTATGGCCGACCGATGCACACCTAAAGAAGGCAAACTGCCTCGCTTCAACACCGCAGGTAGTTCAAACATTGGCCCTGTCGACGTGAATACCCCGTATCGGAGGTGTGCGCGCAAATCTAGCTCGGTGGCTGAACCTTCAGCACAGAGCGCGAGCCATCAAAGAACCCCTAGCATAGTGAGCTCAGCGGGCCGAGTGCTCAACTCGTGTCTAAATTTCCGTATCCCTGAGCCTCAAATGATGTATTTAAGCTTAGTAATAGTCATTATCATGTGTTTCACCTTGGCTCACTTGATGGTTTACAGAGTGCTAGGCTAATGTGCGCTCGTCCTGAACTCTATACTGTGTTTTTTATCCTAACTACAAAGATTCTAAGTCAACACACATCAATGTTTACAAAGAATAGATGTTGTTCTATTTCAATAGAAAATGTTTTTTTAAAACGAATATAAATATTGTGTTTTGAGTTTGAATTCAATATAACCTTCAACAGTTTGAATTCAATATAACCTTCAACAGTTTGAATTCAATATAACTTTCGACATTTAATAACAAGCAAAATATTTGTAAAAATAGTTATTCTAAAAAGAAAAATTATATAAGGAGACGAACTGTACATTTACAGCCATATATCTCAATACTGTAAAAATGTATTTCCCTTTTTCGATATCAATTAAAATGCATTAATTACTGCTAATTAATTAATTAATTAAATGGTTTATTGATCCGAAAACAAGAAATGGGAGCAATAACGTGTAAAAAATGTATACTAGACAGACAGACAAATCAAGAGGTTAGAATATCGACCACAAAGTTATTCTTGTGATTTCACTTGAAATGACTTATCTAGATACGCGTAATGGAAACACAGAAACTTTCTCCCAGATACCCCATTTTGATAACTTTTTAAAACCTAAGCTCTTATTAATAGATGTCGGAGAAATGGTGCGTTGTAGCGAGACCCATCGTCATAGAAGGCCTGAACACAGACCTGTAACGTCGTAACCTGTGGGAGTGGAGACATATTGTTCTTTGCTACCTTACAGGCCTGTACGACATCATCTTCTTTTATAAAGTAGCGACAGTATAAGAAGATAAAACAGATCACAGTTGGTAAACACACGCGCACACATATATGTATATATCTAAATAAACCTATACAGCCGAAACGAAACTAGAAAGTTATAAATAAATCTCTACAGCTATAACTTCAGTAGAAGTTTTAACTTTTATTTTCAAAAATCTGTATCATTGACAAAAATTTGGATTTGTAAAAAACAAAAGCTTACATCTCGTCACTCTGTCTGGTAAACATTTTGACTACGTCATTTCTCCCCACACTCTTTCTTGGATCAAGTTGAAACTGAAGTTTACATAATTACTTATTGTAGCTAACAAAACATGAATCAATTAAAACAAAAACAAACAACTAACCAACTAGTCACTTGATTACAAGTAAAAAATTATTTTGTTAGCTACGAACAAGGGAAATTAATCCTACAGTATTTAGGGATAGGTCTGAATAAATGTGGGGTTTTTTTTCCATATAAATAACGGTTATTTCCTCCACATCCAGTGTCTGATGAAGCTGAAAATGTAAACAATTATTATTATACTGATAAATCATGAATCAATTAATAAAAAGTTAAACAACTAACCAATGAATTATTCTTAAGTATTTTTTTAAATTGATATGGGAAAGGGAAATAACTTCTACATTATTGGGAGATATAGTTGTGAATGTATATTTTTACCCTTAAATAAGCTTTGTTTTTTTGTTTTGTTTTGAAATATTTTTCTAGTTTGCTTGTTCAACAATATTATAGTTTTCTTAGACCAGGGGACGTTACCCCAGCAACATGCGCCCCAACGTATTAGGTAATAAAACAAATGACAGAATTTAGAAACATTTACAGAAATGAAAGGTAGTTTGATAGGGGCGTTACCACCTCACCCCATTACCCCCCTCACCTCCTCCAGTCCTGTTTAGAACGTGTCTCGAAAGGTGTGTACCAAAGGTGAAGTTGACCAGGAACTCGTGTCTCTCCTGAAAGCCAAACTGTGTACCGCCATCAGAGCCGGTGTCATTAATTACCCGCCCTCAGAAATTTGGGATCCGGCAGGACAAATCTAACATTCTGCTATTCATATTATAAATGACAGTCTTTGATTGGAACTAGCAGACGTGATTATTGAGGTGAAGGACGCCTCAGTTGTTTTTTTTTTTGTTTTCAGCAATGGACTGCAAGTGTAGATTTACATGTTATACAGAAATAGGACAAACATTTACATAATTGAAGTAAAGAAAGAACATTATTAGAATTAATTTAGGTCGGTGCTGTTCACTTACCTATATAATGTATTTCTATGCATGAAATAATCAATAGTTGCTTCGCGACTGAACGAGACTAAACATCTAGTAAATCTAATTATCCGTGTCTAAAATATTATAAATACAGTTGAAGACAATAAATCCCAGTTCATAGTTTTTATTTTTATTTATTGTAGAGCTCTGAGAAGATATTTTCTCAATATCTAGATCAGCGGTTCTAAACCTTTTAAACTCGACGACCCCTTTTTACAATCCTCCACTCTGCCGCGACCCCCCCCCCCAACTTACACACATACAGCAAAAGAAGAGTAGACAAAAACAATCAATATTTTTATAGGCGACCCTTGGCAAATAGTCAATTGACCCCCAAGGGGGTCGCGACCCACAGGTTGAGAACCCCAGATCTAGATCAAGACCCAGACAGTATTTATATATTTTGTATAGGGTGGCTGCCTGGTCGTTCGGTATGCCGGCTGGACTGTCGTTATGATTGGTCATAGCCTGCCCGTCGCCATCCCCCGACGTTCTGCGTTATTGGACTCTGAAGAAACATCTGAGACATGTCAAACATTTTACAAGCATAGGTCTGTGATTATGGTGATTTAGTTTAGACTATGCTATGAACAAAGGAATGACCATGCCAAACAAACTGGACAGTATTGACGTCCTCCCCCCCGCAACAAAACAATCGACAATCGTTCAATTAAAACAGGACACACATGCCTTTTAAATTACAGTCTTAACAAAATGGAGCCCACACACCTAACCCCTTGTAGAAACTGCGCCCACCCTTATGAACCCGTAAACCATATTCTCTTTAAATGCCCTTTCCTAATTCACCTTAGGCACTCTACTACACCCTGTAATGGCAGAGTTGAACAACTGAAGAGAACAGCACACAATTTTTTCTTGGCACAGTCTGCAAAAGAGCTGACAGCTTAGCAGCAAAAAGTTGGCTAGAATAAGAAGAAGTTTAGACTATACCGCAGTGAATCGCTGAAAGCAGAGAAAGAATTGGGAAAGAACCAAGTTTTTATCTTAATTAAAACCCATTAGTTTAAAGTGTCAACTATTTAGCTAACGACTTTCTTCATTCTTCACCCTCACCAAACACTTAGTCTGTCAGGCTTAGGTCGGGACGTCTGGTTATCTTACTTATATTAGGAATAAGCAAAATATTTAAAAAATCTTTTTAAAAAAACTTATCTAAAGGGAAAAATTTCACTCTTAAAACTATATCGATCAATAATGTACAAGCTATTTCCCTTATTCGATATAAAATAAAATAATTAATTACCAATGCTTAATTGACTAATTTTTGTTTTGTATTATTGACTTTGTTTTGTTAGATACAATAAATAATTGTTGAAAATATCAACTAGATCGGAGAATGCGTGAGGGGGAAAAAGCGTTAACAATTATTTAAGGGGACTAAACCCAACAAGTTTAGCCATATTTGTGCATGCTGAATGAGTAGTTTTCCTTTTTGGTATCAAACAAAATACTTCATAAACAGTAATTATTTAACTATTTGGTTACTTTTGTTTATTGATTCATGTCTTGTCTATGCCAATAAATAATTTTGCCAAATTTCTACTTGATCCGATAATGGGTGTGGGAGAAATAACGTGAGCACACTTTTTACCAGACAGATAGACAGACATAGTGTAAAAACAATTATTTTTTTTTAGCCAAGAGAAGACAAACGAGTAAAAATATAGACCATTTCATATTTCCAAGTAAAAAGGTTATTCACAGTAATCTTTTCTTGTTTACATTTAGGGTTTTAAATTCGATACAGTGCTACATGTATAAGTCTTGTCTCCGAGTCCGAAGATTAGTGAGGAGTGCAGTATTTCACGTGGATACGCAGCCCTAGCTGTGACCTATATCGTTTGTAGGCTGTTATATAAAATACTGAGTAATTATAAAGTGATAATTGGCTCACTCAGACTAATACCACTCTTTGCACTAAACGCAGTCCACGGTGGCACAAAGTATGTGAACAATAGATGGATTAATTCGGAGTTTCAATCTCCTAGACTGGCTGCCGACCAAAGCTATAGAACCCAGTCTGAGACTGGTTTCTGACCAAGGATATAGAGCATAGTCTGAGACTGGCTGCTGACCAAGGCTATAGAGCCCAGTCTGAGACTGGTTTCTGACCAAGGCTATAGAGTATAGTCTGAGACTGGCTGCTGACCAAGGCTATAGAGCCCAGTCTGAGACTGGCTGCTGATCAAGGCTATAGAGCCCAGTCTTAGGTTGGCTGCTGACCAAAGCTATAGAGTCCAGTCTGAGACTGGCTGCTGACTAAGGCTATAGAGCCCAGTCTTAGGTTGGCTGCTGACCAAAGCTATAGAGTCCAGTCTGAGACTGGATGCTGACTAAGGCTATAGAGCTCGGTGAGATTCCATATGCAAGGACAAATTTGTACAAATGCTCCTTCTTCCTTAGTGCTATTAGAGCATGGAATGGGTCGCCTGAGCTAGCCAGGAAAACCAGTGACTAAGCAGAATTTAGGTCAATGGTTAATATGCATGACTAGATGCATGACGCGTAGAACGTAATCATCTTCTTCTTTGAAGTAACGTCTGTATTATATAAGATAAGCTCAAAGCTATATAGCCCAGTTTGCCCAAAGGCAGAATTGCAGTTTTACTTAAGCTTTATTACTGTAAGCAATTAAGTCTATTATAACAAGATCTATGTCAAGACTACGAGGACGTAACTTTAAAATTAAAAATTGGCACCAATTTCTGTAATTAGAGTTTTTACTTAAAGACAATCCACAATGACAGCCTGTTAAAAATAAATACAACTTAATAGACCTAACGAGTAGCCAGTATTGGCGGTTACACATGACAGTTGCGTGTTAGGAATCAGGCGCCCCAGTCTTTGTTGATGGCTTCTAAAATGCATAGAATATCAAGACTTCCATTCTATTTTTGTAGCTCCGTTGTTTTATTATCGTCTCAGAGTATAAGGTTTTTGAACATGTAACCCATTGAGTACAGACAAGCTACATGCTACACGCTGTTTTCAATAAGGACATTAAGACATATCTGTTCAAATGTATCTAGAATAGTTTGCCTTTTTTTTAAAATTCTTGCTATTTAAGTCTGCTACATTTTATAGTGAGCATTGCCTATATACTCATTGCTTCCAAGGAAAAAAAACTTTATTGATTAACGTCATAGACTTGTATATAATATATATAGACTTTTTAAAAAGTTGAATCAAGGCGTTGTTTTGTAAAGTAGTTCAAGAAAGTAAAGTTGTTGTTTTCTTTTATATCTTTTTTTTAACCGTTACCTATGTAACATATTATTTAATTTTTAGATCTAGATCTAGTCATTGAACATCAAACATACGAGTACTCCTGTCTCATAATTATTATTTTGCAATTTTCATATACATAATCTAGGTAATCAATCTATTTAAATGTCTATAAGATGATTAAAATCAACAGACATGAATTGTTTAGATCTATGATTTTTGAAACATTATCTCAATGGAAACTAACAGGAAAAGGCTTTGTTTCATATATAAGCATGAATATATAGTTCTGTGATTAACAGCCCATTCTAAAGAAAATCTGAGAAACGATTTTGCATTATTTCTAAACTTTGAAAACTAAAGATCATTACTTTTCTAAGACAGAAAAGATTGATTGGGGCGACTTCCCTTAGAGCTTGAAAAAGTGTTACGTACATAAAAATCTAGATATATAGGCCTGTGAATCGATAAGAATTAATTTCCGGTTTCCAGTCTAGATATAATATATTCTGTATATCGTCTATGATTAACGTATTATTATTTAGATAAGGCTTACAGACTGAAACAAATGATTGTATAGATTTTTTTTTTGAGTTATTTACATTTTTTTAATTTCGTAGTCAACATTTTAGTCATAGCTGTATTGTAGTGTATTGAAAATGCATTAGAAAACAAGCTTAGGCGCCAACTTTAACTGAGGAAGAAGAAAGTATTTGGTTGAATGCGGCTTCAGAACGAGACAGCTGGAGGTCCCTTACAACGGTCGCGGGATACACATTTAAGACCAAAAGAAAATCCGCTGCCGAGGACAGACGTCAACTGCGGACAATGACTATACCTGCGCTAGGTGTGGCAAAATATGTAGGTCACAGCTGGGGCTGCGTATCTACGGGAGATACTGCATTCCTCATTAATCTTCGGACTCAAAGACAAGCTTTTTTATTCACATTTTTAAATTTCTTAGGCTACATTTTTAGTAAACTCTGTATTGGAGAATTTCATGCTAAATTTATTCACAGTAATATGATTTTTGTTTGCGTTTTGACTTTTATTTGATTCTACAGTGCTTAAAATGTGCACAAATAATATATAGGTTATCAATACTTTAGTATTCTGCGTACAGAGGGTATCGATCATCTACTATAGATTAAAAACCAAACTTTATTTCTGAGGAAAAATTATTGAGTAATCTTTTGAAAAATTCCTTCTAAATTTTGTTTTTAAATAAAAGTTTTTAGATCTACATGACAGTTTTGTTAGGAATAAAATGAGATGTACGCAGTAGGAGGCTATTTTGAAACCCAAGCCCTTTAGTGCTAAAATTTTATTAGACTGAGCAAAATCCCCAATACTCTGATTCATCCTGATGTTACTCATATCATGGATATTAGTTCTCCCCCTTTGATACTGTTGTATTTCGTTGTAGCCAATGGGATATCTTTCTGGACCTGGTTGTATTACAGGCGGATTAATACATCAGTAGTTCCTGACCAGAATGCCAAGCGTGTTTCAGGAAGATACACAAGAGATGCGGTTTGTGGGATCACTTTCCATGTCCCTCCGCCGCTGTTATCGGACTTCCATTTTCTCGCGGATGAGCACGGATCTCGTTTATTGCGTGGAGGGGTTGAAACTTTGACCTTCAAGACGTACGCCGTCGGATTGGTCTCTAAAAATAATATTAATCTCCACTAAGTATTCATCCGACGTACTATCACTAAAGTTTTACACGATTCCCCGAGGATCAACGAAACAAGTGATTGCAATGAGCTCACGGAACACATCAATACAAAAACATAATTTCTCTAACGGGATAAAACTGTCTAAACTAGTCTGCACGAGTTTCTAAAAATAATTTTGATAGATGAAAAAGAATAGATTTTCATTTTAAACAAGGTTACATGGAAACACAAACTTAAAATCGGCCCCCGAAGTGGTCCACCCAGGCAGGTATCAATATTTTCAGAAAGAACATCCGAATGAAAGTATATCAAAGACAAATGAGAGATAAGAATGGAGAAAGAAGGTTAACAGATCTTGTGTAGAGCCCCAACGGTCTCGCAGATCAAAGGATAGGTGAAAGTGAATGTAAAGTTAGATGTGAACCTGGTCTAACTAGTTCCCCTTTCAGACCTTGTGGTCTATAGGGCAGATGATGTAAAGTTCATCTGTTTTTGTGGCCTACGGTTAACGAGGGGTCATGTAGCCAGCACAATGACCAATCGCCTTTACTTTTCCCAACTAATGTCAGGTACCCATTATAGCTGAGTGGACTCAAATGCGCCCAAATTCCAAAAGTTAAAAATCCCAGTCTTCACCAGGATTCGAACCCGGGACCTACCAAGCGCTTTACCGCTCAGCCACCGCGCCTCCCCTGGCCTAACTGATGTCTTATAATTGATCTAATTGTCTTGAAAAAGCTCAATCTCTTATTCCAATCCTCTAAACGATTATACTAATCACAATAGGATATATTTAGGAAAACGGAGTTTACAAGATTACTATTCGTTTTAAATTAGGTCTTAATTATGATGCATACTAATTAGCTTTTTCTCTTTAAATAAACTGCTTGCATAACTGATTTAAAAAATTAGATTTTTCGCTTTCAGAAAAAAAAAAGTAGCCGTTGCATCAGAACTTTGAATGGTTTAAAATAAAATTGTGATGTCGGATTTTCAATATCTTTTCTAGTTTACGAGATCTAAACGAGACGGACGGACAGACGGACAGACAGACATTTCGCACAAAACTAATAGCGTCTTTTCCCCTTTCGGGGGCCGCTAAAAATCATAAAAAATCACTTCCTTTACGTGTTATATAGGGGCACTTTTATTAATGATTTCTCCGGTAAACTTATTACGGAAGTATTGATAAGCTATGTTGTTTTTAAAAAGCATTTCATAATTTTATAAACATTTCGAGGTTGTCAATAAATTTACGAAATTCTTCTGCATTTAGTATAATATAATTTTGATTATTTAGTTGGTAATACCAATCGAAAGAAAAAAAGCGTCATCGGAGTTTATATTTTATTATTTATTTTCGTGTTTTTCTTTTATCAATCTTCCTCTCTATATTTCCTTACGTTTTTTTTTTCTATTGCTCTCAAGATGCTCCTTATCGCTTTCTCTTCTTTTTTCCCTACTGTCTAATATTGTTTGATTATAAACCGAGTCTTCAACAATCTAATAGTAAAAACAAGAAGAGCAGATAACTGTGATTTGCGTAAAATTGGAAAAATCGCCTATGTAATACAAATAGATCAGTTCCATTTAAGAAAAAAAAAAGTGGAATGCATAATAGATAGATAGATAGATAGATAGATAGATAGATAGATAGATAGATAGATAGATAGATAGATAGATAGATAGATAAAAATAGATTTTAAAAATGTTAGGAAAACTTGGGTAGAAAATCCCTAGTCGTAGGTAATGTTAAATAGAATAACTCAACTTAAAATAAACTTGTCTGTTACAGTAGACATATCGACGTTTTGAACTCAAATTTTTGTTCAGTAAAAATAATAAAAAAAATTCACAAGTCTGGGATCTAACAAGTGAAAGTAAAAATGTATGCAATATACACGAAAACCATTCAGCTGACCTTAAAAAAAAAAGGACCTTGTAAAAATGAGCATCGTTCGAAATAAAGTTAAAAACAATTTATTACAGAAAACAAAACAAAAAAAAAGTTGCTTTGCTGCTCATCTAGACCTTAAAATGTTTCCGCCTCTGCTTTCTGTATCCCATCTGTAAAGCCAAAGACCACGAGTTTCGTGTTTTCACACTTGGAGAGCTCAACATTGAGATTTTAAGTATGGTTGTGAAGACGAACATGGCGACAGGAAATGATAGCCGTTAGACTGACGGGAACGTTGGGAAAAAAAAATGTTTTCATTCAGTACTTGAAGTTGGCATCCGGATCTGTTCTTCATGATCCCCCCTCATTCTGTAATCCAGTCTGGTTTTTTTTTTTATAACTTGAATTTATGTTGTTTTTTTTTAACGTCTGTTTGAAACTACTGTCGTCTGCTTGACAGAAAGATGGAGAATAATCAGCAGCAGAAACTGTTTTTACTTCCGGTTTGAGTGGTATTTCACATAGGCCTAATAGTCATAATATATATCTCCTAAAAATACAGCTTACATAAAAAAATATACACATGATACAAAAATAGATATATTGACTGTAGATCAATCTATTTCATTGATAGGCTGTCGATAAATAAAAGATTGTTGGACTTACTGATGGAATAAAAGACTGTTGTTGATAGATTTACTGTTGATATAGATTTGTACAATTAAATGACTGTATATTTCATAGATTAACAGTCTATTGATATAAAAGATTGGTCATGAAGTCTTTTTCAGCCTTTTCCCATTACTTGTTATTTTCTTTACGCTATAGCCATTCAATGTCAAAGTGGTTTATAACCAACTAGATTTACTTTTGTCAGAAAAAATATATTGGAAGTTTTTACAAAGGGATGGGAGAAAAGAGAGAGAGAGAGAGAGAGAGAAACAGTAAAAGAGGGAGAAAGTGAGTAAGAGTAAGAAAAAGAAAGAACGAGAGACTGAAAGGTGTTATAATAAATGAAAAACTGTCATGGAATCCACATATTGATGAAACTATAAAAAAAATCAAACAAAACATTAGGGTTTATTAAAAGAAATTTCTATAAATCAAATAAGAAAATAAAACTAAAATGTTATTTAACCTTGGTTAGGCCAATAAAATATGCATCCTCCGTTTGGGACCCCTCAACTCAAGAAAACATTAAGAAAATGGAACAGACACAAAATAGAGCAGTGAGATTCATAACAAATGAATATTCACATTTGACTAGAGTAACACCTATAGTAAAATCACTAAATTTAGAAAGCCTTCAGGACAGAAGACTCAAAAGTAAAGTAGCAATTATACATAAAACACTGAACCATAATCTTCAAATACAAAACAAAATCTAATAAAATACTCTGAGAGACACAAAGATAAAGGCACATTCTTCGTCCCATATGCTAGGACAAATTTGTACAAATACTCCTTCTTCCCTAGTGCTATTAGAGCATGGAATGGGTTGCCTGAGCTTGCCAGGAAAACCAGTGACTTGGCAGAATTTAAGTCATTGGTTAATATGCATGACTAAATGCATGACGCGTAGGACGTAATCATCTTCTTTTTTGAAGTAACGTCTGTATTATATAAGATAAGATAAGATAAGATAAGAGAGCAAAAGAGGTAGATGGTATGAAAAAGAGAGACATAGGTAGAAAGCGAGAAAAGGAGAAGAGAGAAAGAGAGAGAAAAAAAGAAAGCGAACTAGAGAAAGAACGATAGACTGAAAGAGAGAGAGAGAGAAAAAAAAAGAGAGAGAAAGAGAGAGAGGGAAGGAGATGATATGAGAAAAAGAAACAGAGAAGGAGATAGAGCAAAAGAGAGAAAGAAAAAAAAGAGAGAGAAAGAGTGAAAGAGAAATATTGACGGAAAGAGAGCGTGAGAAATAGAGAAAGAAAGAAAGAAAGAAAAGAAACGCGAGAAAACAGAAAGTAGAAAGCTGAAAAGAGACATACACTTACAGAAAAAGAGGCCATTAGTTAAATACACCAGGAATTATGGGACAGTACGTAAGGTTATTATTGCCGGAAAGGGTAACTATAAAATGCTTCCCATGGCATGCCTCTCATGTAGCCTCTGACAACCAGTCCAACTCATGGTCTGTAAGTGTGACTCAAACGTTCGTTCCGGCGGAACTGTTGTTATTAACGAGGGCATACTACACCATTGGCAGCCGTGCTGCAGCTTCAAAGTATAAAACCAAGAGTGAAATCCAAGGATACAGAGTGCAAGACAATTAAACCGTGCTATTAATTTATTCTTGACATTTTAACTTAAATTGAAAAAAAAAAAATTTCGTCCTTGATCAAATACAAATAAATATTTTTTTTTTTAAAAAGCCAAAATTTTTATTTAAATCATCATTAAAATGAGTGTCAATTTAAATTGAAATTTGCACCAAAAAAAAAAAAAAAAGCAAGGAAAAAATTCAAAATGCGGAATTTTTTTTATTCTGTATGCTGAAGGGGAGGAGAGAGACGAGTTCAAAGGTCATCTGGATATCAAAGTTCACAAAAAAGTTATGGCACAAATCTTGAGAAGGATAACAAATCTATACAGCCAACACTACCCAGTCTGATAATGAAAACTTTGTCACTGAAGACTGTCACAAATTTAATAACCTAATGGAGCGTCCAACAGGCCAAGCTGACATCTATGACAGGTTTGTGTCAGACACCTTGACATGCACCGGACACGAGAGGCAGAACGTTATGGCAGCGGGGGGGAGGGGCGCTTGAGATGTTATTTTGTCAACGTATTTTTCGGCCTTCGAGCAAACAGTGCCCGGAATAATGACCAGACAATTATTTGTTTGGGGTCTGGTTTGAGCTAGACTACTGTCAGAAGCAAACAACTTCTAGCAGAAATCAAATTATACAAGTTTGAACATTGTTGTCCCCCACAAACGTGTTGTTGTTATTTCGTGTTTATTTTTTGTCTGTTTTTTTTTTGTCTGTTTTTACTTTGGGGGGTTGGGTCGGAGTATCAGCTATCACTATTACTGCGTTTTTTTTCCCCAGTCACTGACACAGCTGCTGTGGTTTGTTATGGTTGTTGCTATTTTTGGCTGCTGTTCGTATTCTTATGTACTGCTGCTGTTTTTTTTCTACTGTTTTACTGATTATTTTGTTGTATTTATTACTGTTGTTAGTATTTTTGACTGTTGATTATTTTGTTGTATTTATTTCTGTTGTTGCTGTTTTTGACTGTTGATTATTTTGTTGTATTTATTTCTGTTGTTGCTGTTTTTGACTGTTGATTATTTTGTTGTATTTATTTCTGTTGTTGCTGTTTTTGACTGTTGATTATTTTGTTGTATTTATTACTGTTGTTGCTATTTTTGACTGTTGATTATTTTGTTGTATTTATTTCTGTTGTTGCTGTTTTTGACTGTTGATTATTTTGTTGTATTTATTACTGTTGTTGCTATTTTTGACTGTTGATTATTTTGTTGTATTTATTACTGTTGTTGCTATTTTTGACTGTTGATTATTTTGTTGTATTTATTTCTGTTGTTGCTGTTTTTGACTGTTGATTATTTTGTTGTATTTATTACTGTTGTTGCTATTTTTGACTGTTGATTATTTTGTTGTATTTATTACTGTTGTTGCTATTTTTGACTGTTGTTTATTTTGTTGTATTTATTTCTGTTGTTGCTGTTTTTTTAGGGGGGGCTGTTGTTTATGTTGTTGTATTTGTTACTGCTGTTGTTGTCATTGTTGTGTGTTTCTCTTAGTGTTCCTGATCTTGATATTGTTTTTATGGTTGCTGTCTGTTATTGTTTGTTCTTGTCTTTTATCCCCCTGTCTCTATTTCTTGTACTCCACTTGTTCCTCTTTTTCTGCGTCTGTCTTTCTATTTCTTTCACTTTGTTTTTCTCTCTTCTCTTTCTCTTGTTTCATTGGTTTGAATTAACACTATTCGGGATAACTTTCTCTTGTTTCATTGGTTTGAATTAACACTATTCAGGATAACTTTCTCTTGTTTCATTGGTTTGAATTAACACTATTCAGGATAACTTTCTCTTGTTTCATTGGTTTGAATTAACACTATTCAGGATGAGTAACTTTCTCAGTTTCTTTATTTCTATATTTCTTTTAACAATAAACAATTTTTTTATCTTACTCCCTCTCTCTCTCCCACTTCTTACCTCTCTCTCTTTCTCTCTATCTCACCATCTCTCCCTCTTTGTTATCATTTCTCTCTCTTGTTTTCTCTTTTTCTGTTTTACTCTTTCTCTCTGTTTTTCTTTTTTTTTCCGTCTCTTTCTCTCTCTTTCTCTTTTGATGTTTCTCACACCATTTTTGCTTCTTCGTTTTTCTGTCAGAATTAAACTATGTGCGTCCAAACAGAATAAAGTTTTCAAGCTAAACTTGTCATGAGCGAGATCTTCAACTGTTTCTTTGCTATCCTGTAAGTTTCAACTGTTTCTTTGCTATCCTGTAAGTTTCAACTGTTTATTTGCTATCCTGTACGGTGCATCTGTTTCTTTGCTATCCTGTTCGGTGCAACTGTTTCTTTACTATCCTGTACGGTGCAACTGTTTCTTTACTATCCAGTACGGTGCAACTGTTTCTTTGCTATCCTGTACGGTGCAACTGTTTCTTTACTATCCTGTACGGTGCAACTGTTTCTTTGCTATCCTGTACGGTGCAACTGTTTCTTTGCTATCCTGTTCGGTGCAACTGTTTCTTTGCTATCCTGTACGGTGCAACAGTTTGCTGAAAGTTTTGATTTCGATTATTTTCTCTAAGCGTAAGACGAAGGAAACAATATCTTCAACTGATCTGGTTCACGTCTGCTGGCAGGGCACTGGATCTGTGGGTTAGTGGAAACATTTAAATTTCAATAAGCTTCATGCCTAAGACGTCATATAAAAAACGTCAATCAACTGACGGTGAGAGTCTGGAGGGAAAAACCACTTTAAAAAAACAACAAGCTAACGGCTATTCACATGAATATTGTACTAGATATGATACAGACTTAAGATACACTAGGAAACACATTGATACGTAACATTACTTGACACAGATACGATTCACAAGACGACACGATGATACGAAAAGCTACGCCACAGATAAATACGATACGCACACCACGGCATTATGATGCTTAGCACAACCTAGCATAGAGATACTACATGACACAGTGACATGAAACACTACAAAACTCAAAGATACACCACATTGATACGACACATTAATTCTACACACTTGCATACGTCAACCGAGATCAATTAAATATTTCTTTCATACCATGATACGACCCTTTGATGCGAAACTGTGATACGACACGCATACGTAAATCAAGGTCTGTTAAATATTGCTTTGAAACCATGATACGACACTTTGATACGACACACTTTTGCTATCTTGGCACCATCATATCCAACAATGCTCTACTGGATAAAGACATTAATAATAGGATAGCCAAAGCAATGGGCACCATGTCACTGTTGCAGAAAAGAGTGGGACAACATATTGATTGGCAAATCGCTTGGCTTCTGAACCAGATGATCCCGGGTTTGAATCCTGATAAAGACAGGAATATTTAATTTCTGTGTCTTTAGGTCTCCTCCGAATCCATCCAGCTCAAATGGGTACAAGATATTAGTTGGGGAAAAGTAAAGGCGTTTGGTCGTTGTGCTGGCCACATGTCACCCTCGTTAACTGTGGTCCACAGAAACAGATGACCATTACATCATCTGCCCTATAAATTGCAAGGTCTGAAATTGAACTTCGAAATAAAAATTTAACTAAACAAATATTCGATACATTCTATGTATGAGATTCACATTACTTAAAAAAGGATCAGCCATAGGAAGTATGTACTTCATAACCCAGAACTTAATCCAAGTACCTGCACCTTGATTTGAAATGATCCTTATATTGTTGCTGACATGTACATAACATTCAAAATTCACTCGTAGACAAGACGGACAAGCGTCGATTGTATCGCTGGCGTCTTAAATCTGACCACATTGATTGGCACTGTCAGAAAAAGACTCACATCGACTCTGACATCCAGCGCTATTCAATTCAACCGCCACCCACCCTGATCCCTCATATCCCCCCCTCCCCTGCGCCTTCCTCTGGGAAAGCAAGACGCTAATAGCAGAGCTTGTCTTCTGTAATGGGATTAAACAGGGGAAACAATCGACGAATTGTAAAGAGGGATAATCCCTTGCCTTTCCATTACGTGGAATTGGGTTGTAGCAACACTCGCTAGATGGCGTCTAAATATTGGTGGAAAAGACAAAGAGCGCTGAGAAAGATCGTCGGGTGGAACAAGATCAAACGGGAAGACATTTTACAAATCTCCTGACAAGATGTTATCGCTGGGTTTTTTTTTTCTTGACTTTATGGTGAAATTGAAAGTAAAAGTTAATTAGTAAATGTTTAGTCAGTCAACAAAGAAAAGTTTGACAAGAGAGAAAAATACTAAAACATCTGAATGGATTTAAGAATAAAAAAATACAAAAAGATACCGTGGAAAGAGAGAGATAGAGAAAAAAAAGAGAGAGAGAGAGAAAATGAAAGAGTGAATGGTTTGAAAGAGAGTGAAGAAAGAAAGAAAATGGGATGAAGAGAGAAGGAGAGATGATTGTATATTATAAAAGTAATAGAATTGAAGAGAGAAGGAGAGATGATTGTATATTATAAAAGTAATAGAATTGAAGAGAGAAGGAGAGATGATTGTATATTATAAAAGTAATAGAATTGAAGAGAGAAGGAGAGATGATTGTATATTATAAAAGTAATAGAATTGAAGAGAGAAGGAGAGATGATTGTATATTATAAAAGTAATAGAATTGAAGAGAGAAGGAGAGATGATTGTATATTATAAAAGTAATAGAATTGAAGAGAGAAGGAGAGATGATTGTATATTATAAAAGTAATAGAATTGAAGAGAGAAGGAGAGATGATTGTATATTATAAAAGTAATAGAATTGAAGAGAGAAAGGAGTATGTACAAAAAGCAACAGGATTGGCGAGAAATAGAAAGAGAAACAGCAGGGCCGGATTTAGGGGAGGACCGCTCCGGGGTCTTCACAAGAGATGGGCCTAAACAAAATAGGGGGAAAAAATATTCTAATCTCGACGGGTCAGAAACTTCTACATTTTCTCCAGATATCCTCTTACATTTCGCATTTTTTGTGGCAATACTTTAAATCTTACACTTGGTAACACTGTCGTGATTAAGAAGTATCCGAATGTAGTATAAATGCATCTGAAGATTTACGACAGTACGTCATTCCAGGGCCTTACCCTCCACAAACTCACAAATATACATTTTTTAAAACAACAATACGCATATTAAATAATTTTTAAAGAAGGAGAATTATTTTCATTTTTCGAGTACTCTGTTTCTTCTAAAATACGGCATGCTTGAGATACTAGTATTATTATTAATAAGTAGAATTTTATTAACATTTCGAAAAGCGTTGGGGCATCCTCAAAAATTCTGCCCCCGGGGCCTCTGAAAAAGAAAGAGGGGGGGGGTTAAGATTGAAAAATGAAAAGGTATTGTGGTGATAGAAGTACCTTTAAGTTTTGAATTGCAAAGAATGTAATAGTAAATATCATGTACATAAGGCTAACATTTATACACAAGCAAATCCACTCGATGTTTTCTTTCTCATTGTTGACAACACACACACATGACCACTCTCCAGTCCACCAACTGGCCAGGTCCACTCTCTTGACCGTGTGTCACGGTTGGCCACACAGGCCGTATAATAACTGTGCCACAACAGGCAAATAGAAAATCAAATAAAAGAGAAGAGTATTAACAGAAAAAGATAATTTAGAGAAAGTGCGAAAGAATAAAAAGTCATTGAAGAGAGAAAGGAAGAGAGAGTGAGTGCGAAATATAGTCAGGACGAATACTGAATAGACAGAAAGGAAAAGAGAGATAAAGAGAATAAAAGGATTGGAGAGCAATCACCATCACCAAGCAACTTCTAATGTGCAGAATTTAATTATTAATTAGTCACTTAACTCTTTGTACTTTAAAAGCACTAAAATAAAAAAAAAGAAAGTTGAGGTCAAGGCGCACTGTTCTGTTTGTCAATATGATGGTAGAAGGTGAAACTCCAATCACTCTATTACATTTACAATTTCATGTCATCATTTCGTAATGACACAGCGCAGTGACGTGTACGCATGTGTGTTTGTCCCAGCATATGAGAAAAGAAATCCATTATTATCTTGAGCTGAGCTTTAGAGAATGCATCTTTGACAGAATCTGGTTAATTACTTTGGCTGATAATGAGCCATAAAAAAAAAGAAAGAAAGAAAACCGAATATGAAAAGGAAAGGAACAATAATGTTCTGATGAGGTGAAAATGTTGAAATTAAAACCGACAGACATTTCTTTTTTGTTTCAAAGTTTTCATCAGCCCGCACTGATCACTTTTGCATCTTGTATGTCATTTTTTGTCATCAAGACAGCTCTTTACCTCCGCTTGGTTTTAACACTGACAGACAATTGAGCAGGTAATGTGACGTTAGCCAACTCTAGGAATTGCATCATGCACGTAACCTTGAACTTATGACCTGCTCCATTATCATTGGTTGGAAACAAACTATTTCCTTCGCCTTCTTATGATTTTAATCGACCAGATTAACTCTTCATTGGCAATGCAGTGGTATCAACATCGCGGTGCCACTATGCTACATAAATGAAAGAACAAACTATGAAAACTTAAACTTAGAGATTGCGGACTGTGCAATTCGGGCCAGTAGTTCAGGTTTCGTTCCCATATCTGAGACAATAGCTCCGAGGTATTTAAAGCTACTGACACTAGTCAGCTTGTCACCTCCAATACTGATGTCCCTTTCAAAGCTTTAAATACTATGGAAAGACAATGGCTTAGCCCTCGGCACCAATATCAGACGGATGCGCTCCCTGGTCATGGCCACATTTTTATATACTTGTGAGTCTTGGACGCTGACTGCAGAGCTAGAGAGGAGGATCCTAGCAGAAGGATCCTAGGTCTCACATTCAAGGACCGCATCACACACCAAGATATTAGAGACAGGGTTACTGCAGCGATTGGACCTCATGATGACCTGCTGTCTATCGTAAACAAAAGCGCAAGTTAAAAATCTATGGCCATATTACAAAGTCTTTGGGGCTCAAAAAGATCTTCTTTCAGGGAACAGTACCAGAAAAAAGAAGAAGAGGCAGACAGAGAACGCGATGGGAAGACAACATAAAAGAATGGACGGGCCTGCCATCGAAAGAGGTTCTAACTAAAGCAAAAGACAGAGAGGAATGGAGAAAGTTGGTCGAGATATCTTGCATGGTGCCCCAACGGTCCAACAAAGGGATAGCTCAAACTCAAGCTCAAACTTTGAGATTAAGCGGCTATTGAAATTATTAAAAGTTAAGTTATGAAAAAAATAAAACAATATACCATGTTGTTATATCAACCGACATGATATTGACAACTGACCTCGCAAACACATTCAAGGCCTTAAACATTGCTAAGAAGATTTTAGTTACCTGTGGAAGGACAGTACTGCTGCAGACCTGCTATATCACCAGAACATTTCCTCACTGGTCATTGTGGAAAGGATTACAATGATTTTTGTTTCCCTTTAATGATGTTCAACCTAAGCAATGGCAGAGAATGAAAATTAGTTTAATTCTACAATAATGATAATCTCAGATACAAATGACCCTAACACCCAGTCACACAATATAAGGTCTTTGACAACTTCAATATCAGAACTAGGGGTGATGATAGGTAACCTCATAGACATTTTGCCTTGTACATTCAAAGGAAGATTTTCGTTACTTGTCACAGGGGTATACTACTGCAGACCTGCAATGTTTGTGGCATTTTGGGTTTTGATGGTCACTACTGTCCCTTCGCTACTTGTCATGTGACTTAAGAGGACAATCCTTGTTACACAGCTGTGGTCACAGGTTGGTCATCTGTAATGACCAGGCGCTGTTGTACGTTCACCCTTCGCTCTACTTCTCATTTGTAAACCATCTGCAATTCAAGACTTTTCCTTTATGCTTGTTATTCATGGGCCTCCACGATCCACACGAAGACCGCAATATCATTAGCACATTTCTCAGTAGCCACTGTTGAGGGGAGACTATAATAAAAATGCGTTTCCCTTGGCAGCGCTTGAGAATGAAAAACACGCTTTATAAGAAACAATATTCTATTGTCTTTGAGAAGGGAGACTGGGGTTGAGAAAAGTACAATCAGACCAACATGACTTACGTATTGTGATACCTTTACAACAAACAAGAGAAACCTATAAAATGTTTTAAGAAATAATCCTCATATTTAAAGTAATTGTGTCAATTAGTTTGGATCGATCATGTGGGCCTAATTAAATTTGTAATAGATCTAGACCACAATAAATCTACGCGATTAGAAATATTTTTACCGATTGTTTTTGTCGCAATTTCATGTCTTTAGCATTCCCAATGTGCTATGATCCTATTACTTGTCTGGAGCAGTTTGGAAACTGAGGGGGGGGGGGAGGGTTTACATGAGTAAATGTTAACTTGATCGCTTTTTAAGTGCATAACAAAAAAAAAGTTGCACGACTCAGGGCTCTCGCCTCCTCAAGGTGACTAATTCAACTCATACCACCTTATATAATAAGTATAAGTTCTTTCCCTTATTTAATATTGAACGGATCACCCTGTAGCCAATAGCTAATAATTTAATTGGTTATTTTTTTTTTTAATTGATTTTTATCAGGTACAAGAAATAACTGCATAACTTCAAGTTGATCCGAGATTGTGTGCTTGAAAAATAACGTGTACAGACTTTTGACTAGGCAGACAGATAGAGTGAGTTTATATAAGCTCTGTACTTAATTTCAATTAAAAATGGGGGCTGTGCTTTCGAGAGGCTGAAACCGCTTGGCTTACTATCAAGTAGGATCGAGTTTCAATCCCGACTCAAGCAGTGTTGAGTTTACTGAGCGCATAGAGACCTCTTATTTTATATTATACAGACGTTACTTCAAAAAAAAAAAGATGATTACGTCATACGCGTCATGCATTTAGTCATGCATATTAACCAATGACATAAATTCTGCCAAGTCACTGGCTTTCCTGTCTAGCTCAGGCAGCCCATTCCATGTTCTAATAGTACTAGGGAAGAAGCAGGGCCGGTCTTAGGCCACTGCAACCTATGCGGCCGCAGTTGGCCCCGCACTTTCATAAGGCCCGCGCGAATTATAGGTGTAAATTATTAAAATAAACCATTTTAACTTAGTATTAAAGGGTTTCTGAAATTCTGAAATTGTAAAAAATACGAAAAAGTCATGAAAATCTCCAGAAATTATTAAAAATCTTCAGAAAACTGATGCAAATCTCCTCAAAAACAGACAAAATTGTCATATCTGGGTGTCATTCAAAATGGAAAACGTCAATTTTCTATCTATCTATCTATCTATCTATCTATCTATCTATCTATCTATCTATCTATCTCTCTCTCTCTCTCTCTATATATATATATATATATATATATATATATATTAGTGTGTGTATATGTAATTAATCTTCATTACATTCTTATCTTTCATTCTTTGAAACGTTTTTTCTACCCTAGAATACTCTCTTCCTATAATTAGTGAAAGGTAGTACACACCACCATGGGACAGCTAGGAAGTCTGGGGGAGCGATGTAAGTTTCCCCGGTGGGGTCCGGGGCGAAGCCCCGGATCCAAGTATTATTTCCGTTATTTTAAGCTTTAAAAAATGCATATTTTGAGGTATCTACAGTGCAATTAGCCTGCTACTCTTCCGCTAAAAAAATCAAAAACTAAATCTTCTATTCACTGGAGTCCAGCGACTGGTAGAAAATGGTAAAATGCTTTAGTTTTGTATTGGAGGGGGGGGGGGAAGGGAAACCACAAAACCCCCTTTGGCTACGTTCATGAAATTTGGTGACTGTAGTTGGCTTAAGTTGGCTGCACTGAGGAAGTAAGTAAAGTTTCCCTTTCGAAAATGAGATCTGCGGCCAGTGATGGTTTGAACTCCTCCCCTCTCGTCTACGCCCATGTGTTTTATCATAGGTGTAAGCCTAATTCTATTCAAAACATATAAAGTTTAATAACGTATCGAAAACTGAATGTATGCTTTCGTAGGCTTATATAATGAATTCTATTTATACATGTATGTAGTCTGAAAACTATAAACACTACAATAGCAGCTTTAATGAGTTTCAAACTTTTTGGTATTACTTATAGATTACAGACGTTTCTTAAAAAAAAAAAATAGGTCCTACGCATTTCACGTGTCAATCTAGTCATGCATGTTGATCTGTGACTTAAAATATGCTAAATCATTGGCTTTCCTGGCTGACTCAGGCAACCCATTCCTTTAAAGTGGTATCACCACAAATACAAAACTAGGGGTGTATCGAGCCGTAATCCTCCCTACATTGCTCTATGCCTCAGAAACATGGAAAGTGTACAGTTAACATGCAAAGAAACTGAATAGCTTCCACATGACATGTCTGTGAAAAATACTGAATGTCAAATGGCAAGACAAAATAACAGATACTAAAGTCCTTTGAAGAGCGGGTCTGCAAAGCATCCACACAATCCTGATGCAGTCCCAGCTGCGATGGGCAGGACACATATGCAGAATGAAAGACCACCGCATCCCTAAACGACTCTTGTATGGCCAACTAAGCGAAGGAAAGCGCTCGCAAGGTGGTCAAAGAAAGAGCTTCAGGGACACCCTTGGAGACAGAGGCACATGACAGTGCATCATGACGTCGCGCTGTGAAAACCGGCGCACATGTTGCTGAGGAAAAGAGAACAATGCTGGCAGAAGAAAAACGCCAGAGAAGAAAAGCAAGGCCAATGACACTAGCTCTAGCTAGAATAACCTGCCTAGTGTGCGGCCAAACATTCCGGGCTCACATGGGTCTCACCAGCCACACGAGGAGACATAAAACCCCAGTGAAAAGCTCTCAGTCCCCTTGATGACAAAGTGGTCATCATCGAACCACGATGAACGAACTATATATAGATATATTTTAGATAGATAGATAGATAGATCTATATATATATATTCCTTTATAAGATAAGAGAAAGCAGGACGGTTAGAGGGGTACTTCTAAATGTGAAAAGCTCTTGCCAGTCTTGCTTCCTCCTAGTACATTCTCAAAAACCCGATTTGTATACAGTGTATGTATATATTATTTAAAATATAAATGATTCAAAATCTCATTTCATTAAATATCGGATGTGACAGCGCTATATAAATTATTTTAATTATTGTAATAATTTTCATTAGTAATGACTTCATACTAAGCATAAGTTTGTCATTAATCATAATATCATAATACTATACATTGTATTTAGATCTAGATTTATGTTGTAATCAAAAGTCTTCACACATATCAGAGGTCCAGTCTTCACACATATCAGAGGTCCAGTCTTCACACACATATAGAGTCAACACAAAAATCAGACGTCCAGTCTGCAAACATGTATATCAGAGGTCCAGTCCACAAACATATTTTTCAGATGTCAAGTCCACACACATACCAGAAGTGCAGTCCACACACATATTAGAAGATGCCATTCCTGATACAAATATCAGGAAACTAGTTCTCATTTTGATCTGGTCTCAATTTTCATTGGGAAAAAAAAAACTTGGGTGTAGAGAGTGTGACAGAGACATGCTGTATGTCATTAGATAGATAATGTCAGGGGGAATAATGAGGAGACAGTGTCTAATTGACTTAATTACTAGACTGGAATAATACTTCGGGAGAAAGGCCTGAAAATTAAAGACCAGTTTGAACAAAAAGTCAATGAAATATGTGATTTTTCTTTCAAAGATTGTAATGAACATCAACACCAGCAGAAAGGATATTTTCTTTCGTACTGTATAATGAAAACTACAAGTAAAAGAAATATTTATAAACAAGTAAAATATAAATACTTATTTAGAAAAGGTGCTTATCTAATGGAAAGAGCTCCATATTTACAACTAAATCTCTTACTAATGTAGAATTTATTTCCTTTTTTCAATATCAAACAAAATAATTAATCAACATAAATATTTGACTATTTTTTTTTTATGATTCATGTTTATTAATCAGTGATTTAAACTAAATATCACTAATGCTAATCAAATAAAAAAAATTACGTAAATCTATAAACAAAGAAGCGAAATTAATTTTGCAGTGTTGAAAAGTGAACAAACATTATTGTAATTAAATGTATGTTGTATTTAAAATATGATGCAATCATTGCTGCCATATTCTCCACACACTCACAAAAAGCCTGATAGTGAAAGTTTTGTCTCTGTGCACGAAAATGTCCAATATCGTGAAGTAAAATTTAGTTATCTCTCATAATTGTTACTCTCCGCTTTCAAATATCTTTGGATGTGAAGATCATTACTACTTTTTATTTAGGTCAGAATAACTTTTCTAGTAAATGTTATTAGTTAGAATGTGGAAATGGTGGCCGAATTTAAATGCGCTTGTTTCTAAACTGCCTATGAAGACTGAGAATTGAAATTTTGTTGCTATTTTTTTCGACGCCTTCTGCGGACCCCAGTCCATCAAACTTTAGTCAATACTTATAATTTATTTTAAAGACCACAATGCACCCTCGTTAAATGTCGAAATTAAAAACAGATGACCTTTATACCTCATCTGCCCCCAAAGATCGCAAGGTCTGAAAGGGGGACTTTTTTATGATCCAAATGATCTATCTAGTGAACTATAAATACTACCAACATTGGTGTAGACTGTTTGATTAATATAATGTTACATTAGTACATTTCTTTATCTAAATCAATTCAGTTAATTGAAATGGTCAATAAAGATAGATTGAATTGAATTGAAATGGTCAATAAAGATAGATTTAATTGAATTGAAATGGTCAATAAAGATAGATTTAATTGAATTGAAATGGTCAATAAAGATAGATTTAATTGAATTGAAATGGTCAATAAAGATAGATTTAATTGAATTGAAATGGTCAATAGGAGATAGATTTAATTGAATTGAAATGGTCAATAAAGATAGATTTAATTGAATTGAAATGGTCAATAAAGATAGATTTAATTGAATTGAAATGGTCAATAAAGATAGATTTAATTGAATTGAAATGGTCAATAAAGATAGATTTAATTGAATTGAAATGGTCAATAAAGATAGATTTAATTGAATTGAAATGGTCAATAAAGATAGATTTAATTGAATTGAAATGGTCAATAAAGATAGATTTAATTGAATTGAAATGGTCAATAAAGATAGATTTAATTGAATTGAATTTCAAGCATTGCTGGACTCAGAAGAATGGTTAGATGTATACAATTTCATCCAATGAATGATCTAACAAAAAGTAAGTAAAAGTTGAACACACACCAGATGTGAGCATGTCAACAAATCAGCGCATCCTAAAAGCAGACTACGGATAAATACCGAAACTGTTCTTATGGTTTTCATTCGATTATTCCATACTGTATTTTTGTTTCATATAAATCTTGTTATATTTTTTAACTTTAATGGCTGCATGGTGTCATGCGGTTTGCGAGATGGACTGACGTTCGGTCGTCTCTGGAGTCCCGGCTGCCATCCCCATTCGTCCTGCTGGAGGCGGACTCGGAAGTAAATTATCTTCCAGCTCTGGAGAAACATCCGAAACATGTAAAACATTTTACAGTCACAAAACTAAATGCACTTAGGTAATAAATTCGAAACTAATTGTGTGTAGTGTTTTCGAAACTTACTGGACAAAGTTACGTAAATTAAAAAATTGACCGATGCACAAATGGTGCCACTGAAGTCTGTAATGATTCCATAAAGTTTAAATGAGTTGGAAATGATAGAGTAGCCAGGCGTGAAGTAGGCGATTGTGATGTAACAGACAAACGGACCATACACCAGCAAACTGACACTGCAAATGACCATCAAGATTTTTGCAGCTTGAAGGTCAAATGAACACTTCCTCTGAATCATCTTCTGTCTCTTGAGAGTCATCAGCCACAGTTTCACTGTTATAGCTGGTGTTAGTGTGAGCGTCAGAAGTATCGATGTGCCTAGAACTGAGATGTTGTAGACGATGGTGATGACCACATTGACGCCATCGAAATTGTCCCTGTAAAAATCTGTGAAAGTCAAGACCGCTAGTGACCTGTTGTAGTACTCCGAGAAAATCCAACCGTGGCCGAAGCAGAAGAACCCCGGAGACGCCAGCGCGAAATTCAGCGCGTACACGGACAAGGCCAACAGCTTGATTCTGGAAGGGGTCAGCATGCTGATGACTCTGAGTGGGAAGAACACGACCAGAAATCTCTCTGCAGAGATGGCGCCTACCAGAGTGATGCTGATGTAATAGAACACACGGTTCAAGAAAGTAAAGTTCTGTGTTAAAAACACGTCAAAGATGACAGCAGTGGGATGGTCTATCACATGAGAAACGATGCACTTGGAGCGGCTGTAGAGAGAAACAATCATTTAGATTCAGTGGCAGAGATTTGGAAGTGAACCTTAAGCTGGTCTCTTTCAATTAAACGTATGAGATAGAGAGGTGAATGATATATAAGATTCAGCTTTTCAGAGACCACGTTAATGACATCTCACAAAGATTGTTAATGCCCAATAGATAAAACAATGTAAAAGTGTAATCTCGTTAGTGGGTTTTATTTATTTGAGCTTCGATCTCAATATTTAAGAATAGAAAGCCTTAGGTTGCAAATAAGTTTCATTTCAAGTTTATATTTTAATATCACTACAGTTTGGGTAACGGTATTTTCTTGTTGTTTGAAATTGTGACTCAATAGGTTGGGCTGAGATTGGGGTAAAGGCTGAAAAGATATCTCCTGAAAAGCTTTACATAGCTAGTATGGCTGCCTGGTCAAGTGATGTGCGCCATGGACTGTCATGACAGTGGTTACCATCCCTTCATCATCTCCTGAGTTGTGAGCTAGGACCCTAATAGTCTTCATTTCTGTTGGGACCCTAAAAGTCTTCATTTCTGTTGGGACCCTAATAGTCTTCATTTCTGTTGGGACCCTAATAGTCTTCATTTCTGTTGGGACCCTAATAGTCTTCATTTCTGTTGGGACCCTAATAGTCTTCATTTCTGTTGGGACCCTAATAGTCTTCATTTCTGTTGGGACCCTAATAGTCTTCATTTCTGATGGGACCCTAATAGTCTTCATTTCTGTTGGGACCCTAATAGTCTTCATTTCTGTTGGGACCCTAATAGTCTTCATTTCTGTTGGGACCCTAATAGTCTTCATTTCTGTTGGGACCCTAATAGTCTTCATTTCTGTTGGGACCCTAATAGTCTTCATTTCTGATGGGACCCTAATAGTCTTCATTTCTGATGGAACGCCTCAATCATATAAAACAAAACAAGAACTCGGCTGCTATGAATCATGCTTTATAACTCTAAGAGACATCCAGTCACCGGAATGCTATAACCTCCTTCGTTGATTAAAACAAATTTGCCTTTTTTTTTCTTTCCACTTTTTCAAATCGGTTGGGGCGTAGTGACTGAGTAGTACATCGCTTAGCTTTCAAACAGAGAGGCCTCTAGTTCAAATCCCTATGTAGACTGGGTTTTTTTAATTTCGGAATTTTTAGGACGCCCCTGAGACCCCCCAACACTAATGGGTATCTAACAGAATAGTGGTTGGTCGTTGTGCTGTCCACGCAGAACCCTTGTTAATCATACAGATAAACTTTACATCATCTGCCTCATAGATCACAAGGTCTGAAAGGGGGCACCTATAAAAAATGTCCTTTGTGCTGTTCGTCTGTGTATTTCATTTGTATCTTTAAAAAACTAAACCACTAAAAACTCTATTTAAATTTCCTATTTTTATATCGCCTGTATTGCGCTCAAAGTCAATACAAAAGCTACATCAGGAAAGGATTTTTTTTAAAAATTATTTGGGTAAACTTTTTTGTTGTTGTTTTAAGAGCATCAATTTGAAAAGCAATATTTGAGAATTCCATAAAATGATCAGAGGTTCTCATGAAATGTGGCGCATCACGTCACCGCACAAAATCTTATAGTATGCGCTGAACACAGCCGTCATCAAGTATAATAGAAGGTACATGTTAAGACATATCATTAACATTTTAGAGAACCACTCTTATATATATATATATATATCTTTTATTTCTGCAAGTCGGACTAGAGTTACCCCACGTAACTTAATGGGCGAAAAAAAAAAGGGGCGGGGGAGAACAAGTTATATTCAATAGTCACTAAATAGCAGGGCCGGACTTAATTATTGTGACCAAGAATTCATGGAAAGATCACTCTTTTTATTTCTGCACGTAAAAAAAAAAAAAGAGGAGGGGGGGGGGAGAACAAGGAATCTACTCTGTATTCACACGTCACTAAATACCAGGGCCGGACTTAACCATTGTGGGGCCCTGTGCGAAATGGATTTTGCGGGGCAAATTTTGGGTAGGGATACGGATAATAAGTGAAAATTAAGAGTTTGTATTAGAGAATAAATTCGTCTTTGCATTTTATATATTCTTTACTACGTACAGAATTACTTAACGAGCCTTGCGTTTAGCGAAGTAATACAGAATATCATAAAAATTCTATTTCCTACCTAAATCACGCTCAATAGAAAGAATTACCAAATGTTTCAATCTATCTACGAGAATTAGTGACCTCAAGTAATTCTTCATTAGTTTGAGCCGCGAGAAGCTTCTTTCACCAGATTCCACAATTACGGTTATTGCATAACGCCGTTTTTTTTTTTTATCGCGCGTAAGATTGGCGTTTTCCATATTGAATAACACCCCAAAATGACAATTTTTGTCTATATATTTCAGGAGATTGTTATGAGTTTTCAAAACATTTTAATAATTTCCGGAGATTTCTAGAACATTTACGTGTATTTTGCAATTTCAGGAGATTTCCAGGAGGAAATCTGTTTTAAGTTATAAAATTGTTTAATTTAATAATTTACACCTAGAATTATAGTGGGTTAAATAAAAGTGCCGGGCCCACTGCGGTCGCATAGGTTGCAGTGGCCTAAGGCCGGCCCTGCAAAATAGTGGCGTATGCTACGCCGTGGGCCGAATAGTATATATAATTCTCTTCGTGCCCCAACCATGCGAGACACTACGATGAAAAACCATGGAAAGATAATTCTTTTATTTATGCAAGTTGAACTAGAGTTGCCCCACGTAACTTTCGCGGTGGCTCAGAAAAAAAAAGAGGGGGAGGGGCGTTTGCTACTCCCCGGGTCGGCTCTTAGTTATTATATAGGTAAGTGTCGGGTGAAGTTTAGTTTCAGGCAAAACTGTTTGTTAAAATTGTTATTCTCAATTGGAAATATATATAGAGAGAGATTTTACATTTACCAAACGGGTATGGTCAAACAGAAGACAAAGTCTGCCACAGACAGCGATATTAACAGAATGTTGGAACTATCTGTCGTAATGTTCTGACTAGATAAGACAATAATGTTGATGGTGGCGCCCGCCAGCCCCAGCAGGGCGAACACGTGAATCAACACACAGCCAAACGCCAACTCCATGAGTTGAAGGACTTCCGAGGACACTGGATCAGACTGATAAAAAATCTCCATTGAATGACCTACATCCACGCTTGTATTAAACATCTCTGCGTAAACCATCTCTGTGTTATTATCCCCTAATAGTCTTGAAGTTTCTTGTATTCTTTTATATATATATATAGATAGATATTAATAGATTACTAAATATTATAACCCAGGAATTGCCAAGAATGCATCTCAAGTGTTTCAAAAGTAGGTTAATTATAGTGACTAATAAATACTTAACAAAGTTCACACACTCTTGACAAGGTAAACCCTCCCGATCTAATTACAGCAATTTAATAATGATGGTAGGCCTACTAATAATTAGTTACGCGTGCTCGCTTATTGGTGTATTGAGTTAAGAGAAAGCAGAGAAAGAGGATTCAAACTAAATCACTGAGCTTTCCATGCGCATGGACTAGTAATTAAAATTTCTTGAAGGGAACAATTTCCTAATTATCGATTGTCAACACTATGAAATGTGACATTTTCCCATGGAAGACCTTGAAAGGTGAGAAATTACTAGCTTTGTGAGGAAAGCGTGTTTTTTTTTTCTTTTTTTTGTAATCAGAGCAATTATCTGGCTTTTAATTGTCTTAAGTTCTTATTCTGTGCTTATCTTTTCATTGTATGTGTGTCTCTCAATGCCTAAGTGTGTGAGCTTTTGAAGCCAGAATATTCAGCTACAACAGTGATTCCCAAACTGTATTCCGAGGAAAGTGTTCCGCGAGGCCTGAATAGGTGTTCCATCAACTACTGGAGTACCGTAATTAACTAGCAGGCCACGTTAATTAATCTTACTAAAATACAAGCAAAGTATTTTGCTAAATATTCAGAATGTGATAAAGTGTTCCGTGAGAAGAGTCTGCTTTTGATTAAAACCATAAATGAATTTGGACATTTTAAACAAAAGTCAGAATAGACATTTGAACAAATGGACCCTTATGTAGCAGAGACTATATAAAATGTCGAGCGTTTTTTTTCCCTAGAAGTGGATTAACAGAAGGAGTAGTCAATAACCATTATCTCTGTTGTAAATGTGTATAATAGATTCATTTCCTAACGGAGACTCTTGGTTAACCCATAAATTGCTGATCTTTTTTACAATGAATGCATACAAAATGGAATTACAATTCTAGTGCTTGGAAGCTAATCTACCACACGCGTTTAAAGGGTTAACTCTTTCTCTCCGTAATTATTTTTCTACTTTTTGAAGGAATTCTTCATTTGCTCATTACTATTTCACTACCCCTGTTATGATAGGGCTTCAATAGCTTTGTTGTTTGTTATCAGAAAATGCTGTCTTTGGTATAGAATGAAAGGGAAATGCATGCTCTCTTTCTATAATTCAAAGTGAAGTTTAAAAAATTAATTATTAATTAATTTAAATGAGGTCAAAATCAACGATGGTATCGTCGATTAGGAGAGAAAGAGTTAAAGGACACCTGCACGTTCATAGAACAAAAAATGAGGACACAAATTACAAAGAAGCACAAAACAAAAGTGTTAAAATAAAGACTTGAAGAAACGAAACAACCCTTTCATAATGTTAACATAGAGTGTCCCGTATGAACGGGCATAGCTCATCACAGGGACGGCAATAACAGTTGCGGGGGCTCTATGCGAAACGGAATTGCATGGGGCTTAGTCTGGGTAAGGATACACATAACGTCAAAATTAAGATTTTGTATTAAAAATAAATTTGTCTTTGCAATTAATTTTTATTAACTGAAAGCTGACAATGCCGTTTTTTTTTTAAAAACACACATAGGATTGGCAACCCAAAATGAGAACTTTATTTATTTTTCAGGAGATTTTTATGAGTTTTCATGAGATTTTTATGAGTTTTCAGGAGATTTTAATAATTTCAGGAAATTTCCAGAACTTTTTCTTATATTTTGCAATTCCAGGAGATTCCTGAAGGCTCTAAAAAAATAAGGAGGCCGCGGAAACCTTGTTATTATATATTAAAAGTTATCAGGGTTTAATTTAATAATTTAGACCTGGAATTAGCGTGGGGCCTATGAAAGTGCGGGCCCACTGCGGCCGCATAGGTTGCAGTGGCCTAAGGTCCTGGCTCTTCATACCATTTACAATATACCTAAAATTGGAACTAGCATACAATATTAGGTGAGCTAACACTCCACCAACACAAAGTACCATATTTTTCAGACGAGGTCATTTTTTTCTCCGGTAATTTCTCACAGAAGAGAAGATAGTACTCGATACACATTTTCTTCCAATAGAAGCTTGTGATAAAAGTTCCTCTTACTTAGGAGTCTTTTTTTTTCTCTCTCTTTTATTCATTGTGTCTGTAATCAGAGAAAAAGCTTTTTCAGTGCCTTCATAGTGTTCAGGAACGAAAAAGACAAATCTCATCTCACGAGGTAGCTCAGAGCAACAGGTTCATGTCTTGATTTTATGAAAACGGTTTCCGAAAAGGTGTTGTATTTCTGATATGTGCTTAAAACTGACAATATGAATGAACAAAAAATCTCTTCTGAAAACAAAAAGCTTAATCTAAGAGGAAGAACAACTAAATCACTGCATATATTTTAATTATGCTTGAATAATCTCCCTTTTTCTGTATCCTTTAATAAAAAGAAAGCTTATTCCTTTTACGATATAAAAAATATTAATTATCACTATTTAATTAACAATTTGTTGTATCTCCGAAGTAATCCGTGTATTGTCATCGACTATGAATAATTGTGCAAAAATTCAATTTGATCTGAGGTTTGGAAGTGAGAGAAAAAACGTGTAAAACTGAATAAGGTGAATAAACCCATATATAGAGCCAGATCTCTCAATGAGTAGCATTTATTCCTCTTCTTCGATACAAAACAAAATAATTAGTTACCAGTAATTAATCAGTAAATAAGTTGTTTTTTTAATTGAACCATGTTTTGTTAGGTACAATAAATAATTGTATAAAGGTTCAACCTGATCTGAAAATTGGTGTGTACGAAATTTGTACCGGACAGATAGAGTGAGTTAATATACGCTTCAAATAAATTCGATCGCTGAACAAAATGAAATCAGGTAAGCAACAAAATGAAAGTCAAACATTTGTCATACTTTAGGCCCAATGCCTGCAAGAATGAAAATACGATACAAACAAATAGGGGAAACGTCCTCCTTTATCCGGACACCTGGTAACTCTATCTGGCTATCCAATTGTCGGAAGAACTCTCTTGCATTTAATTGTTTACGTAATGTTAAGGAAAAACAACTTCTAGGATAACTTCTAGGACCTGAAAGATAACTTCTAGGACCTGAAAGATAACTTCTAGGACCTGAAAGATAACTTCTAGGACCTGAAAGATAACTTCTAGGACCTGAAAGATAACTTCTAGGACCTGAAAGATAACTTCTTGGACCTGAAAGATAACTTCTAGGACCTGAAAGATAACTTCTAGGACCTGAAAGATAACTTCTAGGACCTGAAAGATAACTTCTAGGGCCTGAAGGATAACTTCTAGGACCAAAAGGATAACTAATATCATTAAAAAAATAGAACTAGATAAATAAATAAAAGTCAGCTGCAGCAATATGGTTGGACCACAAATCTATATGTATATATGGTTTGAGAAGTGCTCATTTCGCAAAGTACTTTTCATCAGGCAGCCAAATGAGCAAAAATACACAACCGTTTTCTGAACTTTGAATAAACAAGGTTACAAAGACAGTTTGTGTGGAAACACAAACTCAAAATCGGCCCCCGAAGTGGTCCACCCAGGCAGGTATCAATATTTTCAGAAAGAACATCCAAATGAAATTATATCAAAGACAAATGAGAGATAAGAATGGAGAAAGAAGGTTGACAGATCTTGTGTAGTGCCCCAACGGTCCAGCAGATCAAAGGATAGGTGCAAGTGAATGCAAAGTTAGATGTGAACCTGGCCTAACTAGTTCCCCTTTCAGAACTTGTGGTCTATAGGGCAGATGATGTAAAGTTCATGTTTTTTGACATCCAAAAGTTGAAAACCCAGTCTTCACGAGGATTCGAACCCGGAACCTCCGGTTCGGAAGCCAAGTGCGTTACCGTTCAGCTACCGCGCCTCTTCTGGCGTAACTGAAGTCTTATAATTGATGTAATTGTTTATAAAAGGTTCAATCTTTTTTTTTTTTTAAAAAAAGGATCAAGCTCTTATTCGAATGCAAAATTTACTTCCTCATCTGCCTATTGAAAAAATTTACAAAAATGAAGTTTACAAGATTAGTATTCGTTTTAATTTAGGTCTAACTTATAATGCATACTAATTAGCTTTTTCTCTTAAAAAACTGCTTGCATAACTGATTTTAAAAATTAGATTTTTCGCTTTCAGAAAAAAAAAAGTTGCCGTTGCATCAGCACTTTGAATGATCTAAAATATTGTGATGTCGGATTTTCAATATCTTTTCTAGTTTACGAGATCTAAACGGGACAGACGGACAGACATTTCGCACAAAACTAATAGCGTCTTTTCCCCTTTCGGGGGCCGCTAAAAAGAGATTTTTTATATTGATCTGAAATGACTATTTGATCTAAATACCGTGTACTTTTATAATTTAAGTCTGAAAATCTATCTTGTCGATGGACAAAAATAATTCTCACATTTTTATGATACAATAAATAGCCTAACCCCCAAAGTCATCTTGTGGGAAACCCCCCCCCCCCCGCCCCCCATCTTCCAAAAAACAGACTATTTTACTTTGAAGGATGGCTGCCATGTCGTGTGACTAGCGCTTCGGGCTGTCGTCACTATAGCCCCGAGTTCGACCCCTTCCTGTCGTCTGCTGTCCTGAATAAGGTTTGAGCTGGGACATGATGACCTTCGTATCTAAGAAATGACCGAAACTTATGAAAAAAAAATGGATGACTCGAAATTGGAAATTGAAATTGTCTTTTAATACAACTACAAAGAAATCCTACGTCTTGTAATTTAAATCGGAAAAAAAATACTTGTATCTAATATTAAATAATCAACAATAGATGGTCAACTTAGTGATCGTTTGATGCTTGTGCATTTTAACAGATACCTACTAGACTGTGACTAGACTGTGACTAGACTGTGACTAGACTGTGACTAGACTGTGACTAGACTGTGACTAGACTGTGACTAGACTGTGACTAGACTGTGACTAGACCTTCTTCCCCACCTCTCAATTTTTTTTTCGTGTCTACAACGCAATGGCTACTTTATTTCTGAGGTGTCTACAACCCAATGTCTGCTTTATTTCTGAGGTGTCTACAACCCAATGTCTGCTTTATTTCTGAGGTGTCTACAACCCAATGTCTGCTTTATTTCTGAGGTGTCTGTAACGCAATGTCTGCTTTATTTCTGAGGTGTCTGTAACGCAACGGCTACTTTATTTCTGAGGTGTCTACAACCCAATGTCTGCTTTATTTCTGAGGTGTCTGTAACGCAATGGCTACTTTATTTCTGAGGTGTCTGTAACGCAATGGCTACTTTATTTCTGAGGTGTCTGTAACGCAATGGCTACTTTATTTCTGAGGTGTCTGTAACGCAATGGCTACTTTATTTCTGAGGTGTCTGTAACGCAATGTCTGCTTTATTTCTGAGGTGTCTACAACCCAATGTCTGCTTTATTTCTGAGGTGTCTGTAACGCAATGTCTGCTTTATTTCTGAGGTGTCTACAGCCAAACGTCTCCTATATTTCTAAGGTATCTACAGCCAAACGTCTCCTATATTTCTAAGGTATCTACAGCCAAACGTCTCCTATATTTCTAAGGTATCTACAGCCAAACGTCTCCTATATTTCTAAGGTATCTACAGCCAAACGTCTCCTATATTTCTAAGGTATCTACAGCCTAACTACTCCTATATTTCTAAGGTATCTACAGCCCAACTACTCCAATATTTCTAAGGTATCTACAGCCCATCTAGTCCTATATTTCTAAGGTATCTACAGCCCATCTAGTCCTATATTTCTAAGGTATCTACAGCCTAACTACTCCTATATTTCTAAGGTATCTACAGCCCAACTACTCCAATATTTCTAAGGTATCTACAGCCCATCTAGTCCTATATTTCTAAGGTATCTACAGCCAAACGTCTTCTTTATTTCTAAGGTATCTACAGCCCAACTACTCCTATATTTCTAAGGTATCCACAGCCCAACTACTCCTATATTTCTAAGGTATCTACAGCCAAACGTCTCTATATTTCTAAGGTACCTACAGCCCAACTACTCCTATATTTCTAAGGTATCTACAGCCCAACTACTCCTATATTTCTAAGGTACCTACAGCCCAACTACTCCTATATTTCTAAGGTATCTACAGCCCATCTATTCCTATATTTCTAAGGTATCTACAGCCAAACGTCTCCTATATTTCTAAGGTATCTACAGCCCAACTACTCCTATATTTCTAAGGTATCTACAGCCCAACTACTCCTATATTTCTAAGGTATCTACAGCCCAACTACTCCTATATTTCTAAGGTATCTACAGCCAAACGTCTCTTATATTTCTAAGGTATCTACAGCCCAACTACTCCTATATTTCTAAGGTATCTACAGCCCAACTACTCCTATATTTCTAAGGTATCTACAGCCAAACGTCTCATATATTTCTAAAAAAAAAACAGCTGAATGATCAAATCTGCTGTTCATTTTATCACTGCAGCCCAGTTACTAGTAAGGAAACAGATTAAAGTGTGGATTATTTTATTTGAGGGAGGTTTGAACTTCAAGCTCCCTGGCTACGCCCATGAAATTCGGTGACTGTAATTTCGCTTTAGTTATTTCTCAGGCTGTCGCTTGAATTTCAGTCGATTTAGTTTTCAATAATTCCCAGCGATGTTTATGTGGGGGGGGGGTAGTGGTTTGAACTTTATCAATGTTCCGTCTATGCTCATTGGATTAAGTAACAATAGTTTTGTTTTAGATTTTTATTTGTTGGGAGGTGTTAAATACAACCCAGTTGAAATGGGTTGGCTGTAGCTTTGATTTTATTTTTTTTATGTTTTTGTTTAAATACTCATAGATTTACTTTATAATGGGGCCAGTGACTGGTTGGACAGCATGTCGTAGTGTGAAGTATTTGGTTTCGTGGGGGGGGGGGGCGTTACCCTCATGTATTGGACCCATGTCATTTAGAAGGTTTATGCTAATTGGCCTTCATTAGTGTCAAAAGACTGTCACGTGGACTTAAAGATGGAGGAAGTCATCATGAAGACTAGTCCAGAAAAAGATTTAAACGTCATTCATAATATGGTGTCAAGAAATCTTGCGCAATAATATTTTTTTTGACTAGTACAATCATTACACAGTTTCTATATAAACAGTTTACACCCACTTGAAGATTACAGAAGCGAAACATTATTTATACAATGTCGTGGGAACGGTCATTAACGTGACCTAATTTAAGTACTCTTCAAGAATTAGAATGATACATCCATGACAGTTTGTATTCAAGAATTAGAATGATACATCCATGACAGTTTGTATTCAAGAATCAGAATGATACATCCATGACAGTTTGTATTCAAGAATCAGAATGATACATCCATGACAGTTTGTATTCAAGAATCAGAATGATACATCCATGACAGTTTGTATTCAAGAATCAGAATGATACATCCATGACAGTTTGTATTCAAGAATTAGAATGATACATCCATGACAGTTTGTATTCAAGAATCAGAATGATACACCCATGACAGTTTGTATTTAATGAATGTAAGTGTTGACATACAAGACACTTAGGTGTTTCATTAGAAAAGGGAAGTCTGGTATAGATGCTTTTTGAGCTGCGTGTCAAATGCGACATCCAAGATAAGGTTGATGTTAAGAACGGATTACTTCCCTTTCTTTTCGAATCGCTAAGCACGGTCAATGCCACTGTTGATTTCTATTATTAGTAGTTTGAATTGAACTGTGTCCATTTAAATGCATCGTAATAGTGGAAGGGCATCATATGCAAGAATTTAAATTGACAATATAGATGTGGTAACTTCTCTACAGGATATTGATAGCAAGATCAAAGTTATCAAACATATAACATGTTCATACCCTGAATGACTCTGTGTCTAAGAGGGATACTTAATCAAATCAAACAGACCCTTAAGTCAAAGAGAGAGGATAAAAAAAAACAATTTAAATCGACAATATAAATGTGGTAACATCTCAGCAAATTGCCAATATAGATGTGGTAACTTCTTAGCAAATTGCCAATATAGATGTGGTAACTTCACAGCAAATGGACAATATAGATGTGGTAACTTCTCAGCAAATCGACAATATAGATGTGGTAACTTCTCAGCAAATTGACAATATAGATGTGGTAACTTCTCAGCAAATTGACAACATAGATGTGGTAACTTCTCAGAAAATTGCCAATATAGATGTGGTAACTTCACAGCAAATGGACAATATAGATGTGGTAACTTCTCAGCAAATCGACAATATAGATGTGGTAACTTCTCAGCAAATTGACAATATAGATGTGGTAACTTCTCAGCAAATTGACAACATAGATGTGGTAACTTCTCAGCAAATTGACAACATAGATGTGGTAACTTCTCAGAAAATTGCCAATATAGATGTGGTAACTTCACAGCAAATGGACAATATAGATGTGGTAACTTCTCAGCAAATCGACAATATAGATGTGGTAACTTCTCAGCAAATCGACAATATAGATGTGGTAACTTCTCAGCAAATTGACAATATAGATGTGGTAACTTCTCAGCAAATTGACAACATAGATGTGGTAACTTCTCAGCAAATTGACAACATAGATGTGGTAACTTCTCAGAAAATTGCCAATATAGATGTGGTAACTTCACAGCAAATGGACAATATAGATGTGGTAACTTCTCAGCAAATCGACAATATAGATGTGGTAACTTCTCAGCAAATTGACAATATAGATGTGGTAACTTCTCAGCAAATTGACAACATAGATGTGGTAACTTCTCAGAAAATTGACAATATAGATGTGGTAACGTCTCAGCAAATTGACAAGATCAAAGTTATCAAAGATGTAACATTTTCATCATATCCTGGTCTATGAGTGACTTGGTTTGCGAATATCCATCAAGACGAACGAAAGTGTATTTAAAAAAAGACTCGATACGAAATGCATTTGTTTGATATAAAAGATTATTTGTTTACTACTGAATCTATATGTTAAGGAACTATGTAAGTCTCTTTAAGACAGTAATTCAGAGTTGCTGTTTGTTCGTGTTTTGGTGTCTACATAATATCGTTCTAATTAGAAAATCCTCGTAATTGTTTAAGTAAAAAACATTTCCTCAAAAATATGTAGGTCGCAATTGGGTTTGACGTCTTTAACATTGGATATTATCTTTTTCAATGACAGGCCGCCCGTCCATTTATTGATGTGGTTTTCCCATCGCTGTCTCAGTCTATTTTTATTGGTACGGTTCCCTGTAGGAAGGTCTTTGTGAGCCCAGAGAACCTTTTGATATAGTCATACAGTTTAAGTTTGCGCTTTAGAAATTGGGGCACAGTCACCATTCTCAATCCTTTTCGAATTGTTCATTTTGTGATGCAGTCTTTATAGTTGATACCTATCATCCTTTCTATAACATCTTAATTCTATTGCTAGGATCCTCCTCTCTAAATCTGCAATTAGCGTCCAAGATTCGCAAGCGAATTAGAATGTGGCCATGACCAAGAAGCTCAGCAGTCTGATTTTTAGTGTCGAGGGCTACGCCTTTGTCTTTCCAGATTGTTTTGAGTTTTGCAAGTGCTGCTGTGTATTTTAGTCAACAGATATCATATCCCAGGCCGGATTTACTGCAATGCAAAACTGTGCAGCCACCCAGGCCAAACCCTTTAAGTGGGTCACACCATTAAAGTGGGCCTCAACATTTCAAAACTATAAACAAAAATATTTAAACATGCATATTGCTTATAAGAAGATACAGGAATCGGGATTGCAATGTAAAAGTAATCTATTTCTTGTTTGTTTGTTTTTTTCAAAAATATGACACGCTTTTAGATGTATTAATATTATTAAGTATATTTATGTTTAAGAGGCGATGTGACTGAGTAGTGAAGTGTTTGTCCACCGAACCGGAGCGTCCCGGGCTCGAATCCTAGTGAAGGCCTTTAATGGGTACTTAACATTAGCTGGGGAAAAGTAAAGGCGGTTGGTCGTTATGCTGGACACATGACACCATGGTTAACCAGAAACAAATGACCTTCACATAATCTGCCCTATAGACCGCATGGTCTGAAAGGGGAACTAATATATTTATATTTAAACTTGAAGAGGGTACAGACCCTGGGCCTCCACTTAATAGAATCCAGACTGATTGCTGATAAAATAGAATCTTCCTATAGTAATAACAACTTTATAAACACATGAATGTATGTTGTACGTGTTAAACAGGTCTAACAAGTAAATGTTTTGAAAATAATCAGTTTGCGGAATTCGAAGTAGACTTCATAAATAATTTGTTTATTAATATCATATTCTTTTATTACTTTTGAGTAGAACCATAAGTATTGAATATCAAGAAACCTTCGCTTAAATTCTTTATATTCCTAAATAATTTGTCCTAAAATCATTGTAATTGTAATTTTTCCTAAATTATTCTGTAAAGGTAAATAATTCATGTTCGTCCATCTGTTACTGTAGCATAAAATCTATTCAAGGAATATAACTCTTTAAGTATGAGTACAGCGTTTCATTCAATTCTAACGTGTTAGAATCTGCAATAATAATTATAATAATAATAATAAACTGATAAATGGACTACGATTAATTTTGTTTCCCTTTAACGAAACTCGACCCTGGCTTCGCCAGAGAATGAATACTTTCTTTTATAATAATAATAATAATAAAGCAGGTCACCTTTACCCTGAAACAGAAGGCTTCGTTACAGCAATACAGGACAGAGTAATCAGGACAAAAAATTACGAGAAGCATATCCTGAAACTCAATGTTGTCGACAAATGCCGAAAATGTGAAAATGTGGGTGAGTCGATTGAACACATTATGGCATGATGTCCAGCCCTATCAGAATCAGCCTACCTAGGTCGCCATAACCAGGTTGCAAAGTTAATACACCAAAACTTGGCTTTGACGCACAATTTGATAGGTAAGGACACTCCTCCTTATTATAAATACTCGCCACAAGAGGTTCTCGAGTCTACTGAACATCTGCTGTACTGGGATAGGCCTATTCTGACCGACAAAACGGTAGATTTCAATCGCCTGGATCTTCTGTTCGTTGATAAAAAAAGAAAAAACCGCTACCATTATCGACATCGCCGTACCACTGTCTCATAATTTAGGAAAAACTGAGATAGAAAAACAAAGAAAATATGGGAACCTAGTCTTGGAGATTAAGCGTCTATGGAAATTATCAAAAATTACAATATACCCCATTGTGATATCAACCGAGGGGATAATAACAACTCACCTCACAGATACCTTCAAGGCCCTCAACATTCCTAGGAACATCCTCGTTGCCTGTCAGAGGGCGGTACTGCTGCAGACCTGCCACATCACCAGAAAATTCCTCCGTGGAAGCTGTTAAAGGGACTACGATGAATTTTGTTTCTCTTTAACGAAACTCGACTCTGGCAGCGCCAGAGAATGACTACTCGTTCGTTTCTGACATAGTAATAATAAATATATATAAACAATGTGAGAGTGCTTTACTAAATTTTTAAAAATTTATCTTTCTTTATTACGATATTTATTCACTAATTGAATACATAAATTAGTTTTATCAGTCGACAGAAGATTGATCACATTTCATCAGTCAACAGAGAATGTATCACATCAATTAACAGAAATCATCCAATGTATTTATACTCTGAATAATCATAGCATTATGGCACCATCATTGAAAGTATATGTTGTCAATATTCAATAATGTTGTATAGAAGAAGACTTGCTCATATTATTGATGATTCTTCTTCCAACTATTCAAAGAATTTTAGCCATGTACCCTTGGAAACAAAGTGTCACGATGAAATTTGAAGAGATAGACTTGTGTTGTATCTTCTACAAATCATCTGACATGCAGATAGGGAGGTGCCGTGAATATAAGACAAACACTTCTAAGAGGCAATAGGACGAACGGTGTACATGTAAGTTTCTTGAGTTTAATTTTTTTTTAACTCGAACTTGTAACAATAAATATAGATAAAATACACTTCAGCTACAGGATACTATTATATCAGTGATGATGAAATAAACTAACCAATTTTTTTCTTTTAACTAGCGACATCTAGCTCTAGCTCCTAGCCCTACTTCTAACTGACTCTAACTGCAACTCACAGCAAAAACTTCATTTAGCTTCCTTATAATCTCGTGCCCTAAAACCTCTTAACCTTCCTCTGAGGGAACAGTACCAGGAAAAAGAAGAAGCAGACAGAGAAAGCGATGGGAAGACAACACAAAACAATGGACGTTTCTGTAAATGAAAGAGATTATAGCTAAGGCCAAAGAGAGAAATGGAGAAAGACGGTCGACAGATTATGTGTGGTGCCCCAACTGTTCAAAAAGACTAAGTTCAATATTAGAAATACTCGGAAACCAAGTGTAATTCACTTAATAAAATGTTCACTGCTGCATTATAAATATTAAAACATTTTCTACAATACAGAGAACCGTACTGCGACATTTTTCTCCTTCTGATGTCTCAGTTTCTTCCTTTTATATATATATATATTTTTTTGTTATTTACAGATGCACACATTAGAAAATAATCGCGTGTAGTGTTTTCGAAATTTGCTGGACATAGTTACGTAAATTAAGAAGTTGACTGATGCGCATATGGTACCACTGAAGTCTGTTATAACGCTATAAAGATTGAAGGAGTTAGAAATGAGTTTGTAGTCTGGAATAAAATACGTCGCTGTAATATAGCCAACGAATGGACCGTACACCAACAGACTGACTGTGCAAATAGCTATTAATATTTTGGCCACCTGAAGATCAAAAGAGCACTTCTTCTGGATCATCTTCTGCCTCTTTTGGGTAACTATCCACAGCTTCACGGCTATAGCCGGGGTACATGTGAGACTCAGAAGTATCGAGACTCCAAGGACTGTGTTGTTGTATACGAGAGAGATGACCACGTTGACAATTTTGATGTTTTCCTTGTAGAACTCTGTGATCACCAAAACTGGCAAGGATCGGTTGTAGCTCTCTGAGAGCATCCACGTTTCGGTTAAACAGAAGAAACCAGGGGAGGCCAGTGCGAAATTGATCGCGTACACTGAAACAGAAACGAATCTAATTCTTGATGGGGTCACGATGCTGACTACTTTCAGAGGAAAGAACACGACCAAAAACCTTTCTGCCGAGATGGCACCAACAAGGGTGATACTTATGTAGTAGAACACACGGTTGAAGAAGGCAAGGTGTTGTTGGATAAAGATGTCATAGATGATTGCAGTTGGAATGTCTATCAGATGAGAAATGATGCACTTGAATCGACTGAGGATTGTACAAAAATATATATGTATATACTTGATAAACCACTAGTTACTCAAGAAAGAGTCTACTACAATGAACTTTAAAAACTTTAAAAGGAGTCTATGATCTTATATTCTATTAACTTGAAAAGTAGTCTAATACCATTAATTTAACAAGCAAAATATTTAAAAGCTTATGCAAAGGGAAAAACTCCATATTTGCAGCCACATATCTCAGTACTGTAGAATTTGTTTCCCTTTTTAAAATCAAATACAATTTATTAATTACCACTATTTACTTAGCTAAATGTTGTTGTTTTTTCGCCTGACTCATGATTTGTTAGAAACAATGAATAATTGTGCAAAGTTTTATATTGATCCAAGAAAGGGGAGCGGGAGAAATGACGTGTTCAAAATGTGTACCAGACAGACAAGAGTAGATATAAGCCTGTAATACTACTGACAAAAGGGAGTCTATGCTCTAGTACTACGAAATAAAAAAAGGGCGAATCTAAGCTCTAATATTTGAAAAGGAATCTATGGTTTGATACTATTAACTTGAAAAGGAGTCCAAGCTCTTACCATATGGGTATAGTCAAACAGAAGACAAAGTCTGCCACAGATAGTGATATTAACAGAATGTTGGAACTGTCTGTCGTAATGTTCTGACTAGATAAGACAATAATGTTGATGGTGGCGCCCGCTAGCCCCAGCAGGGCGAACAAGTGGATCAGCACACAGCCAAACGCCAACTCCGTAAGTTGAAGGACTTCTATTGACACTGGATCAGCATCATAGACTATTGCTTCCGAGCGGAATGAGTCTTTGACCTTATCGCTAACGTTTGACATTCTGTTTTGAAATTCCTCCACCTTTTCACCTGTTTTGATATCAAATAAAAATAAAACATAACATGCAGTGCGCATTTCTTTAATACCACAAGGCGTGCAGATGTTCACTTTTTTAAGGAATAAAATGAAAAATAGTTGACAAAAAGTTGGAGGTACATCAGAAAAAAGAGTAGAGAGGAAATTGACATATTTTGAGGTTACTTTGTATTTATTGATACAATGGAGATATTTGGAAATTAAAGTCTTGAAAGTTCTAGAACAGTATTTGTGATTTTTTTAAATTAATTTATTCTTTTAAATAACCTAGCAATGACGTAGTAATGGAATCATTTATTTTGCTAAAACTTATCCAATAATAAATGGCTGAGTAACGAAGTTGATAGAACATCACGTACCTAACGAGAAAGTAATGGGTTCAATCCCAGTACTGACCAATTAGTTTCGATGACTAAGAAAATGTGAAAATTTCGGTCTTTTAAATTAGTTCAACCTAAAGTAGGAATTAATTTGTTATTTAAATTTCTATATTACTTGCTCATGTGTCATTTAAAAAAAAAATCATACTTAGATGTATATGAATTTTTACAAATATTTTCCCGACTTATTTTTATTCAGATTAACAAAAGCTTGATGAGTGGAAAAAGACGCTTTTAGTTTTGATGACATCAGATCTTATTGTTATGACAATTAAACGAAAGAAAATAGTGTATATAACTTATACGTTTTATATAGGTCTCTCTATAACTCTTTGTACTTATTCTAAAGGATGACTCATTCTGTGAGACAAAGATTCCAAAGACCTAACAGCTAGCACTGTAATTATAATTTATTTCAAACTTTTTTTTCTCGTGAGACTGATGTTAATTGACTAACAAAAAATGTTTTTCAGATGAAGCTTATCTGTAAGTAGTAATTAGTCAAGTCGTCTTTTTAGCTTTTTTTCCACTGCAAATATTATTGTCCATAGATCTTTGAACTACCATCTAATTTAAAACCTTGTCTTGAGATGTTGGGATCGATGGTACTTTAATACCATAGAATAAAGGGTGAAGGTAGGGGGGAACAACTATTTTGAACATGATACTACATAAGAGGAAAAGAAAATTCAAAATAACTATATGCTTTCAAAAATAATCTCCCTTGTGTCCCTTATAATTATTGCCAAAGAGAAAACTTGATTTCTAAAAAAAACATTTTAAATAGCCTACATTTCAATTTACTGGGTAGCCTAATTAATCACAAAGGTGTATATAACAGCTTAATTGTAATTTAATGGTATTATCTACGGTATTTATCTCACTCATATAAGGTAAAGGTCACCAAACTATAAGATGTATGGTGGTGCAATCATCGGAATGAATTAATCTCATTAATAAAGCTTGTGAATTGCTACTACATCAAAATTAGGCCTATAGTTGAAAGTGTAAAGGTCAACCACAGATTTAGTTATAGATGTACCACCAGAGATCATTGTAAGCAACATTGTACGTTGTACATTATTTCCCAGTTCACAACAGAGAAATTATCAGATCTATAGTTTTTTTTTCTTAAGTTTCACACCAACAATAGATTGATAGCGAAGTTCAAAATTCATAGCTAGTAGAATGGTTAGTGTGTTGGCTTAAGGAGGCCTGAGCCCTCAAGTTCGAATTAAAGTCGTATCATGATCATGTGCTAAATTGTGTGTGGCATAGAAAACAAGAAATGATGATTTAAACATACTCATATCGCTTGAATGTCTTTTTGCTTTATATGGCAAGTCTAACAGAGAAGTGGTCAAAGAGGTGACACTCAAAACTGATACATAAATTATTAAATACTACCGCCATTTTCCCACAATAAATACTCATGGAACAGTCTGCAATACGACTTTTTACCCCCTTAGTTTGACGTTATCGATATTATTGAAAAAATTCCTAAACTAAAACCAATGTCTGTTCCAAGAAAGAAAGAAAATTAAAATAGTACAAATAATAGAAAAGTGTCACATTGTTTGTATTCACAGATTAAGAAAGTTGGCAGTAGTTTAAGAGAATAAATCAAAGAAACAAGATTAGAAAACAAGAAACTAATGAAGCCTAAGGAAACATGAATATCAAATATATCATGACCGATTCTCAATCTCTCTATACTATACGTGTTCTTTGCTGTTAGACATTGAAATGAACTTTTATTTAATGCATCAAGGCGTCTAGCCCTCAATGACCAAGTGAAAAAAAGGCGATCGTTTTATAAAAACAGGGATCAGCATTTTTCGTTTTCATGTGTGGTCAGCAGAATGCCTAGAAACAGATCTTGTGGTTGTTTTATCTGTAAACTAAACAAGACATTAAAATAAATGGATATTAAAAGCATTCACATATAGTTTGATGTAGGCCTACTAACATTCACATACAGTTTGATGTAGGCCTACTAACATTCACATACAGTTTGATGTAGGCCTACTAACATTCACATAGCCTACAGTTTATTGTTGGCTACTAACATTCACATACAGTTTGATGTAGGCCTACTAACATTCACATACAGTTTGATGTAGGCCTACTAACATTCACATAGCCTACAGATTATTGTTGGCTACTAACATTCACATACAGTTTAATGTACTAAACATTCACATACAGTTTGATGTAGGCCTACTAACATTCACATACAGTTTGATGTAGGCCTACTAACATTCACATACAGTTTGATGTAGGCCTACTAACATTCACATAGCCTACAGTTTATTATTTGAACTCTTTCTGTTTTCTGCAGTCCTTCAGTGCAATGGTATTGTAGTGTTGATGGCTGTGCCCACTTATCCAAGTCTTCTTCAGTTTTAGCTTCACTCGAGCGCACAGAAGATGATGATCTGAAGCAGCATCTGCTCCTCGTCTGACACGTACATCCTGGAGAGATTGACGGAACTTCTTCACAATTCAGGCATGGTCTATTTGGTTCTCTGTTAATAGGTCAGGTGACATGGTCTTTTTGGTTCACTGTTGATAGGTCTGGTGATATGATCTATTTGGTTCTCTGTTGATAGATCTGGTGACACGGTCTATTTGGTTCTCTGTTGATAGGTCAGGTGACATGGTCTATTTGGTTCTCTGTTGATAGGTCTGGTGGCATGGTCTATTTGGTTCTCTAATGATAGGTCTGGTGACATGGTCTATTTGGTTCTCTGTTGATAGGTCTGGTGACATGGTCTATTTGGGTCTCTGTTGATAGGTCTGGTGACATGGTCGATTTGGTTCTCTGTTGATATGTCTGGTGACATGGTCGATTTGGTTCTCTGTTGATAGGTCTGGTAATATTCACGTTGTTTTGTGTATTCGTTTGTGTGGGAAGACAGTTCCTCCAATCACTAAGATTCTCGTGGCACACATATCTGCAGAGGCAGAGATGATGAGAGATTGATGTACTAACATTCACATACACTATTATCATAACATTCACAAATACTAGTAATACTAGGATTAACTAACATTCACATAATCATGGCAATGGCTTCAATTCCGAAGATTAAGGATGAGTGCAGAGTTTTACTTGACTACACAAACCTAGTTGCAAGTTATGATATTTCAGGGTATAAGAGCATGTTTATTGTATATATGGTTTATAGATGTATTTTTTAAATGTTATACTTCATGCTTAATTTAGAATATGGTTCAGTTATTTTTTTTTATTTAAACAAATAAATACAAACCTAAAAAAAAAGTAAGTACTGTTCCACTAAATATTCTGTTTTAAGTGCTCCCTTATGGAAAAAAGTTTGGGAAACACTATTTTAAGACTTTGACGATCTACTGGTGTCTGAACAATTTTTGCTTTGCAAATGTCTGATTTGAAAAACAGAATAAGACAAAAACTGATATTAGTTTTAATTCTAGTAGCTTTTACGAATATGTAAAAGTTAATTTGTTATGCATTTTGGTTTACTGACCTGAATATGACTGAACAGTAAAAGAATCCAACTGGAAGTTGATACTTTTTTTTGCTCCTTCATGAAGGATTTTGACTAAGTTTGAAAGTAACAAACAGGTTTATAATACAGACTAAGTCTCAGAAGTGTTTTTGTGAGCATGGGTATAAATGAAAAATGATCTATCCTAAATAAAGAGTTGCAGCTTAGCTTATGTGTACTTTCTAGATAAGAACACAGCATTCAATATTTACTCAAGACTTAACGTGTGCCTGATATGGCAGTAACTTATGTTGAATTCACCAAAAATTAATGAAATACATAAGCTTAAAATTGGGGGCAAGGTGGCTGAGTGGTAAAGCACCTGGCTTCCAAGCAGAAAGGTCTCAGAATCAAAACTTAGTGAAAACTTGGATTTTTGGGATGCTCCGAGTTCAACCAATTCTGATTGGTACCTGACATTAGTTGGGGAAAGTAAAGGCAGTTGGTCATTATACAATATATACCCGGAACAATACATATAACACAACTTACTTATATATATATATATATATCATATGTCATAACTAACCATGATGTCTAATTTAATAGGAATTACAACATTTTCTGAAGAAAGCAACACATTACAAGATGAACAATGTTTTTTTTTTATTTACAGCTAACTGGTACACATCTTCTAAGCAACCAACAATAAAGTATAAAAACCAATGAATGATACAACAGTTTTAACAAAATTGTGTCTGCCCAGTAGTAAAGAAATTTCTATCAAGTCACTAGAACAAAATGTACACATAACTATGTCCATAGAATATTTTATATCAAAATAAACAACTTGTACATTTATTCATATTTGAGATTGCATTAAACATTTTTTCTAGATTTATAATTTTTATAATTTTTTTTTAATTTATATAATTATTCATTACACACTTTAACTTTCTAATTAAACAGTACAAGAAGCAATTATCTGTTATTAATGAATTATAATAAATTACAATTTTGTCTCTTCACTTCATAAATAACATTACACAGTCACAATTCATCCACAATAAAGTTGTAACTAATTTATGTTAATGGAAAATTTACAACAAGGGTCTTAAATTGTAAAAAAAAAGAATCCAAATTTGTAAAAAAAAATACATTTACCAAATTACTTGTACAACAGATTAACTTCAGTCAGTTCAAATCATAGCAATTTGTATACAATGAACATTTATTATGTGTCCCTAATGCAAGAGTTACAATAGATTCTCTAAATAAAGAAGCGCCTCCATGGCCATGGCCTTAGCATACACTCTGAATACATAAAACACTGTCAGAAAGTCTGTAGTGCTGAAAAAAGAGTCAGCAAGAGCAAAGAACAAAGTGGAAGGAATAAAGCCTCTGCCATACTCCACCATCCATGTGCCAGCTGTCCAGGATACTGCTGTCGCCTCACCAACGCCATGAAACACTGTGTCCCCTGAAGAGATATTATTGCACTTTAATTTTGCTTAGTAAGTTATTTATAACTATGTCATTAAGAGTGGGCACAGATTAGCAAATTGATAAAAAGATGATTCAAAGTTTCTCTCAGGCATTGTCCTTAAGATAAATCTAATTATTTGCAACATTCCCTGAGCTAAATGATAGAGGTCTTTGAGCTAAATGATAAAAATCCTTGAGCTAAATGATAAAAATCCTTGAGCAAAATGATAATATGGTTAAGTCTGCTGATGGCTTATAATTTATTACCTAATTTCAAACCTCGCTGGGCAAAGTGTCAACAATTATGCTGACTTTCAGTTGTGTGCCCAAAAGTGTAAAGGAAAATTTCAGAATCGTGTGTCAAAGGTATGTCATAGTCAAGGTAACAGGGATGCAGCTGTTCCATTAGGAAACTAGTTGCTACCAAGTGTTCCCAAAGTAGAAGTAAGCTGACATCTGGAAAGATCTTTTAGGGAGCAACTTTATTTTACTTCCATTCTTCTCACTAAAAACTGCTTGCGGCCATCTCTAATATGAGTTTCACATCCCATATAACATAGCTGTTGTAATAAATATTGCCCCCAGGCAGCACATAATGCCACTGTGCATTTATTTGTTGTGCAGTAGTATCACACTTTCGTCCACAATCTCATTGGGATCTATTCAGCCCAGTACATAGCTTCAGTTGTCTAAATAAGACAGTGTTTTTTTTAATTGAGATAAATGTTTTGTTCCCCAGGCTAAACTATATATGTATTGTTCGGAACAACTCTATTATGTAATTTGTAATGCAGTACTATACATTCATGCTTAAAATGGAAACCAAAAAATACACTTTTACAGTGGCTGATTACATTTTCAGGAAATATATTTATCAATTTATATATGCTATGCATCAATGCCTCTATATCTATAAAAAAAAAAACAAATAAGTAGAGATTTATGTAATAGTGACTCAATGCTAGTAAATTATTACATAGGTGGCTCAAAAAAAAAATATAGATAATAATACAGAGTAGATGAAACATTTACATAAAAGATACATATGAAGGAGTAAAGCAAAGTCCCTGACCTGGTTTATATGTGATTCTGTTTAGTGTTCCTTCACGCCACTGATAGAATGTTCCAGTAAGTATTGTATCAGATATGTTGGCCCAGTATCGACCTAAAAGATCAAATAAAAAGCAATTTTTAAGCACTTAACTACAAGCTAGCTTACCCTATGGATTACTATTACCTGATGTCATATTTGCAGGCATGTTTTTTGGTTGAATAGCAAGGTAAACAAAAATTAAACTAGCACATTTAGTAAAAGTAAAAAGAAAAAAAAAGTTTCCAAAAGTTTTGATTTATAATGCTTAGGTTATTAAAGTTGCCTACAAAAGATATGGAACATTACAGGTATGTGTGAATTTTTTTCTGTGCCACTGTTTAATACTATTGCGAATTGTAAGTGTTAATATAGTATATGATTTTATTTTCTACAGCCTACCTGAGTGACCAGTGGTATCTACAGCAGTTCCAAAGAAGAGGACATATTCAGAAAGAGATGCATGCAGAAGACACATACTGCCCATCCAGCCCCCAGCATTCATAAAGATCCACTGCAAGTTGTCATCTGGAAGAATGTGTCCTCTGTATTTGGTTCTCAAATCCTCTAACACTTTGTTGTAGGCATAAGAAATGTTTTTGTTAGGACCAGCAGCATTATCTGTAAAATGTTAACAAAATAAAAATTGATTTCAAGTTAACGACTTTTTTTTTTCTCCATACAAAACATAAATTTTACACAGTCAAATCAGATTAATTGGACCAGCCAGTTATGTGGAACAAATCCTAATATTATTCTCTTAATCAGACCAGCCAGTTATTAGAAGCAAAACTTTTGGATTGCATTGTGGTGCAATGAACTGGATTCAATTGTAAAAAAAAACTTAATAAAATTCATTGCAATAACGGATTTTCATTTTTTTCTGTTTCTAGTGTTCTCCCTTAAGCTCTATTCAGCTAATTAACCTTATCTACACAAACCTATGTGTAAACATAGGAAATTTAAAGGCTTTAGATTAATAGTTTTAGTTGCTTAACAGTGAGTTAGATAAAGGTTACAACTCCATTTAGTTCCTGTGTGGTGAGTAAGTGAAACATGAAAGCATTACTACTACACACATTGGCCATGCTCCTGTGTAAGCAGCCCTTTCATGGTTTAAAACGAATGACTCTGTAGTGTGGCTTAGGAATCACGGCACAGCAAAACTAGTCGTGTAATAAAATTATTATCTAAATATAGCTAATGGAGAACTTCATAAAACTTGTTTAGTGAAGAACCAATCTATCATTCCTGCCATCAGTTGAAATCTTTTCCTTTGGTCAAAGATTCTAAAGGCCCTTTGTGCAGGTCTTTTTATACACAGTCACACACTCTGATGGTATAAATTATTTAAATTCAGGTGCTAAAATTTAATGTTGCAATGATATTTTTATTTTAAATCTAGTTCTACTTGCCTACATGTTTTCGAGAGATTGCTGCTATACTCTTCTCATCAAAAACATAACTTTTGTTTTTAAGCCAATACTGAATGCCAAAAAAAAATATAAGTCCAAAAACTGTTAAATTGAATAAAGTTCTAAACTTAAAAAATGGAATTAATGCTGTCATTTTAGACGCAGAATGTTAACAGAAACCTTACTACTCTCAGACTGCTGTATAGTTTCTAGATCTAAATATTCAGTGTGAGCAGCACTCACTAGGTCTTTAGTTTAGTCTAGAATAGAGACACTGTTACTGTAGATCTAATTTATATAGAATTTACAGATAGACTCAGTATTATAATACTAATACTACTGAAATGATATGATAGAGGTCTAATCTACTTAGAAGATATAGTATAGCTCTAGAGTATCTAGACCTCTAGAGAACAACTAGAATTATAGATCTTAAATGACTTTATCAAACAAATTTTAGATCTATGACTATGGAGTATGGTAATTCTGAGGAGACAGTATACACATAGAATAATATTATGGAAGAGATCTAGATCTGGATTGAAAGGAAGACTTTGTTGAAATAAGCCTAGTAAGGGGGTTGACAACAAATTTTGAAGTTGGTTCAGACAGTAGTTGGTCGAGTGACACTAGTCTAGACTCTAGATCTAGTGACAGTAACTTGACTCGACTTGAGTAACACTACTAGTCTAGTGACTAGACAGTGAGTAAGTAAAGTAGTAACAGTTGTGTGACTTGATCCTTGGTGTTGCCTGGCTAAGTAGATTAGCTTTGAACGGGTGGTCTATATAGACTCTAGATGTCTAGACTCTATAGAGATGTAGAGATATAGCTACAACATATCATGCTATTTGGAAGTTTAGCTGTCTATCTAAACACCAGCAGTAAAATAAAATAATTCTCACATAGATCTAGGTCAGGCGAATGTTGTACTAAATGTCAGAACAAAATATAATTAAATTTACATCTATTAAAGAATCAATACAAGAGCCTATGTATAAACTCCTCGTATATTATTTGTTTAGTAATATATTATATACAAAATGTACAAATCACTATTAAATTTAAAACAAATTGTATGCACCCTGAAAAAAAAAAGATTTTAAATTATGATCCATTATATTTATATGTATACTCTGAGTGAGTAAGTTCAAAGTTGAGAGACAGATCTAGTCATCTAGATCTATATCAAAGCTAATAGTTATGAGTTAATTTGAGTTTCCCATGTAGGTATCAAGATCAATTATCTAGATCTATATTAAAAATGCATAATCGTGTTTAAAATATTAAAGAAATGTATTTTCAGAAAGAAAAAAATAACTCATGCATCTTTCGCTATTGTTTGACATTGGCAATTAGACTGAGCTCTAAACATACTTTCGTTTTCTTCCCAGAAATAACCTATAAGTTAGAGTCTAGTATTTTAAGTATAAATAATAAAGTAGACAATAAGTAGATGAGATCTAGAAATCCAGATTCTATATAATAGATCAATGCATATAATCTAGATCTATGAATATGAAATACACACTACACAATTAGATTTGATAGATCTACTGGGGGATAGATTCTAGATCCTAAATTCTGAAATCATTTTTATTTTATCGTGAACTTATCAAAGTCGAGTTAACTCTACATCACTCTACTGCTTCTCTAGTACTCTACTCTCTAGAATACTCTAGAGTCTAGACACTACAGTACTAGATCTAGTCTAGATATCTAGTTAGTCTAGTTTATATTTATTAGAATTAGATTAAATAATTAGTTATTAGAACTAAAACTTATTATCTTAGTACACTTACTGACTTACATTTACATTGATGCCTGATGGAGTTACACTTACACTTACGGTCACTTACTGACTTAGATCTACAACTGTAGTACAACTTACAGTTACAGTAGAGTGAGTAGACTCTAGACACTCGAGTCCTGAATTAGTGAATATTCTGAATATTCCGAATATCAATAATCAAAATCAATGTGATGAATGTCAATAGTAATTAAGTAATAGACAAATAGTATAAATAATATATAACTATATTATAGTATATAAAGTACAGATCTATATATATAATATATTATATTTATATATTCTAGATCTATCATTATATATATTTATATAGAATATAGTATATTTTATACTATGGCTGCCTGGTCATGCCGTTTGTGCGCTGGACTGTCGTTCAGATCTATCGATGGTCCAGGGTTCAAACCTGGCCCGCTCCCATCCCCTGTCATCCTGTGGAAGGTTTGGACTAGGAAGTAATTATCTTCAATTCTGAAGGAACATCCGAAACATGTAAAAAAAACATTTTACAAAACAAACAAAACATGTAGATCTAGTATGAGTACCTAGATTCCTAGATCTATATAAAAGTATATATGCTAGGACAAATTTGTACAAATACTCCTTCTTCCCTAGTGCTATTAGAGCATGGAATGGGTTGGCTGAGCTAGCCAGAAAAACCAGTCACTTGGCAGAATTTAAGTCATTGGTTAATATGCATGACTAAATGCATGACGCGTAGGACGTAATCATCTTCTTTTTTGAAGTAACGTCTGTATTATATAAGATAAGATAAGTATATTAGATAGATATAGATCTAGTAACATAGTACAGTGTGGATAGTTGTAGACTAGTCTGACTAGATTTTGCTAGATTCTACAAGACCAAAATCCTGGCACAAGACGTCACAGAAATACCTGTATTACATATTGGGAACCACACCCAGTGGTGCAGGAATTTACCTACTTGGGCTCAACAATTGTCAGTAACCTAGATTTAGACATCGAGCTGACAAAAAGAATAGGAAAAGCTACCACAGCATTGGCAAAACTCTCCAAGCCCGTCTGGGAAAATGCTAAATTGACCACAGCGACCAAAATCCTAGTCTAGTCTACAACGCCTGTGTAGTGAGCACTGTCCTTTATGGCAGTGAAAGCTGGTCAACATGCATGTACCAAGAGCACAGATTGAATAGTTTCCACTTGCGCTGCCTGAGACGCATAATGGGCATCTCTTGGAGGGACCATGTCTCCAATCAGGAAGTTTTGAGATTGGCCAATATGAACAGCATGTATGCTCTCTTGACACAAAGAAGACTACGCTGGCTTGGACATGTCACCCGCATGCCAGATGGTAGAATCCCGAAAGATATCTTATATGCTGAGCTTGTGCAAGGAGTCAGACCCAAGGGCCGCCCAAGACTAACATATAGAGATGTCTGCAAGCGAGACGAGAGCCACAGGCTTCGACCAAAGTATGTGAGAAAAGATAGCCAAAGACCGGAGGGTTATGGAGACAGACTGTACGTGCTGGGACAACCCTCGCTGAGAACAAAAGAATTGAAGCGGCCTTAATCAAGAGAGAAAAAAAGAAAGCTGCCCTGTCCGCTAGCCCTGAATCAGATGCATACACAAGCATGAATTGTGGCAAAGTCTGCCGCTCTAGAATTGGCTTGATTAGCCACACCAGATTCTGCCCCGTCTCAAGACTAACCCCAAACCAGTGACTCATCTGGGTGCATCCATTGCCTATCGAGACAAAAGGAGCCATACACAAGTGTCACGTATTACGAATTGAATTCTACTTTTAAATGGCTTGCCTAGGGGAACGTGACAATAGAATAGCAGTTGTGTCACTTATAATAAGTCTGAATTTAATCAAAGACTTACAATGAATAACAAAAAAAAATGACACAAGAAATCGGAAGGTAAACTATCAACTTAATGTTTAATCAAATATAAAGTTACAAGAAAGAAAAATAAACATTTACTCAATACAGAATTGATGTGTTGACCAAAACCCTTTTAAAAAAAATGGCATGTAAAAATATTACAATACAAGAGTTTGAAAATGTAATTACAAATACAAGCAAGCAAGGCCTTAAAAAAAAATATTAACTTACACGATAAATGGTATACCACGCACGGGTCACGCAATGTCTCCGCTATTCTGTCTCACGGCTGTCTCCGTATGTCTGTCTGTCAACGTCACGCGGGCGGTCTTTATATAATATACCGCGCGTCGATTTCAAGACAAATCTAGGAATTTCTCGAAACAAATACGTCATCAATTTCCCAGATCTAGAACGCTCTTCAAAGAGACAGAAAAAAAAACCACCCTCCTTTCAACCAGAGGTACACACACAGGTCAAGGACCGGTCACTGTCTGTGTGGCTTGACGAATAAAATAAAAAAAAACTTATTACACAAGGGGCAGACAACCTCCCCGTCTCTCGACCGCAACAGGTCAAAGAAAAAAAAAAAACAATGCCTAGATACGTAACACCTCCCTCCTAAAAATAAAAAGTTTACATTTCCACGAAATGGAAATCTTTTTAGAACTACAAAAAAAAATATTTACATTACAGAATGTATTTATCATGATATATATAAAAAAATATATACATCAAAATACTTTTAACAATCTAGACAAGGCATCGGCGATAACATTTTCGCTGCCTTTTATGTGTTTAAGATCTAGGTTGTACTCTTGTAAAAATAAACTCCACCTGAGAAGTCGTTGGTTCTTGCCAGACATTTTGTGGATAAATGTAAGGGGATTATGGTCAGTAAATACAACCAGTGGCCATCTGGACCCACTGATATAAAAATCAAAGTGTTGTATAGAAAGAATCAACCCAAGACATTCTTTTTCCACAGTAGAATAATTTCTTTGATGTCTAGTAAATTTCTTGGAAAAGAAACAAATAGGGTGCTCTACTTGGAAATTATCTTCTTGGTAAAGGACTGACCCAACACCTGTGTCACTGGCGTCAATAGCTAACCTAAAAGGTTTTCCGAAGTCAGGAGCCATCAAAATGGGAGAGCTAGATAATATCTGCTTGATCTGGTTAAAGGCTTTCTGACATTCATCCGTCCAAGTAAATCGGACGTTCTTTCTCAGGAGGTTTGTTAAAGGACTGGCAATGACAGAAAAATTTTCGCAAAATTTTCTATAATATCCAGACATTCCCAAAAATCTTCGGAGTTGTTTCCGATCAGCAGGGATAGGGAAAGCTTGGATAGCTTCTACTTTGGCCATTACAGGTTTCACCTGGCCTTGTCCTACAATATGGCCTAAGTATTGGATGGAAGCCTGGCAAAAATCACTCTTACTCAGGTTTACAGTAATTTTTGCATGTAACAGTTTAGTAAAAAGACAATGCAGTTGTTTACAATGGCTAGAAAAATCTTGGCTAAAAATTACTACATCGTCTATGTATGCGTGGCAATTCTCCATGTCAGCAAGCAGGGCATTTATCATTCTCTGGAAAGTGGCAGGAGCATTCTTCATGCCAAATGGCATCACTTTGTATTGATACAAACCATCAGGGGTGACAAAGGCGGAGATTTCCTTTGCCCTATCAGTCAGGGGAACCTGCCAATAACCTGAAAGTAGGTCTATTTTGGTGATGTACTTAGCGTCACCAATACGATCTATGAGATCGTCTATCCTAGGGATAGGAAACGAATCGGTCTTTGTTACAGCATTTACCTTACGGTAGTCTGTACAAAAACGATAAGTCTTGTCCTGTTTAGGTATCAAGACACATGGGGAGCTCCAGCTACTGGAACTTGGTTCAATGAGGTCATTTTCAAGCATATACTTGATTTCTGACCTAAGTATGGCAAGTTTTTCAGGGTTAACCCTGTAAGGATGCTGCTTGACTGGAGTAGCCTCGCCAACATCTACATCATGCATTATAACATTAGTCTGTTTTGGTACATCAGAAAAAATGTCATTAAATTCATTAATGAGCTTCATGATAACTGGCCTTTCTGTCGAAGACAGATGAGACAGTTTTACATCCAAATTCTGTAATACAAAAGAATTAGGTATTTTGTATTGTCCAAATTTCTCCTTTACAATATCATCATCAATAGGAGAAACATGGCTATTTGAACAACTTTTGACTGTATTTAAAACACAATTACTCTTATCTGAGTGATCTGGCCGAGATACATAAGGCTTCAGCATGTTTATATGACATAGCTGAGTCTTTTTTCTACGGTCAGGGGTTTTGATTGTGTAATTGAGGTCACTAATTTTGGTCTCAATTTCATAGGGACCAAAATATCTGGCTTGCAAGGGTTGACCTGGTATGGGCAAAAATACAAGCACCTTATCCCCGGGAGAAAATTCTCTAACACGGGCCTTTCTATCATACCAGCGTTTCATGCTGGATTGGGTGTTTTGTAAGTTATTTTTGGCCAGAACACAAGCATCATAAAGTCTAGTTTTTAACTTAATTACATATTCTAAAAGTCCTTCAGTGGCTGTTGGTGACAACAAAGTCTCTTTTATACATTTCAAGGGACCGCGCACCGAATGGCCAAAGACTAAGTCAAAAGGGCTGAATCCCAACGATTCCTGGACGGATTCACGGGTTGCAAACAGCAGCATGTGGATTCCTTCGTCCCAGTCTTTTTCGTGCTCAAAGCAATAGGTTCGGATCATGTTCTTGAGGGTCTGATGGAATCGCTCAAGAGCGCCTTGCGACTCGGCATGATACGCACTCGACATGCAGTGTTTGATGCCCAACTGAGTCATGACTTGCTTGAAAAGATTGGCCGTGAAATTCGTTCCTTGGTCCGATTGGATGGACTTTGGTAGACCAAATAGAGTAAAGAACTTGATTAAGGCCTTTACAATGTTTGATGCTTTTATGTTCCTTAGAGGAATAGCCTCAGGAAAACGAGTTGAAGCACACATAATGGTCAACAGGTATTGGTTGCCAGCTTTTGTCCTTAGGAGAGGACCAACACAGTCAATAAGTACTCTGCTGAAAGGTTCTTCAAAGGCTGGAATCGGCTTCAGAGGAGCAACAGGGATCTTTTGATTTGGCTTGCCAACCATCTGACAGGCATGACAGGATCGGCAGTACTGGATGACATCTTTCTTCAAACGTGGCCAGAAGAAGTGTGACATAATCTTGTGGTATGTCTTGTGGATGCCGAGATGACCTGACATTGGTGTGTCATGAGCCAGATTCATGATGTACGCTCGGTATCTTTCTGGTAACACGATTTGATGGCATATTCTCCATTCTTCTTCGTTGGATGCGTCTGGAGGTTTCCATTTCCTGAAGAGCATATCATCTTGGATGTAGTAGCACGTTGATGCTAGCTCTGCCTCTTGTGATGTCATTGCGGTTTCTCGGAGTTTGGCGAGCTCTGGATCCTTCTTTTGGTCCTCAATCAACTGTTTTCGAGTTGATGCCGGCTTTTCAGAATTTGGCGTTGGTTCTTCTTCAAGAGAAGCAAAGAATGTGGTGCTCAAGTCCACATCATCTTGGTTACTGTTGGCTTTGACGACGTTCTCTTCTTGAGATGCTTTCAACCTCATTGCCCTTGTTACTGCACACGCTGGATATAACTCTAGGTCTTCCTCGGGTGTGGCAGATAAGTCGGGTGTTTGAGTGACGATGGGTTCGGCTATCACCTTTCCACCTGCTAAGTCATTGCCTAACAGCAACGAGATGCCTTCCAATGGTAATGTTGGTCGGACACCTACAACAACCGGTCCAGTAATGAGATTTGACTTTATGTCGATTAGATGTAGAGGCACATCTATACATCCAAGCTCTACGCCTCGTAACAGGATGCTCTTCCCAGTCGATGATGATTTTGACAAGGGCAAGATACCCTCTAAAAGTAGCGATTGTGAGGCACCTGTGTCTCTCAAAATGGTGATAGGTCGTAGACTTGTAGAATCACCGGGTAGTGATACGAATCCTTCCGAAATGAAAGGCTTAAAATCCTCTAATAAAACATCAATTTTGGTTGATGCAGACTGGACTTGGGTCGAACTCTCGCTGGAGTCATTGACATCTCTAGGAGACGCAGTGGAGAAACTCTTTCTTGAGTCAGTAGAACATCTTTTGGATGTATTTGGAGAACTCTTGATGGAGTCATTGGAACATCGGGGTGATGTCTTATGGGAACTCTGGATAGAGTCATGGGAACATCGGGATGATGTATTATGGGAACTCTGGATAGAGTCATTGGAACATCGGGGTGATGTCTTATGGGAACTCTTGATAGAGTCATGGGAACATCGGGATGATGTATTATGGGAACTCTGGATAGAGTCATTGGAACATCGGGGTGATGTATTATTGGAACTCTGGTTAGAGTCATTGGAACATCGGGGTGATGTATTTGAAAAACTCTTGTTTGAGTCATTGGAACATCGTAAAGATGAATTTGAAGAACTCACTGTTGAGTCATTTGAACACCGTGGAGACATTTTCGGAGAGTCTTGTACAGTCAATACATTTGAAACAGGTGGTGTCGAGGTATTCTTGATATGACTTGAGGATGAGGGAGTAAACCTCGCCGACCACTGTACTGTGCAAGCGCTGACTTTTGAAGGAGCTTTTTCGTTTCTCTTCTTCAGTTTCCAGCAATCGTCAATTTTATGGCCTTCTCGTTTGCAGTAGGAACAAGTAGCTTTACTTGTAGTAGGTTTTCTGTCATTTGTACTGCTGTTCTTGATGGAGTTGCTAGCAATGGACTCAGGCTGTTTGACTTGTTTTGGCTTGACATCCGTCGTATACTTGGCAAATTGATGTGATATTATATAATCGTCTGCCAACACTGCAGCCTTGTGCACATCTTCCTCGCCACGATCAGCTATATGCGTACGGACGTCCAGCCGCACACAACTCTTGAACTCTTCCATCAGCATTAGGTTCTTGAATTTGGCAAAGTCGGTGCCGATTTCCCTGGAAGTGAGCCATTTCTCAAAGCGTCGCTCCTTTTCCCGCAGGAATTCTACATGGGTTTGGCCATCCGATTTGCGACAATCCCTGAACTGCTTTCGGTAAGCTTCCGGAACAAGTTCATATGCCTTAAGAATTAAGGCCTTAACAACATTATAATCTTTTTGTTGTTCAATGGTCAAAGAACAAAATACCTCTGCAGCTCTACCAGTCAAAACTGTTTGCAGCAAAGTGGGCCACAAAGTTTCAGGTACATTAAAATTTTTCACAGCAAGTTCAAATTGTGGAAAATAATTGTCAATTGTGGCTTCATTAAAGCGTGGAATTATTTTCAAAAATTTTATTGCTTCAACAGTATGACTGGCAGGGGAAGAATCTGGTCTTACATTAGCAGCTAACTCTAATTTTTTTAACTCTATTTGTAATTTCATTTCCATTTCTTTCTGCTCTCTAGCCGCTGCAAGCTCTAATTCTTTTTGTTTAATTTCTCTCTGCTCTCTAGCCGCTGCAAGCTCTAATTCTTTTTGTTTAATTTCTCTCTGCTCTCTAGCCATTTCCTTCTGGGCTTCTATTTCCATTTGTTTTAATTTTATCTGAAGTTCTAAATCTGATTTACCCTCATCGGGTCTAAGGGTTTCTAAAAGGTCTTCAGAAAACACTTCCTCGTCTACATAATGGATTACAATGTTATCTCTGATTTCTTGTTTAAGGGCATTTGATTTTATTTTTAACCCTAAATGTTTAGAAATAAGGACCAGTTCCTTCCTAGTAAAAGCATCAAGCTCTTCCACAGAGGGATTGGCAAGAAAAACCTGAATATCCATGACTAACTAGCAACTATTACAAGCAAAAATATGTATACAATGTAAATATACAGTACAAAATCAGTACAACAAAAAAAACCTTAAGAGAGTTTGGTCAATACTATTGATACTTTACTTCCGACTCTTTGAACAAAAAAAAAATTTTGTTAAAGTCAACTTCGCCTTTACAAAATTACTCAAGTAAGACGAAAATAGGTTCAGAAAAATATCCCGGACGAGCCCCCAAACTTCTTTTGTCACGTATTACGAATTGAATTCTACTTTTAAATGGCTTGCCTAGGGGAACGTGACAATAGAATAGCAGTTGTGTCACTTATAATAAGTCTGAATTTAATCAAAGACTTACAATGAATAACAAAAAAAAATGACACAAGAAATCGGAAGGTAAACTATCAACTTAATGTTTAATCAAATATAAAGTTACAAGAAAGAAAAATAAACATTTACTCAATACAGAATTGATGTGTTGACCAAAACCCTTTTAAAAAAAATGGCATGTAAAAATATTACAATACAAGAGTTTGAAAATGTAATTACAAATACAAGCAAGCAAGGCCTTAAAAAAAAATATTAACTTACACGATAAATGGTATACCACGCACGGGTCACGCAATGTCTCCGCTATTCTGTCTCACGGCTGTCTCCGTATGTCTGTCTGTCAACGTCACGCGGGCGGTCTTTATATAATATACCGCGCGTCGATTTCAAGACAAATCTAGGAATTTCTCGAAACAAATACGTCATCAATTTCCCAGATCTAGAACGCTCTTCAAAGAGACAGAAAAAAAAACCACCCTCCTTTCAACCAGAGGTACACACACAGGTCAAGGACCGGTCACTGTCTGTGTGGCTTGACGAATAAAATAAAAAAAAACTTATTACACAAGGGGCAGACAACCTCCCCGTCTCTCGACCGCAACAGGTCAAAGAAAAAAAAAAAACAATGCCTAGATACGTAACACAAGTAACAAGACTAGTCACTAGATCAAGATCAGATCTACTATCTAGATCTAGTCAGTAGTCCAGATTATTCACATTGAACATTTGTATTCATACTAGAGTCAGAGTCTAGATCTAAATTTATTTTAACTAGTAGATCTCTATTTACTATTCAGTCTATTGACTCATCATTCAAAATTCATTGGAATTTGATGGAGAAGAGAAAAATATAGCTTAGAATTTATAATAGAATTATGGATCTATATATATACTTAAGTCTCAAAAATCTAGACTGTCTAGTGTCACTGTCTCTATTGACTAGATTTCATTAGGGGAATTATTATAAACTGTATGCTATCTTCTAATATTACAATGCATTCTTTAATCAGAAGGCAAGCAATGCTCAGCATTAGTCGCTAACATTTCTTCGGACCATCGGTTTAAGACCTAGAGGGTAAAAATACAAAAAGAACAAATGTCCCCCATGCTATATTCATTTTGGTATTGTCCTCAAAAAAAATGTAAATATCAAATTGATTGTTTCATACAGTCTATTGCATTTATCTACAAAAGGAAGTTTCAGGCCAAGGAGCATTATTGAAATTTACAGACAAAAAGAGTTTAAATAGTGCTTAAAAGAAAGGAAGTTTAATCATACACTTTTCTATATGTTGGCTTTAAAAAAACATATTGGGTTGAAATTGCAAATAAAAAATTACTTTTGTTATATTCAACTGCTGGTGCCTTGATTGTGAAAACAGCTAAGTTGTTCTAGACCTATCCTATCCTATATAATACAGACGTTACTTCAAAAAAGAAGATGATTACGTCCTACGCGTCATGCATTTAGTCATGCATATTAACCAATGACTGAAATTCTGCCAAGTCACTGGTTTTTCTGACTAGCTCAGGCAACCCATTCCATGCTCTAATAGCACTAGGGAAGAAGGAGTATTTGTACAAATTTGTCCTAGCATATGGGACGAGGAATGTGCCTTTATTTTTGTGTCTTTCAGAGTATTTTATTAAATTTTGTTTTTGTATTTGAAGATTATGGTTCAGTGTTTTATGTATAATTGCTACTTTACTTTTGAGTCTTCTGTCCTGAAGGCTTTCTAAATTTAGTGATTTTACTAATGGTGTTACTCTAGTCAAATGTGAATATTTGTTTGTTATGAATCTCACTGCTCTATTTTGTGTTTGTTCCAGTTTCTTAATGTTTTCTTGAGTTGAGGGGTCCCACACGGTGGATGCATATTCTATTATTGGCCTAACCAAGGTTAAATAACATTTTAGTTTTATGTTCTTATTTGATTTATAGAAATTTCTTTTAATAAACCCTAATGCTTTGTTGGATTTTTTTATAGTTTCATCAATATGTGGATTCCATGACAGTTTTTCATTTATTATAACACCTAGGTATTTTGCGTTTTTAGTCTGTGTTACTGGTTTGCCATGAATAAGATAATTGGAATTAATTCGTTTTAGTTTTTTTGTTACTCTTAACAACTGACATTTTTCTGGGTGGAAAGACATGCTCCAATTTGATTCCCATTTCTGTAATTCATCTAATTCTCTTTGTAAAATATCTGTGTCTTGTGTTGTTTTTATTGTTCTATATATTATGCAATCGTCTGCAAATAATCTGACTTTTGTTCCTGAAGTAATGCAATTTGGTAAATCATTTATGTAAATTAAAAATAGTAGTGGACCCAAGACTGTTCCTTGAGGTACACCTGAGTTTACTGCCATTGGTGTTGATTTAGAGCCATTTATTATTACAAGTAATAACAGGTTAAATTTTTGTACTTTTTTCATCCATGGCAAATGGGAAAATTAGTTATAGGTGGCTTATATAATTATAGATATATATATAAATAACCATGATAAGTCTCATATAGTCTTATCTTAACCTGCTGTGACCATTTGCACTGTTTTGTTGTTACAAAAGCATTGTTGTGACATGATGTAGATTTCATTCACCTGCTTCTAAGTGGTCAATACTATAACCAACCACTTCTTTTATTTGCCTTAATTTTCCAAACAAATATTACATTCACAGATTTATTGGAGCACTGTGGACAATTAAATGGCACAAGATGTGTTTGACTTGTTTGTTTTTTGTATGTTTCTGATGTTCCTTCAGAATCGAAGATAATTACATTTTAGCCCAAAACCTCTAGCATGATGACGAGGAATGGTTGCTGCAGGGTTTGAACCCAGAATCATATAGAATACAACAGTCCAGAGTGCATACCACACAACCAGGAAGCCATGTATCCAGATGTGTCATGAATTACCCACCTTCAGCTGGGGGAGCATGAAATCTTTTATCTCTGAAATGTTTGTTTGTTTGTTTGTTTTACATGTTTCGGGTGTTCCTTCAGACTTGAAGTTAGTTTACTTCCTAGTCCAAACCTCCCGCAGGACAACAGGGGATGGGAGCGGGCAGAGTTTGAACCTTTGACCATCGATAAATCCGAACGACAGTCCAGCGCGAAAACCGCACGACCAGGCAGCCATCCTGAATCCCACTTAAACTCAAATTCTAACACCAAACTGAAAATTCTGTTTCTGTACTCTCAAGTTCTAGAATAATCTTAATAGTGGTACTTTCATTATCAAAATAAACTTAAACATGATTTTATTTTACTACAGTAAAACATTTTAAAATATGTTGCTATGTTGTTGTTTTTTTTCAGTAATGAGGAAGTACAAATCCTGTCTTAAGCTGATGTGAGGTTCTCTGAAAAATGATCTTGCAAGAAGCTAAAGCTTGTGTTAAAGCATCCAGTAGAGCTTACAAAAAAAATAACTTTGAAGCTAGACTGCTTTCTATATTTCATAGTATAGCATTTAAACATACCTTTTCCATACATTTGAAAAACAATTTAGAATTATCTACAAGAGCTTCAATTCATAACCAAAACTTAAATCAATGCATCCAGAAAACTCACTTCTATGGGTGTAAAAATAAATCTTTTGAAATTAAGCATTGTTTTTCCAGCTTTACCAGATTAAAATTACATTGCCCTCAGTGGCTAAGATTTGATATTCCAAAATGTTTTTACACTTCTAAAGTTTCTAATGAGATAATATTGGAACAAAACAATTGTAATAGTATTTTAGAGAGAACAGAAAATGGATTTCTTGACAGTATTGACAATGCTATGAAACCAGAAGAAATACTTGCTCTGACAAAGTCTTTTTTGAATGCTGGGAAGTTGCAATCTCATCATCTTGTGCCTATATTAGTCAAATACAGAACTTTAGTGTACTGTGGAATGGTTCCAAATTTCACTGTTAAAGATGAAGGTATTCAGAAAAAACAAATACGTTCAAATTTATTAAGCCAGAAAATGGTGGAAGAATTTGTCTTTCACCCAGATTTTCAAGAACTGTTACAGTTTTCTGAAAGCAAAATTCATTTATTAACATTACAGGAAAGTGTTTTAATTCTAAATGTCTTACAGTGGTTTGAATTGACAACTAAGGATTCTATTTTTCAGGAGCTTAAATTAAAATGTATTGACAATATTCATGAAATGAGTCTTCCGCAGCTTGCATTTTTTTCTTCAAGTCTTACTGATTCCTTTGACTATTCTACAATGGGTAAAGTGGTGGAAAAAGCAAAAGAGATCATTTTTGAAGATGACAGACATATTGATTTAAATGACATTTGTGTTATATTTTCAAATGTAAGAAAAGTCATCAGCTCTGAGTTGTATATTGCTTGTGCCAAAAAAATGTTGTCAATTCTTAAGCAAAATCCATCTCAGATGTCTCTTGAGAACTTGATAAAATTAATATACTTTGCACACATATCTGAAAATGAATGCTTGGAAATAATAATCAATGCACTGTTAAGTTTTCCACCTGAGTCTTTTAAAAAACTTGACATTGGGACATCAGGTTTAACACTTGATGTTGCCTTGTTTTTAAATGGAGCTCCATGGCTATGTCAGCAGCTGAAAAAAATTTCTGCATCTTGTGCCAATGAGCTGTGCACAGAGAACTCCTTGCCAGTTCAAGATGTTGTGAAATTAAGCTTGGCCTGCAATAAGTACATCATTAACAACAATGAACACGCTGCGGAGAAACTTTCAATCTGTGTTCAAAATTTAGATAATTTCCTTTTTACAGAGGTGAGTGAAAATATTTTGTTTTTAATTACTTGTTCCAGTTGATAATAAAGAAAAACTAGTTACTTCTAGTTGCTGCATTTTCCCCTTGTATAAAATATTTCAAGGGCCTTTTCAATAGGTGTAGTCCAAAGGTTTGGATTTTCTCCCCATTGTGTTCAAATAGACACCAGGCAGCCTTTGTTAAGTAACAACCTGTTCAAAATATTTTCAGATTAGTTTACCTTTTTTTTTTTTTTTTGTATCTTTGACACTCTCAAAGTGTCTTGATCCTATAATGTGTTGGTTAATAGTGCTCTTTAAAGGAATATATATTATTATTAATACAGAGATTATTACAATTTTAAAGTTTCTTTTTTTTTTATTGTTATTATTATAAATAATTTGAGCCCCTTGACCAGTAGTCAAGCAGTTTAGGAAGAATACATGATTTCATGCAGCCCAGCTGTGACCTCCATGTTTTGCCACAGCCATATAGACAAAACCATTGTTGGCCAGGGATCCATTATTGTTTACCTGTCTTTAGTGTTCCTTTTGGTCACCAATAATGTTATAATTCATATTAGCACAAAAAAAAATCTTTTCTAAAGAAGCTATATTTCCACATTAAGATTAATAAAATATTTCTTTTTTTTTTTTATATTTCTCTAGTATCTTCAGCACTTCAAAAACATGTGGCCTTTAAAACTAAATTTAGCTCAAGCCTTCCAGGATAGACTTGTTAAATTTCTTCAAGAAATAGAGGAGCATGACTTCAACCATTTCATTTTGCAGGATGAGACTGAACTAGCGCTTCTTATACTTAGATATTATCAAAAAGTATGTAAGAAAAATGACTTGTATTTTTATAGTGTAACAATCTAGTAACTTGTTTTATATAGAACCAAAAAGTTTGTACACCTTATTATATTTCTTACACACCCATTCAAGGCATGAATCAATAAAAAAAAAAATTAATCAATAAGTCAATTAATTACTGTTAAAAAAATATTTTGTTTGATAACAAATAAAGGAAATAACTTCTACATAAATGAAATATATAGCTGTCAGTGTTCTGTTTTTTACCTTAGATAATTTTTTTGTTAAAGGATTTTTACATTGTGCTTGTTTTTTTTATAATTTTATTTTGATTATCTGTTCCTGAACAATTAGCGAAACAGTGAGATTTGTCAATTCAGTTCGCAATATAAGTTATAACAAAACGATTTCAAAATATTTTCTTTCTCTAGCTTCAACAAACAGGGCTTCCAGTAGATAAGACAATAGAGAATGTGGTTAAAAGGCTAACAAAGTTTCATGTGTATACTTGGTGTTGGCCAAAGCATCTAGCTCTACATGTTGTAACAGATGCAGTGGAGAAACTAAGCTTAAACAGTGCCCTGTTCTCTGGGTACCTGACAACTGTGTTGAAAGTGTTGAGATGTCTAGATCTGGATGAACTTATTATGTTCAATCGAGATGTGGAAAGTATTTTGATGTCTGTGAGTATACTTGTAATTGTCTGAAGCTACTAAATGCTATGCTATCATAGAAAGTGAAATTTAAAAAAAAAAGATTCTTATAATTTCTTTTTGTTAGTTTTCTTTGCACAATGTAATTCATACATGTACTGTTATGTATGCTCATGGAAAATACCAGTTTCGATTGATTTTGACTATTTAGCAAAATGGGGAGGGGGGGGGGTTGTAGTCAAAATGTCTTTTTAAAAAAAAAGTATAATTAATTTTTAAAGTATTGAACAAAGAAAACAGCAAGATTTTCTTGATCATATTTGCTATATAGATGTTCAAATTTATACACAATTCAACTCAAAAGATGCATTTTTTTAACCTATTTTAGCCATTCATTTTTAAAATTCAATTTCTGCCCACAATACATTCTCATTCCATTTAATACTTGCAGTAGAAAATTTAATTCTAGAAGTGACCATGCAATAATAAATTGGTCGCTGCTACTAATCAGTAGTGTAACTATCTCACAGTAAGAATGAAGCATCTTCATCTGTTTCTCATTTCAGAGAGATAATTCTAAGACTGTCAAGTTTCAAAGCTTTCAAATACGCAAGACCATATCAGAGATATTCCATAGTCACCTAAACCAGACCAACCGGCTATCCCCTGCATTGATCACCCATAAGGCCATCCCTCCCTCTCTCCTCTATGAAACTAAACTCGGGCTTCTGGAACCACTTTTGTGTAGTCTGCCGAGGTTTACATGCGATAGGGAGGAAATCAATTGCATGAGAGCTTTGCGGATACTGGAGTTGACAGCAGAAAAATTTCAAGTCTATCAGGTTTGTAGAAGGAGCAAAATGATGAGTAGTGCATAAATAGAACTGAAAGGGTTCCATTTTTTTTTTTCTAGCCAATCACTTTTTTTTTTTCACCTGAAAATTTCAGTTTGATAGCATTGGTGGACACTCTGTAGCAGCTAGTAGCAGCTAGCATTGATTATTTAACATAAGTGGAAGTAAAACAACTTTCTATTTGTTTATTGTTTGAGAAGAAGAAAGAGAACATGGAAGATTGTTAATATTTTTTTTTTTTTCATTTATAGAATTTTATCTATTATTTATAAATTTTGGCTAACATTTAACAATGTGAGCACATTTTATTGCTCTATGTATTAAATCTCTCACAATCTGCCTACAAAAAACTCTGTTTATATATTATGTCTGTGCTGCTCAAGGGAGAAAATTTGTAATTGTGCTACTCTTTTATTATATAATTATAGAAAACTCCGAAAACATGTCTCTATCATAGGCTTTATTACACAAGAATGACGAAACAGTTCATAACACAGTACACGCACACAAGCTGACCTGGACACCAAGCCAGTTTGACACACCAGTACAGATGAGTTCACAACACACAACAAGAAACATAAATGCACAACAATTAACATCTTTTAGAACTTGGTCAAGACTTGACTGTGTGTCTATTCCTATTATCAGATAAGAACATATCTAGTTTGGCATACCATCAAAATGTAGTGTGGTGTCTGTGCAGTAAACGCTTGGCTTTGTACCAGGGTCCGGGGTTCAAATCCTTGTGAAGACTGGGAATTTTAATTTCGGATTATTTGGGCGCCTCTGAGTCCACACGGCACTAATGGGTACCTGACATTAGTTGGCAAAAAGTAAAGGCAATTGGTCGCTGTGCTGGCCACATTACACTCGTTAACTGTAAGTCACAGAAACATATGCCCTTTACATCATCTGCCTTATAGACCACATGGTCTGAATGGTGAACTTTACTTTACTTTTTGATATCATCAAAGGATTAAGTTCCTGATTGGAGACAGAAGGATTTTATCCATCTGCAGATTTTTCTTGACCATTTTGCCAGTGTTTTGTTGTTTTACATTGTTTTTGATGTTATACAGATTTCAAAATTATAAAATTATAGTAGAGCAGCAGGGGTTGCTGGTGGACAGGGTTCAAACTCAGGACCATGTAATGACAACAGCAGTCCAGAGTGCATACTACAAGATTAGGCAACCATCCCATAGTCAAAGTTCTAGTCAATAATTTCTTTGGTTCTGCTTTATTCATTGTGATGGGTAGGATTAACCGTGTGTGCGATCAGCTGATACATGTGACCCTTGTCAACATGTAGCTAGTGCTCATCTGTGTCAAGGGTCTTACAGAACACGGTGATAGTATGAACTCTCCACATGTAAACCACCGTTGAGATGGTAATTGGATCATGTAGAAAGAACTAATATTTTTTGTGAAGAGTCAAACCATTCAGTTTAGCACAGTGAGTCCCAAATAACAGTACAAGTCAAGAACAAGACAGAGAGACTAGTAAAACTCATTACAGCGATTACAGTTAGATGTTTTGTGTTGCCTATTGTAAAGTATAACATTATCTGGAGCAGAGTTGTCAAGTTCTTGAGATGGTTGTGTTATGTTGAGCAGCTTTTGCTTAGAGCCTGATAGACAGTTTTAACCTGGTGGTGTGGTTTACGCGCTGGACTTTTGTTCAGACTTCTTGATGGTCCTGGGCCATACCCTGCCCGCAACCATCCCCGTGGCCCTGCGGCAGGTTGGAACTAGAAAGTAAATTATCTTCAACTCTGAAGGAACACCCGCAACATGTCAAATATTTTACAATATCTTTATATATCTGTAGCTATCCTGATTGATAAGACCTTTTCACACATAGCCATAGCAAGACACTAAAACCTTCATATATTTCATAACTTATAAATTCAAAACACGTATCCACAGGAAGATACATTTGAAAACCTCCTAGCTTATGTCATCACAAATCCTAATGAAGGTATTTACTCCAAGTTCCAGTATGTCAAAGCAGTGTCCTACGCAGCCTACATGCCCATGAATAGTAATTGCTTCATTAGCATGTGTCAGCAACTGTGTCAGGATGTAATTCAAGCTGATTTGCTTGAAAAACGTTTACAGGTCAGAAGATGCATTTTTAACACTATGTATATTTTTAAACACATACTATGTTTCTAATGCTAGTCCTCTTGATAATTTAATCTTAAAAGATTAGTTATCTTTATTATGGCTTTAATATTGTCACTGTATCTTTATATATGTGATTTGTAATTGTAAGAGTTGAGATCAGTTCTCTTGAATCTCATGACCCATGGAAGCTCCCCTCGTCCGGCTTGTTTGAATAATCATTCTGTCTGAACAGATGCAAATTCATTGCACCTGTTTTTTTCCAAAAGCTCATATCTTAAGACACTTTTGTTACAGGCAAGGCCGAGTAGTCCAGGGAGAGCCTGCAATTTTCCTTCTCTTTATCACATCAGCAATGGGGCCCCTTGAGGAATACTGTGTGGCCTCTTGAGGAATACTGCATAGCCCTTTGAGGAATACTGCGTAGCCCCATGAGGAATACTGTGTGGCCCCTTCAGGAATACTGTGTAGCCCCTTGAGGAATACTGTGTGGCCCCTTGAGGTATACTGCATAGCCCCTTGAGGAATACTGTGTGGCCCCTTGAGGAATACTGTGTAGCCCCTTGAGGAATACTGTGTGGCCCCTTCAGGAATACTGCGTAGTCCCATGAGGAATACTGCATGGCCCCTTGAGGAATACCGTGTGGCCCCTTGAGGAATACTGTGTGGCCCGTGAGGAATGCTGTAAATGTATAGGATTAACAACTAAAAATGTTGTTGATATAGCAGGACTTATATTGCCTTACAAGTTACAGACCTTTCTTTAAAAAAAAATATATATATATATATCCTTATGTCCAATGTTTGAAATACAAACAAAGAAAAATTACTATTATGCATTTAAGTTGTCTAATTATAATCCATTGAGTTTCAGATTTGTAACAGAAGCAGATACAAATATTGGCACTTAAAAATACTTCAAGTTTGATATTTATTTGTTTTTCATGCCAGGTTAAACTTGCTTACAGACTTTTGGATTCTACTTTGATAAATATTTTTGTGTTTACATTTGTTTCCTTCCTCATACCAGGTTGAACTTGCTTATAGCCTTTCTCTTTTTGGGATCTACTTTGACATGTTTCTGAACAGGATATTCACAGTAGACTTTTTATCCAAACTTGATGAGGAACTGGCAGGTATGTCATGAAACTTGAGGTGTTAAATAATTTTAGAAGAGAATCTTGCTTTTTCATTTAAATGCTTCCAAAAATATACACTGTGCCTTAGAGCACTGCTATTCCCTTACATCAATGAAGTAGTCATTGGGCTTGGTCATTACCATTTGAGAAAATGCTTTCATACATCTTTTATGAAGGTCTTTGATAATTGAGATATTTCTTCTAACATGAATTGTTGTAAGTAAAGTAAAGTTCCCCTTTCAGACCTTGCGTTCTACAGGGCAGATGATGTAAAGGTCATCTGTTTCTGTGGCCCATGGTTAATGAGCAGGGTGACATGTGGCCAGAACAAGGACCAACTGCCTTTACTTTCCCTAACTTAAGTCAGGTACCCATTAAAGTTGGGTGGACAAAAGGGCGCCCTAAAAATCCAGAAATTTAAAAATCCCAGTCTAGCCCAGATTCTAACCCAGGACCCCAGGTTCAGAAGCAAAGCAGTTAACCACTCTACCACGGTGGTCCCATTGAAATATTAGGTTTTAATGAAAACTTTTCTTAATATCTCAATCATGTTTTATTTTGATCTTTCTTTTCCAACTTGACTCCTGGTCAGATCTGAGTTTGAAAGGAGCCCTAAGGATCAGAAATATAATGATTACATTGAGCCAAAGTGTTGCATTAGAGTGTCCACATCTTTCTATATATCGGATCAATAACAATACAAAATTACCAAGTAAGAACTTAGTTTAAGTTATATTAAAAGACTATAAAACATGAAATTGATTTAATCTGTTTCCTGGCCAAAGTAGAAAATCTTGGTGTTGATCACAAAAATAATTATAAAAAAAACTCATGATAAGAAAAATTGTATTAATACAATTTCATGAACATAAAATTTTAATTAAGAAAATTTTAAAGCAAAATAGTTACGTTTTTTTAATTTGTACTTCTCAATTTGTTTTTTTCTATCAGAGCTAGCAAGTGATGCGACCTCAGTAATTGAAAAAATGTACCACAGCCTGGCACGCCTCTGTGGGAGTACTTGTTGGGTTCAGTTGTTTGGTGAAAGCTCTTATGGACACAAGATAGGTAATTTCTAGAAAAAGATCAGAACTAAGAATACATTTTAGAAATAGATGAAAACTCAGAATGAAACAGAGATGTTTCTGAACTACCTGTAATTTAAATTGTAGCAGAATTTTTAAAACCTCAACAATTATAAAACAGCTGAGTACCAAAGTATGAAATAGCAAGTCTCTCTCTAATTACCTTTTTTTAAAAACTACTTTGCATTTGTAAATTGTTGAAAAGTTCATTTTCTTGAATGCTTCAGATGCTGTCCTGTATGTTCAAGATAAATTAATACTTGTCACGCCAGAAGAAGGGGAGCAAAAGTTCAAAGCTGGAGTAAACATTGACAGGTCAGTTTAAAGTATCACTTGGATATCTACTGACCAGCTGTTGTCAGAGCAAGAACATTAACTATGTAACATTTACTGATTACAATAAGACTTTCAAAAAGGTTTTTTATTTCCCTTGTTTTAGGTTGATGCATAATTTTTTTTATTTTAGAAAAGGGTAGATGCATGTAAATTTAATTGCTAAATGGATTTAAAATTATTCAAGAATATATCAAAGAGGTTTAGGAGTGGCTTGATATATTTTAAAATTCTACATTTGTTAGGACTACCAGACACCAGCACTCTCAAAGGAGGACAGAAAAAAAGGACAAAGCCTTACAAAGGGGGTCAAAAAATACACAAAAAAACAACACTGTAAACTTTAAAATTTAGAATTCGAATTGATTTGGTGAGATATATTTCTCAATCATAGGCAGTAAAACTTGTATTTGGTTTCATATTTCATACAAAGCGACTTATCGCAGCTGTTTAACATTCATGCAATCATGGGTGTCCTCTGTGTGTAATAGCATCTTCAGATGGCACTCTAAGAAGAATACTTTTCAAAGAGTCTATTTCTAAGAACTCTTTTTTTTTTTTTTCTTCACCACACAGCAACTGTGAGTTAAGAAAAGTTTGTTTTTTTCAAGTGAAAAATTCACATATCCTAAGAGCTCTGGATACACAAATGCTCATGAAGGAGGCTGTCGAAAACCTTGTCACCTCTCTATCCTGCAAATATGTTGCAGCACTGGTCAAAAAACTGAACATCGTATGCATCAATGCCCCTTTTCTTTAGATACTGTATGCATAACAATATTGACAATACACATCATTTATGAGTTGGTGTATTTGAATGAGAACATTTCAAAGACTGAATTCAATAGCAGGATAATAGGCTATTGCATTAAACTCAGAGAAAGCCAGACATTTCCACACTTAAGGCCGAAGCCTGCTGGACAGAGAACATGTCCTCCTTTTGACTGATGTCTGCTAGCCTGCTATTCCCTGTTTTCTTAATATACTGATTTGTAGATCTCTTGATTGGAAAAACTGTAAGTCTCAGGCTATTTCCAAAGGAGAATACTGGCCACCCATGTTAAGAGGGAAATTCTTTACTAGCTGAATGGATCTTGATTTTTAAATATTTGTTTCAATCTCAAATCTTTCTCGTTAACCTGAGTTCTTTTAATGGTCTGACAGAATAGCTGTGTTGTACCTAGGCAAGGGCCGCTACTGTATGAACAGTGATCAATTGAATGGCCAAATTACTGCAAAGATTAGACATTTGGAGATGTTAGGATACATTATTGTAAAGGTAAGCTATGAATATTTTATTGTAAAAGTAACAGGTAACCTATGGGTATATCACTGCAGAGGTAGGCTATTTACTCTTGTTCCAATCTTTTTTATTGAAAATCACATTCTTCAAATTACTGTTAAACTGTAAACATATTCCCTTCTTGAATTCATGTTAAGATTTAAATGCTTTAATTACAAACATGCAGTAGCCCCAAATTGAAGATAAATAAAATTTTGCAGTCACTCATCTTTAGGGCAGATGATGTAAAGGTCATCAGTTTCTATGACTTACGGTTTACTAGAGTGTCATGTAGTCAGCACAATGACCAACCGCCTTTACTAATCCCCAACTAATGTCGGGTACCCATTAGAGCGGGTGGACTCAGAGGTGCCCAAAGATCTCAAAATTTAAAATCCCGGGATTTACAGGATTCAAAGCGCCCCCCCCCCCCCCACCACCAATCCGCCGTTGGTTTGAAAAAGTATGTCTAATAGCTAAACAAAGAAAAAAAACTTTAAAAAATCTTTTAAATATATATATATATGCTATACACATACATGCATTTACAATACAGTTGAATCTGGTTATTTGGAAGGAATCCTAAAGTATGAAAAGAGATCATATTATATTGTTATAACCTTGCCATGCACACCACCATCCAAAATAGTGCAGAATGTGCGCACAGCCAGAAACTAGTCTATAAGGATGTTGACATTAGTAGAGAGAGAACGATTTCCGCCCAAGGGAGAGCTGATGTTAAGATGCTGTGCTCAAGACATATTGTTCTACATGTATTTATGATGTCCTGTAAATAAACATCTATGACTCGTTGAGTTTGCCTCCCTTCAGTTATTACAATATAGTCAAATCTGATTAATTGGACCAGGCAGTTATTGGGTCCAAACTGTTTGTGTCCCAAAGTATTTGGTATCTAAGTATAAGAATGCAAAATAACACTATCAGTATTCTAAATGCATGTTTCATCTGTTACAAAGTTGTTGAATACTCTGGTAGCTGTTCTTTTTTTTAAAATAGATTACAAAGTGCATTCGAGTATTAGTTTTTCAGCTATTGCTATTACAGGTTTTAGGAAATTATGGAAAGAAAAGGTTTTAACTATACTTATATTACAAATTGATTTCATAAACAAATGTTTTAAATTATGGGATTAGTCTAGAAATAATAAAGGTTTGACTTCCTTTTGCTTATTGGTCATGGCTTTTAGATTTCTTTTTAAAATATGTATAGTATATGTGTTCTATGTGTAAAATAGGTGTAGCTGCTGCTAGAGATGTATTTCTTTTGCTACTTAAAAATAATGAATTCTGATGTTCAGTGAATATTGATTTCCATTGCTGCAGGTGCCTTACTCTGATTTGTCTTCCATGGTGCATCAGACTGACAACAGTCTTGACAGATACCTCCAGAACAAGATCAATGCTGCTGTGGGATGTGATCTGTTGAACAAACAGCTGGATGAATTCAGCTGAACACCCTGAGGTAGCTTTTGGCTGACATGGTTTGTACTTCAGACTGTTGACCTAATGATCAGTGGTTTAAATCCTGTTGACTTACACGGTGCTATCCTCTCGAGCTTAAATAAGACTTGAACTTTCTTTAGGATGAGTTACTGTAAACTCCTAGTGGAAGGGAGAAATTCAGTATTGTTCTACTCTTAGCAATAATGGTTGCTATTTCTCTAAAAAGTATTCAATGATGATTAGGTTATGATGTTACTGCCTTGATGTTCATTCCTTGATACAAGTTAACCGTGTTATATAAAGAATAGGCATTTTTTATGAAATTGTAATCTTTTTTTTTTTTCGAATGGATACTTTAGTCATGTAAGAAGCTGGCAGTTGGGTTCTTGGTATGATTAGATTTTAACTATTGTTATATCTAAGTTTTAAAAGTCTGTTTATTTTAATCTTTTGATATGTAAAATCAGTGTTTCTCAAACCTTTACTTGTAGCACCCCCACAAAAATTTCATTCATACCATCATTAAGGTCCCAAAGTTTTATGAATATTAAAAAAAGTAACTTAAAAACATGACATTATAACACAATTTTTCATTTTTACTTTGAGTACCCAATCAATATTCACAATATGTTTGGAATTCAAATTCATGTAGTGAATGTTCATTAAAACTAGTCCACTTAGTCTTTTTTTTTTTCTGGAAAGGTTGGGTTTTTTTTGTAGATAATTTTTTACTATTTTGTATTAGATGGCAGCAGGTCCCCCAACCACTCCACTATAACATCTGGAGGAGAGATGAAAAAAAAATCCACATTAGTTTGAGGCATACTCCTGACCATGGCATTTTATTGTATTATGATCTTCAGAAATTCAATCTCCTGGCATCTACAATGCACTTTTTCTCTTAGTGATTTGAGGGCAAGGTAATAAAAAGGTTGAAGTAAAAAGAGGTGGGATGGGATGATCTTGAAGTATTATCTGGCCAGTGTAGCTGAAATATACATGCTCCTGGTGTCTAGAATGCACTGTACATCCTAGTAAAAAGAAAATATGCAGATCAAATAAAGGAGACAGCACTTGCTAGTACTATTATGTAAGGGTAAATGGAGGTAAATTGCTTATACTTCTTTAAAGGACATAATCATCATGAGATCACATTCATGTTAAGTAAGACGTCTTGTCGCTGGCCTTTTTGTCACGCAGAAGTTATCAACAGAATAATATACAACTATCAAAGATGCAACCATTTAGACAGTTCATGTTAGTGGAGACTGTTTGAAATGTCTTCTTCAAAATGTTTTGAGTCTTTATTGTTGCATACGTCTTTTGTGAAAACAGTGTTTTACCCAGAGGATGAAACAAAGTTTCTTAAAATACCAGTATTTTAATTTTTCAAATATTTGTAAAAATACCATTTTATTTGGTAACAGCAAACATGGATTTATAATCACTAAGAAAATAGAACATTTTTTTTTGTCCCTGGAATATTCAATTGACTGACTTCATGACACCCCCCCCCCCATACCCCTTTTGAGGTCTCATAGCATTATGTAACAAAGTATTACTGTACCTTGACATTATAATCTTGGTGTTACAACCTTGACATTATTTATAATCTTGATGCTAGAAAGTTAGTGAAAAGTTTGTTTTCATTTATTAATTTGTAAGCATATCAGTGGCTCATGGCAAAAGCTTAACGCCAAAGATTTCTGGTTTTCTCGTCAATGCGTAGGCAGAACCTCTGTTCTACATGATCAATAGATGTTGTGAAAGAAATAAAATAATTAATTGTTTTAATATAAGAATAATTTGAATAAAAGAATTGCATTAGATCTATAATGATCAGATACAAATTGTATGTTTAAATGTATAGATAGTCAAAGTAAAAGCATGCAATGGTAGCTAGAAGCCTGTACTAACATCTGGATGGTCCCTGGTTTGAGTCGTCCCTTCAGCCATCCCCTAAAACCCTCAGGAAGTTTACGACTAGGATGTAATAAATTTTAATTCTGAAGGGACATTTCAAAATGTAAAACAAACCAGAACTTTGCATAACTGTTTTGTTGTTTTCTTGAGTATATCTCCAATGATTATTGGATGGAAATGATTTATCTTTTATCTGTATTCAATGAAGGAGATTTTGATACACTTAAGTTTTGTAAACCAAGTTTTTGATTTAGAGGTGCCCATGTCTTTCAGCAAATATATTCAATAGTTAATTTTTAAAAGTAACATTGATTTCTTTATATGCTCATGGTCTAGGACAATGTTTTCCAAATTGTGTAAACAGAGGCTTGAATAGGTGTTCCACAAACTACTGGAATAATTAACTTGTAAGCCACCACTTGCATTCACCTCACTAAAAAAATGATCTAAATGTTCTGCTAAATACTTAATATGTGCGACATGTTTCGTTAAGGAAAAAGTTTGGTAAATGCTGGTCTAGGATATGATGATTACAACCAATTTCTTTCTTTCACCAAATCTCAATGTAATTTTCCATTGAAGCTATTATGGGCCAAAAAGTTGCCCCCCACTTTTGAGATAAAAGGATTAAAACATGGGGCATTGTTGTTGTTGTTTTTTGCCATTGCTTAATCATCATGATTTATTTCCGCTTCAGATTATAATAAATACTATAATTCAAGTGTTTAGGAGTTTCAAAAATAGCTATTTCCAGTCTGTAAATTTTCACATTTTAAAATCTGTAGTATGTGTGATATAGTAATATCAAAGATGATGATATGTCTGATGTTTGATACTAATCTTGAGATTGTGTTGAAAAGGAAGCATTCATCCTCAATGATTGCAAATATATATGATTTTTGTTTTATTACAATTTGTGTTTTATAATGTCATTAAAAAATACATTGAACATGTTATAATTATTATGATTTTGTTATTATTTTATAAGTTAAGATAATAAAAATAATAATAATTTTATTTATAAAGCGCTGTTAACAAACAAAATGTAGGCTCAAGGCGCTGTAATAACATCACAAACACAGACACGACAACAGTAATCAAAAACTAATCTAAAAAAGTTTTAAACAAGTAGGTCTTAATGTTCTTCTTAAAAGTGGTATAGCATGTTGTCTGTCTGAGATCAATGGGGAGTGAGTTCCAAACCTTTGGTCCGTGCACTGAAAAAGCCCTTCAGACCGTAGCTTTTGAGGGAGAAACGTGGCACCATATCTAGATGTTAATAAAACTAACTCCAAATGAACTACCAACTGTACAGTTTCATTTTAAAATTATGGCCTCACATTTATTATACTTTGTTATCTCCTGACTCCATATGTTTTTTCTCATTTTGTTTTCAAGGACTACATAAAAAAGATGATTACATCAGAATTTGATCAATTTTGGTTTTCTCTTTTTAAATTACATCTGTGTAGTATCTTAGAGACTCATGCTCAATGGTTTATGGTCCTATCTCTTTAGTGGACATGTGGGGAATCAGATACTTTGGAAAATGTTTCCCTTTTAACTCTAGATTATATCCATAGGCAGCCACAGATCCCACATTGTTTAACAAGCTGATTACATCTTTGAGAATATTTTCTTTTATGTGGCAGTTTCAGTACTTAACTATTCGGTCCAATGATCCATTCAACCAGAATCCATCTCAACTCTGCCTGTGGTCACATGAGGGCAAAGGCCTCCTCAGTTCTGTGCAATCCTCTCCAACTGTCTTGTCTAGATGCTCTCTCAGTTCTGTGCAATCCTCTCCAACTGTCTTGTCTAGATGCTCTCTCAGTTCTGTGCAACCCTCTCCAACTGTCCCCATGTCTTGTCTCCTATTCTGATCCATCCCCTCTTTCCTTGGGGTTTCTAGATGAGGGCTTGTCTTTTATGTTGGTTGCAGGCTTGTGAAGTGTGTTGTTTCTGAACGAGATCTTCTTTTAATGGGATGCCTCTTTGTAATTTACCACAACTACTAATTAATGATCTTGTCTGGGCAGCGGGCTATAAGAATTTTTCAGAGGCAGGTATTGTTACTCCACGGTTGCCCAGGATATCGACCATATACTAATTTGTATGTACAGCCAAACTTACACAAATAATCGATTACTTACTACCTTAGCTGATTATTTCTAAAACAAGCAAATAATGTATTTTTTGTGTCATTTAAGGTGACTACTGTTTCAACCCTTAGAAACAACATTGTTGGCGTCCCTGGCACTAGTGTAGAAGTACAAAGTAATCCAGCACAAATAGCCGTCTTATGTTGAGGGTTTTGCTTGGAGATATAGTTTAGGAAAACCAGAGAACATGAAGCTTGTCGGAGGTTGAAGATGTTTAGTTACTTAGTCTACTTTTGACTTTTCAAAAAGTTGTTTTTTTGTTTTCTTTTATTTTCTGCTTGGAATTTTAAAAAAGTTTCTATGTATTTTTTTTAGCAAGAGTATAACACAAGCAAGTTGAGTGCTATTGTAATAATGTAATTACATTTTACGTTGGCGCCTAATTTATATAAAATCCTAGGGAATTTGGAATCAATAGGTCAATGTTTTTGTCAAGAATGTGTATTTACACATTTATATTTAAATGTTATTTAAATTATGGCAGGAATATGTGTATTTACACATTTTAATTTAAAACAGTGCACCGAAGACTTGTATAGGTTGAATTCATAAAATAGAAATCGTCTTGAATTATTTTAGTATTGAGACGTGAACATTCTAAAATGTGTTTGGAGACAGAAGATTTAAACAGAATCCAGCCCATGAATACAGTCACGTGTTTGGATAGGATTTCAAACATTCCACACCTTCTTGAAAAACTTCACGCCTTTGGCTTCAAATTTACTGTCGTATAAAATGCGGGCTTCGTCGTAGACTGCAAAACTGGAGCAGAAGATGTTAAAGTCACAGTACGAGGCACAGTGTAAGTCTGAAGGTCTGTTAAGTACTATGGCCAAGGCTTGATTTAACCTGAGGTTGAGCGTGCCAACATTCTCCGCGGTGCTGTATTTCGACGTTGAATAACTCCCTCGAACGAACTTTTGATTGGGTAGATCTAACACTGACGTTGGGGGGAAAAAATGATAAAGAATTATAAACTTATTTGAAACTATTTAGCTCTTTCAAAAAAAAAAAAGATAGACACTGGGCTAGGTTTCTTAAACTAGGCGAGCTAAGGACAAGGCGAACTGGAGAGTAGGCCTACCGGAGAGTACCGTAGTTGGCTGGCTGATTTTAGATGCGTCCCCCCCCCCTTTTTTTTTTCTGGTTGAACCCTTTTTTATTTTATATAACCGTTTATGTGATGCTCTTCTTAATCGGAGAATCAGTTTTAATTCCAAGCACTCTAGGAATATGGGATAGCGCAAATAATTGTGTGGTCCTATTATAGGTTGAGAGTTCTATTTAACGTACAAACTCATGCATCCCTTCTGGCCTTAGAAATGGCTTAACTATTTTAAAAAAATGATACATACATATATTAAACATAAATGAATAACAGCACCAGGGACCAAGTTTTTTAAGAGAGAAAGTAGTGAATTAAAATGCTACGAAAATAAGGGCATGCGCCGACCGAGGCTCGAACCTGTGATTCCGGATTCGACACCACCGCCTAGCAGCAAGCGAAACTAACCTCTAGTCCATCGGAATGTCCAAAAAAACATTCTTCTGATCCAGAGTCATTTCGCCCGTATGCAAATTACCACCCCAGTGGTCAAAGGTCACAAGCCCCATCTAGCCCCTCCCCCACCCTCGCAGCATCCGTTCACTAACAACTTCGATAGAGCCGACACAGACAGCCGTTAGGCATGTATTAGACAAACGATGGCTCTATCTAATTGTATATCTCTCACAAAGACAAGTGGACTGTAGTGACCTAATAAAACACTACAGGAAGACATGTCTTGAAGCTAGGCTTTATTGAACAAGAATGACAAAACAGTTCCCAATAACACAGTACACACAAGCTCTCCTGGACACCATGACATTTTGACACACTAGAACAGATCAGTTCACAACACAACAGGAAACATAAATACACAACATTAACCCCGTTTAGTTTCTTTTCGCTCTACTTCTGAGATTATACGAGTGATGTAAGGGCGTATCACTGGCAGGTGAATTTTGTCCATTTTCAATAATGTTTTCTTCTGCTCTTAAAGCAGGTGGAACCATGTTCTCTACAGATGTCTCTATGTCACCCATAGAAGCCACTGAGTGTTGGGAGACACCCGGAGAAGTCTCAGTGTTACCAGGAGCCAGTTGATTTTGAAAGACCTCAGAAGATGTCTCAAAGTCTCTTGGAGCGAAATCATGTACTACGGCCTCTGAAGATGAGTCGCCTCTCGGAGCCAAATGGTGTAGTGAGACAGTTTCTTCCCGTCCATTTGGAAGACGTAAGTGGGCATAGTTCTGATTAGCTTTAATAAGCTCCACTTCATCTATCAGCGGATCATATTTGCTTTGCCTTGCATGTCTTCTCATCAGGACAGGCCCTGGAACAGATAGCCAGGTCGGCAGAGAGACACCACAGGCGGACCTTCTTTTATAGGAAAATAGTCTTTCTTGAGGCGTCATGTTTGTAGCAGTGCATAGAAGAGATCTAATTGAATGGAGAGCGTCGTTAAGGGCTAGCTCCCATTGTGTATTAGGTAGTCCTCTTGACCTGACGACAAGAAGAATTGACTTCCAGAGAGTCGAGTTCAGTTTTTCAACTTGCCCGTTTCCTTCGGCATTGTATGCTGTGGTTCTGCTTGTTACAATGCCTTTACCTCCGAGGAAAGATCGTAGCTCTTCAGACATGAAGGCTGATCCCCGGTCGGAATGTAAATACGAGGGCGTGCCGAAAATGCTGAATAGGTTTGTGAAGCATCTAATTACTGTTTGAGTAGACATGTATATGCAAAAGGAAACCTTGAGTACTCATCAATAATTGTCAATAAATATTTATTTTTAGTGGTAGAAGGGAGTGGTCCCTTTTTACCGCATTTATTGCAGGTTGCATCTTTAGCGGGGCATTCGCTACGAGAGTGGATAGCACCTCCACAAAAGTAGCACTTGTCTTGAGCTGCAGCTATGGTACCGGTTGTCGAATCAATCGTGTCTTCTACAGCGGAGCAAAGCGGCAATTCCGACGTAGTGGATTGTTGTGCTTGTGGTGTTTGAAAAGTAGTGGCTTGTTGCGAGTTATATGTCACAGAATGTTTCTGTGCCATCTCAAGAGATCTAGCTACCTCCAATGACTTTGCGAGGTTTAGAGATGAGTACTCTAAAAGTCTCTGCCTAATCTCTGGTGATGACATGCCACTAATGAATGCGTCTCTGATGGCCTCGTTCTGGTTTTCGAGGGCAGTGAGTGCTCTGAAATGGCAGTCTTTAACTAGCAATCTCAATTTTTGAATATACCTGTCAACACTCTGTCCTGTTTCCTGTTTACAATTGGATAGGAGATAGCGAGCATAAACCTCATTGGTTTGTTTGACATAGAGTCCGTTTAGTGTGTTTACAGCAGATTCAAAGTCAGTACAGTCAGATATCAATTCGTACACAGCATGTGAGATAAAGTTACATAGTAGATCGAACTTCTCACCTTCTGTTACAGCTAGTTTTAATGCGAATTTTTCAAATGCGTGAAGCCAGTGCTTCCAGATCCTTTGAGCGTCCGGATCATTTGGATCCAGCACCAATCTTTCAGGTCTTAGAAAACAATCCATACTTAAGGTTAGAAGAACAATTAATCCAAATGATTCTTGTTCAATAAATTGTAGTGACCTAATAAAACACTACAGGAAGACATGTCTTGAAGCTAGGCTTTATTGAACAAGAATGACAAAACAGTTCACAATAACACAGTACACACACACAAGCTGACCTGGACACCATGCCATTTTGACACACTAGAACAGATCAGTTCACAACACACAACAGGAAACATAAATACACAACATGGACAACATAAACACATTACATATAGAAGCTTCAGTGGGTACGAGCAATAATGCTGTAAATGTAAACATAGAGTTGAAGCTAGGTGCTGAAACAAATGATACATACATATATTAAACATAAATGAATAACAGCACCAGGGACCAAGTTTTTAAGAGAGAAAGTAGTGAATGTAATGTGTTTATTTTACGGTTGGTCGGCGCATGCCCTTTTTTTCGTAGCATTTTAATTAACTACTTTCTCTCTTAAAAACTTGGTCCCTGGTGCTGTTATTCATTTATGTTTAATATATGTATGTATCATTTGTTTCAGCACCTAGCTTCAACTCTATGTTTATTTAAAAAAATCGGCTGTAAAATAAAAACTTACCATTAAGCTGTACGAAACAAACCAACAAAAGCCTTGACCACATTTCTCACTCTGTGATTTTCTGTTCAGCATAAAGAATTATAAAAGAGATTTTCTATCAAATACATTCTTTATCCAATGCAACAAATTTAAAATGTTAACATTTGCATTTATTTATCTACTTACTTTCATACTAAAAAAAATTCACACTTTTTAACAAGAATTGTGTTATTTTAAGTGTAATCTTGCTGACAAATTCTCATTATGAATAATTACGGAGACGAATTAAAAAAACTGCATCTAAAGAAATAACTTTGACATATTTCTTTTGTCGAAACCGTTGAATATCATTGTTATAGTTGAACTGTCACACCAAAAACAAATTACCATATTTGTTTCTGTTATTAGATATTAACCTAAAATCTGTCCATAATACAACATTGAAAGTATAAAAGCTAGAAATAAACTAGTTTTGAAGGACAGATTACTAAAACTGAGCTTTATACTAAATTACTCCATGTAAGCTTAAAGAAAAAAAGAAACATAATTCTAATTGATAATATGCTATGATGTTTGTTCAACAATAAAGAGTTATTGATCTCCCTTTTTTTCCCGATTATTTGTCCAAGCCTTTCATTAAAGTATTTAACATCTATATTTGAGCATGATGAGAAATGTGCGGCGAATGTTTACCCTAGTAGAAGACTGCAATTATATCATCAGATAGCCTAAAAGTTAAACGTTCGTTAAGTCTTTGATGACGTAATGCAAATTTGAGGTCGTCATGAAGCAGACGATTAAAATAAAGTGATTTTTTTTATACCGGAAGTCAAATGATGCGTTATCTGTCATTAAATTCAATGCCTTTCTGCTTATTTAGGTTATATCTATATGAATTTTAAAGGATGGACAACTTTATTGTGCGAGTGTATCTATTTATATATTAAGGATAAAAAAAAGTCAATTTTTGAAAAATGTAATCGATTACTTTATTATGAAGGTGATAATAATTTGTGATTTCTTATTCTATGTATATCTTGTAATGCTTCTCTATCACAAGGAATTTTCTCTACTCTTTTACACAGATACAGTTGATTCGAGTGCGGGAATTTCCGATGCACCCGTGTTTAAAATATTAAAAAATGAAGGCATAAGCTAAAAAAACCTCTACAATGTAATACTATTGTAATCAAACACATTTTCTGAAATAATTAATAGCCTTCATCTGTTGAGAGTGCTACTAGTTGGCTTCCTCCTTTTAGGGCTTACATACGTAGCGATTAAAAAGCAACATAAGGCCTATATTTTGTATAAAGATATAAAGTTCACTGTATGCGCACGTACATTTTCGATTCAGTAACAAACTTAACGATTTTTAGGACAGGTGGACCCAGAACTGGATGCCCATCATAGGATATATATATTTTATAGAAATGCCCGGACTGATTTTGACATATTCTTTTGGTTTTCTAAATATGAAATCAATAACTTTGATTTACATTAATGGGGGTTAATTGGTTTTTACAACGCACAGAGAGTTATTGAACTTGTTGAAAGGCCACTGTTTCCTTCAGTGATGTTTCGGTCGATACGATGGAGAGTCTTTGTGTCATTTCTGCATGCAGCTGCTTGTGCCTCTTGACCCTTCTGTTCATTCCAGTCCCGTTTATCTCGCTTTGATTTTAGAAATTTGATACTATATGATTTGACATGATACAAATTATTATGTAAGTTCTTAACATGATATTATTGCTTTCGAATTGCCGTTCTGTTTCAGTAATGACAGCATCTTATGAACTCCCGATTCTAAGAGTTTATAAAATTAAACAATCTTTCCGCGAAAGTCAATGAACTACTGTAGCTCCTATCTCACTCTTTGTTCTTATACCAAAGACAGAGTATTGTGTTTTCTTTTTAAATTGTATGGCACGATAGCTACTGGGCAAACAAAGGATACAGCGATGGAAGCATCTTGGTAATAAACTTTGGCAGCAAGATGACGTGTAAATCACGTGGTTGAATTGAGCTCTGAGAATGTCCAATGGTAGTACAATGGACCATGATACTAGAACAAATTAAACAAAGAAAAGGTGCAACCTTAACAACAAGCAATTGCCAAACATGGGTCAATTTTAGGCTTGGTTGAGAATAACTTGAGATGCTGGCCAAACTCGACTCAGCCGTCTTAAACTAATAAGAACGTCGAGGCTCACGACCATTATTAAATCGATATAGGATTTAAAACGAGCTGCTTAACATTATCTGCCCTATAGATTGCAATGTCTGAAAGGGGAACTTTATCCGGTGTACACAATACGTAAATATTGATACCTATAGTAGTTTCATAAATCAGACAATGTGTTTGATTTGGTGTTGATGTTTTTGTACTATTTAGCACTATTTAGCACAAAATAATTGTATTTAGTTCGCAACTGTTATCTTTGACTATGAACTCTTTGGCTTTGTTGAACTTCTCTGTTCATTTCGAAATGAATTTTCTGACTTTATGTTCCATTTAATCGTCACCACATTGCTATATATCGCTTTCTTTTCTTTTTCTTTCTCTTTTACTGAATTTTATTGCTTAAAGAACATTAAACGGGATCTTAAAAATCCAAGTGTAGACAAAGAGGTCACTGTGGTGAACGTTAACCTAAGAATCCCCAATCCACAAGAAGAGACAGTTAAATTGCTTCGTCAACTAATTTGAAAGAATTTTGTTTAAACAGTTATGCTAACCACACTTTTGTGTCAGTCAATATTTAATATGGCTGTTTACCATCACTTTCTTTTGTCCACGATATCCAAAAAATACAATGGAAGAAGGAGATCAGTGACCCGATCTTTATGTCAATATGGACACGACGCCAGCACTTAACCTTTGTAAAGTTCTCAGTCTGTTTCATACACGTATGGTGATAAATGAGTCTGTATATGCCTACAGTGGCGACCTTGGTGGCGGAGATCTGGGGCGCCAGAAGGGGCCTACGATATGGAGATTCTCTTGTTGCCATCAACAAATATGCAGGACCGCCGTCACACTGTTCCCTGAAGGGAAGGCCCTTGCGAGTCATAGGGAGCTTGTGGTGTGGCCATAGAGTTTTTTGACATTGGTTAGCAGGTCATCATGGGGTCCGATTTCTGTATTAATCCTGTTTCTAATTTCTTCATTCGTTATGCGTTCTTTGCGAAATCTGGGATTTAACTATATCAGGCCGTTGGTCGAACAAACAATACAACATTATGGGCAACACTTTCGACACAAGCACATCTCTTCTTTTTGTATCGGCGGAGGTAGGGTTGTAGTTGTTGATAGTTTGTAGTTCACAGTTTCTGATATACTGGATGAAAATATTGAAACCTGCCTATTTTTACCTTACATGGCGGACCACTTCGGTGCCGATTTTGAGTTTGTGTTTCCTGTTTTTGTAACCTTTTTTTTTTCGGAATCTAAAACTTGTTACTCAATATAAAAGCCTTTATATAGCATCTAGTTTCTATACCAATCAACATCTAATTTCTTTGCGTGATATTTTGGTTTCGAGTTGAAGTTAGTGAAGTTAATGAAGTTCAGGTTAGTGTTATGGAGTGTGTGTGTGTGTGTGTGTGTGTGTTTGAGTGTGTGTGTGTTTCTATGGTGTTGGTGAGAAGAAGTACGCGATTGGTTGATGGCTATATAGTGTGATTGACGAAGGTAAGCGGCATTGTCGTCATCTGTTTTGGGGAGGACAGACGACTCCAGATTGCTAAGAGTGTAAAGACGTGTTTTTGTAGTGAGTTCAATATATCAGTTTATATTATCACTAAAGTCTACTACATTGATTTCATTGTATCTCAAGTTAAATTTATCTATATTGTTATAAAAGTTCTATTTACTTTTGTTCACAAAGAAGTTATTTAATTTATTTCAAGTTTGTACAAGTGGAGATCTAATACCGCCTACAGCGATTTAGTTGTCTACCAGCAGCTTGGTGCTACAAGTGAAGATCTAATACCGCCTACAGCGATTTAGTTGTCTACCAGCAGCTTGGTGCTACAAGTGAAGATCTAATACCGCCTACAGCGATTTAGTTGTCTACCAGCAGCTTGGTGCTACAAGTGAAGATCTAATACCGCCTACAGCGATTTAGTTGTCTACCAGCAGCTTGGTGCTACAAGTGAACAACCGTTAACAGCAGTTAGGCCCCACATATGACACTCGCTAAGAACCCCGTGTGTTGGTAAGGCCGCTTTGGCTGTTTACCAAAATTAAGAAAATCGATTTGATACTACACAGAAATGAAAGCTTGAACACAAAAAAAATGTTTCTAGAGAAAATAAGATGTATTTAACCCGTCAATGCGTTTACAATATTCTCTTTCATCATCTAAATTTAAGACGATCCTTTTTAGCAAAAGTTAAATACGTCCTTTGCGTACCCATGTGTCAATTTAGTTGTGCATGTTGATTAGATAAGTAAACTCGTACTAATTTTAGTCATTGGTTGACTGGTTTAGTCAGGCAACCCGTTCTATGCATACTAATAAGAAATGTGTCTTTATATTTGCGTCTTTCTGTGTATGTTTTGCTTTTTTATTTGTTTTTTTTCTTTTTGTATTTATAAATTATGGTCAAAAATTTAACGTAGAACCGCTACTTTACTTTATGTCTTAGGTGTTGGAGTGACTTTCAGTTTAGTGATTGTACTATTGGTTTTACTTCAGTGATTTGTTATACACCTAATGGCACTTTTATGCATCTGTTCAGTTTCTTTGTTTTCTTGAATTGAGAGGTACCAAACAAAAAGACGCAGTTTGTATTATTGGTCTAAACAAGGTTAAATAGCATTTCGGTTTTATGTTTTTGTTTGAAAGGTTGCCAGGTAAACAGCGAAACGTCATACCCGAGGCTGAAAAAGAAATTGGTCACATCTCATTTGTGGAAGAAAGAGATAAGCTGAAGAGATCTTAAGTGGGAGAGAGAGACATACAGACACACTGAGAGGTAGAACAGTAGCGATGAAAGTGTAAAATGAAAGAGAGAGAGAGAGAGACAGTGAGAGGATAAGTAAAAAAATAAAGCTCCTCTTTTAAAGTTTGTGGTCTATAGGACGGATAATCTAACGGTCATCTGTTTCTGTGGCCTACGGTAAACGAGAATGCCATGTGGCCAGCACAACAACCAACCGCTTTACTTTTCCACAATGCACCCAAAATAAAAAATCCTAGTCTTCACCAGGATTCGAACCCAGGACCCCCGGTTCGAAAGCCAAACACTCAGCCACCGCGCCTCCAGAGAGGGTAAGAGGGAAAGGATATAAGTAGAACATTAATTACCGTCTTTGCAAATACATTTAGAAAGCAAAAATCCAATAAAACATTGTGACGACTCTCTTTGTCTTAAGCATTAACTAAAACACATTGCTCTAAGACAAACGAAACAAAATCGTTATGTCTGAGTGTCAAATCGATATTGTTTGTTGTTGGAGAAAACGAAAGACACAAATATTGAAAAGTAAAATTGCATTTCTAAGGATTCTGGGGGGATAAAAAAAATTTGAGTACGCTTCGTTTAGCCCCCTTTCCACTTGCGTCTCTTATGTAAACAATGTGTTATTACATAATAATTCAATAACAGGGCTGTAGATCAAGTGGTACTCTTATGTCTGGCCCTACAGGGGTTTTGAATATCTTTAATCGATTAAAAAAAGGGAAACTCAATTTATCATTTACAAGATTGATCACAGCTGATGATTACATAACCAAGATGTTGGAGGTGTGGCTAAGAGTGACATTAACCCCTTGACTACCCACCAAGGCATCTGAAGTTCAAATCCTGACCTGAGGAGACTTCCTGTTTTCTGAGAGGCAGCACGAAAGCTTTCTCCCAGATCTCCCAAATCCCCACAAAAGAGAATGGGTCGTGGCACATTGGAAGCTGCCAAATAAGTGGCATCAGTTCTCTTAATCTCATTTAACAAAATAAGAAACACCAGTTATAGAAAAGTGTTGTTTTAAAGAAATTTTAGGAAGAGAATTATAAAAATTTACAAAAATACAGAAAGCTAAAACAAATAGAAACTTCGTATCTAATTCATGGTTACAAATGTTAAAAACTCAAAATACATAAGTGTTATAATAAATCGAATTCGAGTAACGACTGGGATTTTTTATTTCGGGATCTTTGGGCGCCTCTGAGTCCACCCAGCTCTAATGGGTACCTGAAATTAATTGGGGAAAGGTAACGGCGGTTGGTCGTTGTGCTAGCCACACGACACCCTCGTTAACCGTGGGCCACAGGAACATAAACAATTATTTAAGGGGACTAAACACAACAAATTTAACCATATCTGTGAATACAGAAGTATTAGATTCCCTTGTTGCTATTAAACAAAATAATGAATAACCAGTAATTAATTGTCTAATTGATTACTTTTTTAAAAACTGATTCATGTCTTGTCTATATGGATGAATATTTGTGAGAATGGGTGTGGAAGAAATAAATTATACACACTTTTTACCAGACGGGCAGACAGATAGAGTGAGCTGATATAAGCTTTATAAAATATTTTTAAAAACTTATCTAAGGCAAACAACTTCGCATTTAGAACTATAACACTAAAGAATGTAGAAGTTATTTTGTTTTTTCGATATCAAACAAACAATTAATTGACTAATTGGTTAATTTGTTAATTGAGTCATGGTTTGTTAAGTACAATAAATAAATGTTGAAAATTTTAACCTCATCCGACAATGTTTGTGGGAGAAATCATGTGAACAATTATTTAAAGGAACCAAATCCTAGATGTTTAGCCATATCCCTGAATACTGTAGGATTAATTTCCATTGTTGGTATCAAACAAAAAAAATAAATTACTACTAGTTAATAAACTAATTGGTTAATTTTTTTTATTGATTCATGTCTTCTCTATGCCAATGAATATTTGTGTTAAGTTTCAACTTGATCCGAGAATGGGTGTGGGAGAAATAACGCATACAAACCTTTTAGCAGACAAAGTAAGATAATATAACCTTTGCAAAAATATTATGAAATATATGCAGTGTTCAATATAATTCCTACACAATATAGCTCATTTCCATAGACGATATATCCTAATTTAAAAAAACAACATTTCTCCATAATGTTTATAAAAGAGAGAAACTATCATTCTCTAGATATTAACCATAAGACATAACTTAGACATAACTTAGATATAACATAGATAGGGCCTATAACCTAGACATACTTAGCATAGATATAACCTAGATATAACTTAACATTAGATATGAATATTCATGTATTTAATAACTTCAGAAAATACAAAACAATACTTTTTTTAAAAAAAGCTTATAGAATCTATTATGTACAGTCGTGTCATTTAGCTTGGATCAGTCATGTAGATAAATTTGAAATAGATTTAGATAAAATATAATACATTTGTGCGATTACAAATATTCTTACCAACTGTTTTTGTTTTGCGCAATTTCATGCATTTAGGTTTCTCAATACGCCATGATCCAATCACTTGTCTGGAACAGTTAGAAAAGGGTAAGGGTATATCTGGGTGATCGCTTTTTAAATGTATTTATTTTTAAAAAGTGAGCGACTGAACTCGAGGGTTAAGGCCACCTCGGACTCTTCGAGCCAACGCGGTAACTGCGTATGAAAATATGTTTTATAGCTATTTATAGTTATTTAAATAAAAATTCTTTGCACAAACAATAAAGGGGGCTAATTCAGATTTACCACCTCATAAGTCAAGTAAAATTTCTTTCCCTTGTTCGAGATACTAAACAAAATAATAATTACCAATAGTTAATAAACTAATTAGTTTTTTATTATTTGATTCCTGTTTTGGCATGTAAAAGAAATAATTGCAAAATTTCAGCTTGATCCGAGATTGGGTATGGTAGAAATAACGTGTACAAATATTTTTTACCAGACAGACAGACAAACAGAGGTGATAGATGATTAGTAAAAAATGAAAAAAAAAATGATTTTCCTTTTCCTGTAGGCTAAGATTTGTCTTCAATCTTTTTGTGCTAGGCAGAGCAAGGAACTCCACGTTTTGAAATACTAAGGCTTTAATTTGATTAAAATATTTTGATCAGAAAGGGAAATCTTGAGTTTAAATCTCTGCGTTTGTGTGTCTTGATATATGGTATAAGAGTAAAAATTAATGGCAATGTCTTCCATTCCGAAGATTAAGGTTAAGTGCAGTGTTTCACATGACTACCCAAACCCAGTTACGACTAGCATATTTTGATTATTTTTCCTCAATTCGTCTTGATTAAGTTGTCGTCTGCTGGAGGTCTATTTAAATAATAACAGGTGCAAATGACGTGTAACAAAATAGGCAGCACGCAACTGGGTCTGCGCAGCATCACGTTCAATACTGCACTCATGTTTATTCTTGAGCTAAGAGTAATTATTAAATGTTGTCAAACAATCTAGTACAATATATTGTCTACACATGCAAGCTTCCATTGCTTTCCAGTTATGAAAACGCTAAACTATGGTTCTTTTATAATAATGTAGGCCAGTAGGCTCGAACCCAGACCTATAGAGTACACAGAGTTTTGCACTGACGTAAACCATAAAGCTGACACAATTAACGCTGGAGTTGCACAGGGTGGCGCAGTCAGCGTAGCTTGTGATCCCTTTGGCTGTGGCCAACGCTAGTGGAATTTTGTTGTTCTGAAAGCCGCTGGTAAGCGTCCATGTAAACACAGAGGCTTCAAGCGCATTCACTTTGCAAGGTCCTGGGAAAAGAGAATTCAAACACAAATTTAATGATGTCGTTTTTAACAGTTAAATAATAATTTAATTTTTTTTTATTATCTAAGTTAAGGGAGGAGTGGTGGATGATCAAGTTGAAACTTTGCTCAATTATTCATTGTTACCAAAATAAAATAAAAAACAAGAATCAATAAAAAAAATTTATAAAACAAATAAGTTAATTTAACAGTGGTAATTTTGTTTGAAATCGAAAAGGCGAAATAAATCTGACAATACTGAGAGCTAATATCATATATGGCCGTAAACGTGGAGATCTTCCAGGTTCTCCTTTCATACCTTGCGATCTATAGTGCGGCTGATGTAAATGTCACCTGTTCTGTGGTCCACGGTTGAGGGTGTCATGTGGCCAGCCCAACGACCAACCGCCTTTACTTTTGACCAACTAATGTCAGGTACTCATTCAAGCTGTGTGGACTCAGCACCCTAAAGATCCCCAATTAAAAATCCCAGGATTCAAACCCGGAACCCCCGGTCTGGAAGCCAAGCGCTTTAGCAGTCAGCCACCGCACTTCCAGCATGGATTAAAGAAATATATATACATACATAATATACATAATATTATACATAATATAAAGACTACACATAAAAGTAAATCAGCTGATAATCAGACAGTTGACGAAGCAAAGCAACAGTATTCCAACAGTTATGCATGATTGATTAATAGGACTACTCAGTCGCTCAACTCCATTACGCTGATTAAAACACTCAATCATCCTGACTTGTTGAATCATTCAGTTATAGAGTGTCCTGTTTAAGAGCTCCATAAAACGTCAAACCTGCGCAAATAGAAAGCAACAATGCGATGAAAATGATCTAAGGGAGATAAATTTTCAAGACAGTAATCTCCTCTTTGTTTAAGAACAGGTTTACATTCTTTAACCCAGTAATGCCCAACCTAATTCGACCTACGGTCAATTTTATTTCCGGCACGCGTGTCGCGGGCCACACGGCCAAAAATGTACAAAAATGAAATGAAATTTGCTTGGAAAAATATTATTAAAAACCTTTGGATTTATTACTTATATTCTTAAATGGGATATCTGAAAGTTATCTTTTTTTTTAACGCAGTATAAAATAAATTGATTTCTGTTATTCTACTGTGAGCAACATTGTAGCTGGCTTACTAGCGACTCATTTTCTTGTCTCTTTTTAGTAAATATTCCCGACGATGCCGTCATTTTTGTTTGATAAAGGCCCTGTATATGTTGTTGTTTTATTTAAACAGCCACACTTTCTATATAAAACAAACATGTTGGCTTATTATCATGTTCCCCAGAAAAGTAAAGATCCGTTCACTTGTCCTGCTAGATTCTAAATTCAGAGTCCACTTGTAGTTTCTTCGGCTCTCCCGTTTCATAAACGTATAAATGTTAAAGATCATTGTATCAATCCATTGGAGAAAAAAATGAGGACCCTAAACCTTTTTTTTGGAGGGGGGGGATTTTTTACACTTTGTGCCGACATTTTGGGGGGCCGGATGAAACCACGTCGCGGCCTGATGTAGACGGCGGGCCGTATTCTGGGTATCAATGCTTTAAGCTATAAAAATGTAAGAGCATAGGAAAATAAGAAAATGCGATATGGAGTAATGTTGAAGCGATGCAATGTAGACCTAAAGAAAAACGTATTTAAAAAAAAAAGAAGAATGGATAGATTATAGGACTAAACAGCAGCATAAGTAAAATATCAAAAAATCTTAAGGGGAAGTACTCTGTCTTTCAAACTATATCTACCAATAATGTAGTAGTTTTTTCCCTTAGTCGATGCCAAAAAAAATAATTAATTACCAATAATTAATTGAATAATTAAGTATTTTTGTTTATTGATTCATGTTTTGTTAGGTACAATAGATAATTGTTAAAAGTATCAACTCGATCGGAGATTGCGTGAGGGAGAAATAGCGTTAACAATTATTTAAGGGGAATAAACCCAACACTTCTTGCTATAAACAAAATAATTAATAACCAGTAATTAATTGTCTAGTTGGTTAAAAGTGTCATTGATTCATGTCTTGTCTATGCCAAAAAATAAATGTGCGAAAGTTTCAACTTGATCCGCGAATGTGTGTGGGAGAAATATCGTGTACACACTTTCCACCAGACGTACAGAGAGACAGAGTGAGTTGGTCTAAGCTTTGTAAAAACAAATGACAAGGACATCATATTATAAAAGCACTACGATAACAAACAATATATAAAAGAATACTTTATTACAGATTTATATATGTGGAAAAAACTGCACATTACAGCAATATCTCTCAATAGTGTAAGTTTTATTTCCCCATTTTTTTTATGTCAGCCAGAATTTATTTAGCACCACTAATAAATTAATTGATTGGTTAATGTTTTGATTGATTCGTGTTTTTACTATGGACAATAAATAGTTGTGTAGAATTTTAACTTGACACGAGAATGGGAGATGGGAGAAATAATGTGTACAAAAAGACAGACATTCAGACAGACGAAATGGAGAGCTGCCTGTTTTGGAAACCACTGCGCATTTCATCTCGTATTTAGGTCTATTCATTTGAACACTCCAACATAACAATGAAAACAGGGAGATGAAGTGAGTTGATGAAAGTTTCTAAAAATTAGTTCAAGCTACAAGCGAAAAATCTTAGAATTTTTAGTTAACAGTGCTAAAAAATGCTGAAAAAATATCGAAAACCTTTTAACATGAAGAAATCTTCAACACTTCCTGTATTCTGTACACCAGATACACCAATAAGTAATCAAAGATGAAAATCAGTAATATCAACCTAATAACTTGAGAAATAAGACAGCTTAGAACCATAGACTATATATATACAGGACTGCCAACTGTGAGCACCACGCCTATATTATTCAATTAAATAAGCCCGTACACCAAGGCGTCCTTGGTTGCAGTGTAGTGTTAGCAGAATGACTTCCGGTGAATTAGTTTACTATATAAAGAAACTATCACTAAAGATAAACACTACTTTCAAAAATATTTCTTAGTCATAATTTTAGTAACAGTGCTTTAGACATAGCCAGATTTTCATAAGAACAAAATCTGATTTACCAACTTTAAAAAAAAGAGCATTTACATAGATAGTGTTCTAACTAGTTGATATATATAATTAAAAACCCATTAAGCACTTTTTTCCAAGAACAAATTATAGTAGTGTGTATGGTCGTATATGTACATATAGTTTATAGCCATAGGTCACTAAGTCTGGGTCAAAGTTGACATGTTTACTACGTGTACAATTAATTTGTATTGAAGTAGGAACAATGATTCTAGAATTCTATTAGGTGAAGACACATTTGGAACAATCAATTTTTTTTATGGCTTTTAGAATAACTGGATGTTATTTAGGATTTAATTAGTTAAAAAAAATTAATAACTTACAGAGCTGAAAGTTTTATGCATATTTTTCAATTAGTCATAAATACACGATTGCTTATAATTTTTAATGGCTTAATTCTCCATTAATATATATACGGTCAATTTTATTTCCGGCACGCGTGTCGCGGGCCACACGGCCAAAAATGTACAAAAATGAAATGAAATTTGCTTGGAAAAATATTATTAAAAACCTTTGGATTTATTACTTATATTCTTAAATGGGATATCTGAAAGTTATCTTTTTTTTAACGCAGTATAAAATAAATTGATTTCTGTTATTCTACTGTGAGCAACATTGTAGCTGGCTTACTAGCGACTCATTTTCTTGTCTCTTTTTAGTAAATATTCCCGACGATGCCGTCATTTTTGTTTGATAAAGGCCCTGTATATGTTGTTGTTTTATTTAAACAGCCACACTTTCTATATAAAACAAACATGTTGGCTTATTATCATGTTCCCCAGAAAAGTAAAGATCCGTTCACTTGTCCTGCTAGATTCTAAATTCAGAGTCCACTTGTAGTTTCTTCGGCTCTCCCGTTTCATAAACGTATAAATGTTAAAGATCATTGTATCAATCCATTGGAGAAAAAAATGAGGACCCTAAACCTTTTTTTTGGAGGGGGGGGATTTTTTACACTTTGTGCCGACATTTTGGGGGGCCGGATGAAACCACGTCGCGGCCTGATGTAGACGGCGGGCCGTATTCTGGGTATCAATGCTTTAAGCTATAAAAATGTAAGAGCATAGGAAAATAAGAAAATGCGATATGGAGTAATGTTGAAGCGATGCAATGTAGACCTAAAGAAAAACGTATTTAAAAAAAAAAGAAGAATGGATAGATTATAGGACTAAACAGCAGCATAAGTAAAATATCAAAAAATCTTAAGGGGAAGTACTCTGTCTTTCAAACTATATCTACCAATAATGTAGTAGTTTTTTCCCTTAGTCGATGCCAAAAAAAATAATTAATTACCAATAATTAATTGAATAATTAAGTATTTTTGTTTATTGATTCATGTTTTGTTAGGTACAATAGATAATTGTTAAAAGTATCAACTCGATCGGAGATTGCGTGAGGGAGAAATAGCGTTAACAATTATTTAAGGGGAATAAACCCAACACTTCTTGCTATAAACAAAATAATTAATAACCAGTAATTAATTGTCTAGTTGGTTAAAAGTGTCATTGATTCATGTCTTGTCTATGCCAAAAAATAAATGTGCGAAAGTTTCAACTTGATCCGCGAATGTGTGTGGGAGAAATATCGTGTACACACTTTCCACCAGACGTACAGAGAGACAGAGTGAGTTGGTCTAAGCTTTGTAAAAACAAATGACAAGGACATCATATTATAAAAGCACTACGATAACAAACAATATATAAAAGAATACTTTATTACAGATTTATATATGTGGAAAAAACTGCACATTACAGCAATATCTCTCAATAGTGTAAGTTTTATTTCCCCATTTTTTTTATGTCAGCCAGAATTTATTTAGCACCACTAATAAATTAATTGATTGGTTAATGTTTTGATTGATTCGTGTTTTTACTATGGACAATAAATAGTTGTGTAGAATTTTAACTTGACACGAGAATGGGAGATGGGAGAAATAATGTGTACAAAAAGACAGACATTCAGACAGACGAAATGGAGAGCTGCCTGTTTTGGAAACCACTGCGCATTTCATCTCGTATTTAGGTCTATTCATTTGAACACTCCAACATAACAATGAAAACAGGGAGATGAAGTGAGTTGATGAAAGTTTCTAAAAATTAGTTCAAGCTACAAGCGAAAAATCTTAGAATTTTTAGTTAACAGTGCTAAAAAATGCTGAAAAAATATCGAAAACCTTTTAACATGAAGAAATCTTCAACACTTCCTGTATTCTGTACACCAGATACACCAATAAGTAATCAAAGATGAAAATCAGTAATATCAACCTAATAACTTGAGAAATAAGACAGCTTAGAACCATAGACTATATATATACAGGACTGCCAACTGTGAGCACCACGCCTATATTATTCAATTAAATAAGCCCGTACACCAAGGCGTCCTTGGTTGCAGTGTAGTGTTAGCAGAATGACTTCCGGTGAATTAGTTTACTATATAAAGAAACTATCACTAAAGATAAACACTACTTTCAAAAATATTTCTTAGTCATAATTTTAGTAACAGTGCTTTAGACATAGCCAGATTTTCATAAGAACAAAATCTGATTTACCAACTTTAAAAAAAAGAGCATTTACATAGATAGTGTTCTAACTAGTTGATATATATAATTAAAAACCCATTAAGCACTTTTTTCCAAGAACAAATTATAGTAGTGTGTATGGTCGTATATGTACATATAGTTTATAGCCATAGGTCACTAAGTCTGGGTCAAAGTTGACATGTTTACTACGTGTACAATTAATTTGTATTGAAGTAGGAACAATGATTCTAGAATTCTATTAGGTGAAGACACATTTGGAACAATCAATTTTTTTTATGGCTTTTAGAATAACTGGATGTTATTTAGGATTTAATTAGTTAAAAAAAATTAATAACTTACAGAGCTGAAAGTTTTATGCATATTTTTCAATTAGTCATAAATACACGATTGCTTATAATTTTTAATGGCTTAATTCTCCATTAATATATATACGGTCAATTTTATTTCCGGCACGCGTGTCGCGGGCCACACGGCCAAAAATGTACAAAAATGAAATGAAATTTGCTTGGAAAAATATTATTAAAAACCTTTGGATTTATTACTTATATTCTTAAATGGGATATCTGAAAGTTATCTTTTTTTTAACGCAGTATAAAATAAATTGATTTCTGTTATTCTACTGTGAGCAACATTGTAGCTGGCTTACTAGCGACTCATTTTCTTGTCTCTTTTTAGTAAATATTCCCGACGATGCCGTCATTTTTGTTTGATAAAGGCCCTGTATATGTTGTTGTTTTATTTAAACAGCCACACTTTCTATATAAAACAAACATGTTGGCTTATTATCATGTTCCCCAGAAAAGTAAAGATCCGTTCACTTGTCCTGCTAGATTCTAAATTCAGAGTCCACTTGTAGTTTCTTCGGCTCTCCCGTTTCATAAACGTATAAATGTTAAAGATCATTGTATCAATCCATTGGAGAAAAAAATGAGGACCCTAAACCTTTTTTTTGGAGGGGGGGGATTTTTTACACTTTGTGCCGACATTTTGGGGGGCCGGATGAAACCACGTCGCGGCCTGATGTAGACGGCGGGCCGTATTCTGGGTATCAATGCTTTAAGCTATAAAAATGTAAGAGCATAGGAAAATAAGAAAATGCGATATGGAGTAATGTTGAAGCGATGCAATGTAGACCTAAAGAAAAACGTATTTAAAAAAAAAAGAAGAATGGATAGATTATAGGACTAAACAGCAGCATAAGTAAAATATCAAAAAATCTTAAGGGGAAGTACTCTGTCTTTCAAACTATATCTACCAATAATGTAGTAGTTTTTTCCCTTAGTCGATGCCAAAAAAAATAATTAATTACCAATAATTAATTGAATAATTAAGTATTTTTGTTTATTGATTCATGTTTTGTTAGGTACAATAGATAATTGTTAAAAGTATCAACTCGATCGGAGATTGCGTGAGGGAGAAATAGCGTTAACAATTATTTAAGGGGAATAAACCCAACACTTCTTGCTATAAACAAAATAATTAATAACCAGTAATTAATTGTCTAGTTGGTTAAAAGTGTCATTGATTCATGTCTTGTCTATGCCAAAAAATAAATGTGCGAAAGTTTCAACTTGATCCGCGAATGTGTGTGGGAGAAATATCGTGTACACACTTTCCACCAGACGTACAGAGAGACAGAGTGAGTTGGTCTAAGCTTTGTAAAAACAAATGACAAGGACATCATATTATAAAAGCACTACGATAACAAACAATATATAAAAGAATACTTTATTACAGATTTATATATGTGGAAAAAACTGCACATTACAGCAATATCTCTCAATAGTGTAAGTTTTATTTCCCCATTTTTTTTATGTCAGCCAGAATTTATTTAGCACCACTAATAAATTAATTGATTGGTTAATGTTTTGATTGATTCGTGTTTTTACTATGGACAATAAATAGTTGTGTAGAATTTTAACTTGACACGAGAATGGGAGATGGGAGAAATAATGTGTACAAAAAGACAGACATTCAGACAGACGAAATGGAGAGCTGCCTGTTTTGGAAACCACTGCGCATTTCATCTCGTATTTAGGTCTATTCATTTGAACACTCCAACATAACAATGAAAACAGGGAGATGAAGTGAGTTGATGAAAGTTTCTAAAAATTAGTTCAAGCTACAAGCGAAAAATCTTAGAATTTTTAGTTAACAGTGCTAAAAAATGCTGAAAAAATATCGAAAACCTTTTAACATGAAGAAATCTTCAACACTTCCTGTATTCTGTACACCAGATACACCAATAAGTAATCAAAGATGAAAATCAGTAATATCAACCTAATAACTTGAGAAATAAGACAGCTTAGAACCATAGACTATATATATACAGGACTGCCAACTGTGAGCACCACGCCTATATTATTCAATTAAATAAGCCCGTACACCAAGGCGTCCTTGGTTGCAGTGTAGTGTTAGCAGAATGACTTCCGGTGAATTAGTTTACTATATAAAGAAACTATCACTAAAGATAAACACTACTTTCAAAAATATTTCTTAGTCATAATTTTAGTAACAGTGCTTTAGACATAGCCAGATTTTCATAAGAACAAAATCTGATTTACCAACTTTAAAAAAAAGAGCATTTACATAGATAGTGTTCTAACTAGTTGATATATATAATTAAAAACCCATTAAGCACTTTTTTCCAAGAACAAATTATAGTAGTGTGTATGGTCGTATATGTACATATAGTTTATAGCCATAGGTCACTAAGTCTGGGTCAAAGTTGACATGTTTACTACGTGTACAATTAATTTGTATTGAAGTAGGAACAATGATTCTAGAATTCTATTAGGTGAAGACACATTTGGAACAATCAATTTTTTTTATGGCTTTTAGAATAACTGGATGTTATTTAGGATTTAATTAGTTAAAAAAAATTAATAACTTACAGAGCTGAAAGTTTTATGCATATTTTTCAATTAGTCATAAATACACGATTGCTTATAATTTTTAATGGCTTAATTCTCCATTAATATATATATTATATATATATATATATATATATATATATATATATATATATATATATATATATATATATATATATATATATATATATATATATATATATATATGACCAAAGGAACGGAGTATCCAATACAGTTCGGGATCAGTAGCGCCGCAGGATCTGCCAGGCTGTAGAACGGTGTGCCTCAGTCTGCCTAAGGGTCACCAGCTCCTGATTTTTCCTCAGGGTTGTCTCCCGAAGCCTTTCCCGTGTTTGGGTATAGCCGCAGGGCAGCGGAGGTTTGGATTCAGAGTTTTCCTTCTCCTAGATGGGTAGCCAACCAAGGCTAACGAGCCCCTCCTGCCCGAAGCTTACTGGTTTAGGCGCCAGTTGCTTGACTTTGCGCCTTCTCCTGTCTGTGGTAACGGTTCCGCCAGGCTCAGTAACTGAGCCACACGTGAAGGCCAGCTGCGCGGAGAGAGGGGGAACTGCTATGTGGGCGACATCGTTCCGACCATAATCAATGCCCAGGCTTTCATCTCACTTATTCAAAGCCCTAACCCCAAAAAACTGGAGAGGACACTCCAGCTTCGCCTTTGGCGTCGGCCAAACACGGGAAGTGGCAGTCACCGGTTATAAGCTCAAATGCTCAATTGACGTAGAGCAGGGCGCCAGGGGCCACTTTCGTCGGTGGGAGGGATCCTAGGATTCCAATGGACTCCGCCTCAAGCTGGGCAGCCCCCAGCAAATAAGGTGCTGTCCCGTCATGCCTGTCTTCCTCGTTTGGGTACTCGAGGATAGGACAAAATCTGAAAAGCAGGCACAAAGCCAATGTACCAGTCGACATGAAGAAAAAAAAGAGGAGCTCCACTCTTAAACTGGGCACATGGAACGTGCGTACTCTACAAACTGGACTTAATGAAAACCTACAAGACATAGAAGATGTTAGAAAATCTGCAATAATAAACGATAAACTGTCCAGGCTCAAAGTAGACATTGCCGCCTTTCAGGAAACTCGTTTAGCTGACTCTGGATCAATCAAAGAAAAAGACTACTCCTTCTGGCAAGGCAAAGCCGAAAGTGAAGTAAGGGAACATGGCGTTGGTTTCGCAGTTAAGAACACACTGCTGAACACAGTAGAGCTGAAATGCAACGGTTCAGAAAGACTCCACACTACGCCTTAACACATTTATTGGACATGTGACTTTGATATGTGCCTACGCTCCTACTCCAGAGGCCAAAGATATGTTTTATGACAACCTTTCGTCTGCTCTTAGCGAGATCCCAACTACGGAACAGGTTATCACCTCGGCGACCTCAATGCACGCGTTGGATCTGATAACTCTGCATGGAACAGCTGTATTGGGCGTTTTGGTGTCGGAAAAGTAAATGAAAATGGACAAAGGCTCCTCGAGGTTTGCTCACTACACTCCCTCTGCGTCACTAATACCTATTTCAAGACTAAACCGCAGCACAGAGTATCTTGGCGGCACCCTTGCTCCAAACACTGGCACCAACTAGACCTAATCATGGTAAGACAAAAGTGCTTAAAATTTGTCAAGATTACCAGGTCCTACCACAGTGCAGACTGCGACACAGATCACTCCTTGGTATGTTGTAAGATCAATCTTCTCCCAAAAAAAATCCACCATACCAAGAAGATTGGAAGACCCCAATCGGATCTAAGCAAGATGTGTCACCCTGATCTCCAGATACAGTTTGCAGAATCTTTTGAACGCGAGTATAAAAATATCTCTGAAAATACAGCAACTGAAAAATGGGAACACCTCAAGTCCACCATACAAAAGACTTCCATGGAAATCTTTGGAAGACAAATTACAAAACAAAATGATTGGTTCGACTCTAAAGCAGTTATTTTAGCACCTGTCGTCAGAGCAAAGAGAGATGCACTCGCTACTTACAAGGCAAAACCTACCCAACGCAACCTGCTAAACCTGAAAGAAGCTAGAGCCAATGCACAGAGCACAGCAAGGATCTGTGCCAATGAATACTGGGTAGAGCTCAGTGAGAGTATTCAGCTCGCAGCCCAAGTGGGCAACATAAGAGGGATATACGAAGGAATCAAAAAGGCTCTCGGACCCTCCCAAAACAAGACACACCTCTGAAATCAGCCACTGGGGAAATTATCACAGACAAGTGCCAACAAATGCACAGATGGGTTGAACATTACTCTGAGCTCTACGCCACAACAAGCTCAGTCTCTGACTCAGCCCTTAAGGCCATCATACAATTACCCACAATGAACGAGCTAGATGAAACACCCACCCTTTGAGAGCTCAACAAAGCCATAGACAACATTGCTGCCCGCAAAGCACCGGGATGCGATGGTATCCCCCCCTCCAGATCTTCTAAAACAATGCAAAACTACTCTAATCCAACCTCTACACGAACTGCTTTGCAAATGTTGGCAAGAAGGTGCTGTGCCAAAAGACCTGCGGGATGCTAAAATCATTACACTGTATAAGAACAAAGGTGACAGAAGCGACTGCAACAATTACAGGGGAATCTCCCTCTTAAATATTGTAGGCAAAGTCTTTGCTCGAGTGATACTTCCCAGGCTACAAAAACTCTCTGATCGGGTCTATCCAGAATCACAATGCGGCTTTCGCTCAGGGAGATCCACGATTGACATGATTTTCTCCATCCGCCAACTCCAGGAAAAGTGCAGAGAACAAAGGATGCCTTTGTACATTGCGTTTATTGACCTGACAAAGGCCTTCGATCTAGTTAGCAGAGATGGCCTCTTTAAAATTTTACAGTAAATAGGCTGTACACCCAAGCTACTAAATGTAATCATATCTTTCCACCAAAATATGATGGGTACAGTGCAATTCAACGGTGCCAGCTCTGAAAGTTTCAGTATAAACAGCGGAGTTAAACAAGGATGTGTCCTGGCCCCAACCCTCTTTGGAATATTATTTTCACTGCTAATCCACAACGCGTTTGACAAATTCACTGAAGGCATCTATCTCCATTCCAGATTTGATGACAAACTCCTAAATATTGCCAGACTGAGGGCCAAAACTAAAATCAGAGCCACCCTCGTAAGAGATATGCTATTCGCGGATGACGCAGCGGTAGTGGCACACACACAAGAGAAACTTCAGTCACTAATGTCCCGCTTCTCTCAGGCCTGTAAAGAATATGGCTTGACTTTTAGCACGAAGAAAACAAACATGGGCGTAGCCAGGGGTTCCCCCCCCCCGAAATGAAATCCCCCATGCAAGGGGGGGGGATCGAAATTTAGTGACTGATTTTTTGCTTGATTTTGTTTATTTTAGGTGAGATTTTAATACTAAACTATAACTTGCCCTAGCACAGCAAAAGAAGTTTTGAGTTTAAAACCCCCTTCCAGGGATTTTTGAGTTTAAAACCCCCTACCAGGGGTTTTTGAGTTTAAAACCCCAATAAAGGGGGGTGAGTTTAAAACCCCTATAAGGGGGTTCGAGTTTTAAATCCCCCTACCAGGGGTTTTCGCAGTTTAATTCCCCTCTTCTATAACACAAAACAAAAAAATGCAAACGACAATGCCCCAAATTTCACGCGCACAGTTAAGGAAGATTTTGATTTTTAAACCACCTCCAAAATTTACGATAAACCCCCTCTTCAATATAAAAAAAGAAAATTACACACCCAAATTTCTATGAGCGTAGCCAAAGGGGTTTTGAGTTAACCCCCACCCCCTCTTCAGTAGGGTTTGGAAGCTAAAAAATACTTCTTCAATACCCGGTATAAAAAAACGCAAATTACGCACTCAAAATTTTATGAGCGTAGCTAAATGGGTTTTGACTCAGTTTTGAATATAAACCCCCCTTCAGCGGAGTTTGAAGCTAAAAATACCTCTTCAATATGAAAAAAATGCAAATTATACACTCAAAATGTAATGAATGTAGCTAAATGGGTTTTGACTCAGTTTTGAGTTTAAACCCCCTTTCAGCGGAGTTAAAAGGTAAAAAATACCTTAAAAACAAAGCAAATTATACACTCAACATGTTATGAGTGTATTCAAAGGGGTTTTGAGTTTAAATTCCCCTCCAGTAGACTTTGAAGCTAAAAAATGCCTCTTCAATATAAAAAAAAAAGAAAATTACAAACTCAGAAATCTATTAGCGTAGCCAAAGGGGTTTTGAGTTTAAACCCTCCGCAAGCGGGGTTCGAAGCTAAACAAATACATCTTCAATGTAAGAAAAAAGCAAATTACGCACTCAAAATGCTATGAGCGTTGCCAAAGGGAGTTTTGAGTTAAAACCCCCTTCAGAGTGGTTTGATGCTAAACAATACCTCTTTAATATAAAAAAAGCAAATTACACACTAAAATTATTTGAGCGTAGCCAAGACAATTGGGGGTTTTGAGTTTAAATCCCTCTCCTACAGATGGCTTTTTATAAAGTTTAAAACCCCTTTAGATGGTTTTGAGTTTAACATCCCCCTACAGAGCGTTTTGAGGTGGAAAACCTCTATCTTCAATATTATTCTAAAGCAAACTACAGTTACTAAATTCTATGACAGTAGCTAAATGGGGTTTTGAATTTTAAAAAAAACATAACTCCAGAGATTTTTTAGTTTAAAACCCCCAACAGATGATTTTGACGATAAAACTTCACTTTTGGATATAAAATTTAAAGCAAACTACAGTCACTTAATTCCAAGAGCGTATTCAAGAGAGTTTTTCACATTCCTACAAGTGGAGAGTCTCAATTAATAAAGTGCAGTGAATAAAACACTAAAAGTGGCTCAACAAAGATGGCTAAGACAGATTTTAGGAGTCAGTTATAGAGATCGGGTCTAAATCAAGGAAATCCTTTGCCGAACTGGGATTACTCCTTAGTAAGATTGTGACAGAGCATCGCATGAGGTTTGCGCGACATGTTCTCCGACAAAATGAATTAGGCATAAGAAGAGTTGCGATGACATCCTAGTACAATTTGGCGCCACACATTCATGGATGTCCTCAGAGCAGGTGGGAAGAGGCCTCAGACATTACCAGTGACAGATTTTATGGAAACAGCTTAACGGCAAATGCGTCGAACAGCGCGGGAGGGTCTAAGACAGTAAGAATAGCACATTAGGTTTTTGAAATAAAACTTTTCAATAGCAGGAAAATGCACTGTAGATACCTCAGAATATGCATTTTGTTGGCTATCAATATCAGAAATAGTGCTTGGCGGCGGGGCTCCGCCCCGAGCTGGGGGAGCTCCTAGCGCTCCCCCAGACCCCATTTCTGGTAATGGCGCGGAGTCTACAATTTTCCACTAACTCTAGGAAGAACCTATCCTAGAGCACAATAAGCGTCTTCCGAAAGAATGATGGGTCAGAATGTTATAAAGATTATATACACACACACACATATACATATACATTTTTTTTTCGCCGGGGGGGGGGGCGGAAAGAGAAATCCCCCTTAAACCCCACCCCGAAAAAAATGCAGGCTACTGCATGCTATCTTAAAAAAAAAACTACAAATAAATTTTAAAAAATAGGTATAGAATCTAGATGTAAATAAAAGTTGATAAAGATGCCAGTGTGTAGGCTCAGGGACTCACTATTGCTTTTTTTTTTTGACTGACTCACTCACAGACCTAACTTCTATCACCCATTATAGGCCTATAGGCTACCTAAGTAATAAATGACACGCTCAAAACTGTGTTGACTCTTTCATTAATCGCTTATTTAACTCATATTTATAGTATAGAATGTAAAAAGAAATTGTCAAATGTGATGAAAATAGAAATATATTATCCAAGCTGGCATCATCATTCAAACATCGTGAATGTTGTAAAATAAGTTTATACCGGAAGTACCTCGTCTCACATTTTGGAGTTGTACGAAACTTAATTTTATGCTTAGTTACCCTTAGTGTTGGCAGTCCTGTATATATATATAGTGTAGGCTTAGAACTAACCTGTACACGATTGAAGGATAAACACTATCGATAGGACTAGGCTCTCTTTCATGTTGAGTATCCTCTTTTAGCGTGAAATGTCGTCTAAGGGAAATAATCAAGATAATTAATTTTATAAATAGAAGAAGAAAAAAAAATCATTTATTATTTTATAAAATGATTTTCCATGAGAGGTGCAACGATTCGTAGAGGCAAACGAGTAGACCAATATAGATCATCAATGATCGATGAACTAATTAATGGATACATGAAACATATAATCAATAAGAAGTGCATTTGCATTTATTTATCTACTTACTTTCATACTAAAAAAAATTCACACTTTTTAACAAGAATTGTGTTATTTTAAGTGTAATCTTGCTGACAAATTCTCATTATGAATAATTACGAAGACGAATTAAAAAAAACTGCATCTAAAGAAATAACTTTGACATATTTCTTTTGTCGAAACCGTTGAATATCATTGTTATAGTTGAACTGTCACACCAAAAACAAATTACCATATTTGTTTCTGTTATTAGATATTAACCTAAAATCTGTCCATAATACAACATTGAAAGTATAAAAGCTAGAAATAAACTAGTTTTGAAGGATAGATTACTAAAACTGAGCTTTATACTAAATTACTCCATGTAAGCATAAAGAAAAAAAGAAACATAATTCTAATTGATAATATGCTATGATGTTTGTTCAACAAAAAAGAGTTATTGATCTCCCTTTTTTCCCGATTATTTGTCCAAGCCTTTCATTAAAGTATTTAACATCTATATTTGAGCATGATGAGAAATGTGCGGCGAATGTTTACCCTAGTAGAAGACTGCAATTATATCATCAGATAGCCTAAAAGTTAAACGTTCGTTAAGTCTTTGATGACGTAATGCAAATTTGAGGTCGTCATGAAGCAGACGATTAAAATAAAGTGATTTTTTTTATACCGGAAGTCAAATGATGCGTTATCTGTCATTAAATTCAATGCCTTTCTGCTTATTTAGGTTATATCTATATGAATTTTAAAGGATGGACAACTTTATTGTGCGAGTGTATCTATTTATATATTAAGGATAAAAAAAAGTCAATTTTTTAAAAATGTAATCGATTACTTTATTATGAAGGTGATAATAATTTGTGATTTCTTATTCTATGTATATCTTGTAATGCTTCTCTATCAAAAGGAATTTTCTCTACTCTTTTACACAGATACAGTTGATTCGAGTGCATGAATTTCCGCTGCACCCGTGTTTAAAATATTAAAAAATGAAGGCCTAAGCTAAAAAAAAACTCTACAATGTAATACTATTTTAATCAAACACATTTTCTGAAATAATTAATAGCCTTCATCTTCTTCTTCTTCTTCTTATATAATACAGACGTTACTTCAAAAAAGAAGATGATTACGTCCTACGCGTCATGCATATTAACCAATGACTTAAATTCTGCCAAGTCACTGGTTTTTCTGGCTAGCTCAGGCAACCCATTCCATGCTCTAATAGCACTAGGGAAGAAGGAGTATTTGTACAAATTTGTCCTAGCATATGGGACGAGGAATGTGCCTTTATTTTTGTGTCTTTCAGAGTATTTTATTAAATTTTGTTTTTGTATTTGAAGATTATGGTTCAGTGTTTTATGTATATTTGCTACTTTACTTTTGAGTTGTTGAGAGTGCTACTAGTTGGCTTCCTCCTTTTAGGGCTTACATACGTAGCGATTAAAAAGCAACATAAGGCCTATATTTTGCATAAAGATATAAACTTCACTGTATGCGCACGTACATTTTCGATTCAGTAACAAACTTAACGATTTTGAGGACAAGGTGGACCCAGAACTGGATGCCCATCATAGGATATATATATTTTATAGAAATGCCCGGACTGATTTTGACATATTCTTTTGGTTTTCTAAATATGAAATCAATAACTTTGATTTACATTAATGGGGGTTAATTGGTTTTTACAACGCACAGAGAGTTATTGAACTTGTTGAAAGGCCACTGTTTCCTTCAGTGATGTTTCGATCGATACGATGGAGAGTCTTTGTGTCATTTCTGCATGCAGCTGCTTGTGCCTCTTGGTCCTTCTGTTCATTCCAGTCCCGTTTATCTCGCTTTGATTTTAGAAATTTGATACTATATGATTTGACATGATACAAATTATTATGTAAGTTCTTAACATGATATTTTTGCTTTCGAAATGCCGTTCTGTTTCAGTAATGACAGCATCTTATGAACTCCCGATTCTAAGAGTTTATAAAATTAAAAAATCTTTCCGCGAAAGTCAATGAACTACTGTAGCTCCTATCTCACTCTTTGTTCTTATACCAAAGACAGAGTATTGTGTTTTCTTTTTAAATTGTATGGCACGATAGCTACTGGAGACCAATGAGCAAACAAAGGATACAGCGATTGGAAGCACCTTGGTAATAAACTTTAGCAGCACGATGACGTGTAAATCACGTGGTTGAATTGAGCTCTGAGAATGTCCAATGGTAGTACAATGGACCATGATACTAGAACAAATTAAACAAAGAAAAGGTGCAACCTTAACAACAAGCAATTGCCAAACATGGGTCAATTTTAGGCTTGGTTGAGAATAACTTGAGATGCTGGCCAAACTCGACTCAGCCGTCTTCAACTAATAAGAACGTCGAGGCTCACGACCATTATTAAATCGATATAGGATTCAAAACGAGCTGCTTAACATTATCTGCCCTATAGATTGCAATGTCTGAAAGGGGAACTTTATCCGGTGTACACAATACGTAAATATTGATACCTATAGTAGTTTCATAAATCAGACAATGTGTTTGATTTGGTGTTGATGTTTTTGTACTATTTAGCACTATTTAGCACAAAGTAATTGTATTTAGTTCGCAACTGTTATCTTTGACTATGAACTCTTTGGCTTTGTTGAACTTCTCTGTTCATTTCGAAATGAATTTTCTGACTTTATGTTCCATTTAATCGTCACCACATTGCTATATATCGCTTTCTATTCTTTTTCTTTCTCTTTTACTGAATTTTATTGCTTAAAGAACATTAAACGGGATCTTAAAAATCCAAGTGTAGACAAAGAGGTCACTGTGGTGAACGTTAACCTAAGAATCCCCAATCCACAAGAAGAGACAGTTAAATTGCTTCGTTAACTAATTTGAAAGAATTTTGTTTATACAGTTATGCTAACCACACTTTTGTGTCAGTCAATATTTAGTATGGCTGTTTACCATCACTTTCTTTTGTCCACGAAATCCAAAAGATACAATGGAAGAAGGAGATCAGTGACCTGATCTTTATGTCAATATGGACACGACGCCAGCACTTAACCTTTGTAAAGTTCTCAGTCTGTTTCATACACGTATGGTGATAAATGAGTCTGTATGAGCCTACAGTGGCGACCTTGGTGGCGGAGATCTGGGGCGCCAGAAGGGGCCTACGATATGGAGATTCTCTTGTTGCCATCAACAAATATGCAGGACCACACTGTTCCCTGGAGGGAAGGCCCTTGCGAGTCATAGGGAGCTTGTGGTGTGGCCATAGAGTTTTTTGACATTGGTTAGCAGGTCATCATGGGGTCCGATTTCTGTATTAATCCTGTTTCTAATTTCTTCATTCGTTATGCGTTCTTTGCGAAACCTGGGATTTAACTATATCAGGCCGTTGGTCGAACAAACAATACAACATTATGGGCAACACTTTCGACACAAGCAGGTCTCTTCTTTTTGTATCGGCAGAGGTAGGGTTGTAGTTGTTGATAGTTTGTAGTTCACAGTTTCTGATATACTGGATGAAAATATTGAAACCTGCCTATTTTTACCTTACATGGCGGACCACTTCGGTGCCGATTTTGAGTTTGTGTTTCCTGTTTTTGTAACCTTTTTTTTTCGGAATCTAAAACTTGTTACTCAATATAAAAGCCTTTATATAGCACCTATTTTCTATACCGATCAACATTAAATTTCTTGGCGTGATATTTTGGTTTCGAGTTGAAGTTAGTGAAGTTAATGAAGTTGAGGTTAGTGTTATGGAGTGTGTGTGTGTGTGTGTTTGAGTGTGTGTGTGTTTCTATGGTGTTGGTGAGAAGAAGTGCGCGATTGGTTGATGGCTTTATAGTGTGATTGACGAAGGTAAACGGCATTGTCGTCATCTGTTTTGGGGAGGACAGACGACTCCAGATTGCTAAGAGTGTAAAGACGTGTTTTTGTAGTGAGTTCAATATATCAGTTTATATTATCACTAAAGTCTACTACATTGATTTCATTGTATCTCAAGTTAAATTTATCTATATTGTTATAAAAGTTCTATTTACTTTTGTTCATAAAGAAGTTATTTAATTTATTTCAAGTTTGTACAAGTGGAGATCTAATACCGCCTACAGCGATTTAGTTGTCTACCAGCAGCTTGGTGCTACAAGTGAAGATCTAATACCGCCTACAGCGATTTAGTTGTCTACCAGCAGCTTGGTGCTACAAGTGAAAATCTAATACCGCCTACAGCGATTTAGTTGTCTACCAGCAGCTTGGTGCTACAAGTGAACAACCGTTAACAGCAGTTAGGCCCCACATATGACACTTGCTAAGAACCCCGTGTGTTGGTAAGGCCGCTTTGGCTGTTTACCAAAATTAAGAAAATCGATTTGATACTACACAGAAATGAAAGCTTGAACACAAAAAAAATGTTTCTAGAGAAAATAAGATGTATTTAACCCGTCAATGCGTTTACAATATTCTCTTTCATCATCTAAATTTAAGATGATCCTTTTTAGCAAAAGTTAAATACGTCCTTTGCGTACCCAAGTGTCAATTTAGTTGTGCATGTTGATTAGATAAGTAAACTCATACTAATTTTAGTCATTGGTTGACTGGTTTAGTCAGGCAACCCGTTCTATGCATACTAATAAGAAATGTGTCTTTATATTTGTGTCTTTCTGTGTATGTTAGTTGGTTACGTTTTTTTTTTTATGTTTTGCATTTTTATTAGTTTTTTTTCTTTTTGTATTTATAAATTATGGTCAAAAATTATAACGTAGAATCGCTACTTTACTTTATGTCTTAGGTGTTGGAGTGACTTTCAGTTTAGTGAGTGTACTATTGGTTTTACTTCAGTGATTTATTATAAACCTAATGGCGCTTTTATGCATCTGTTCAGTTTCTTTGTTTTCTTGAATTGAGAGGTATCAAACAAAAAGACGCAGTTTGTATTATTGGTCTAAACAAGGTTAAATAGCATTTCGGTTTTATGTTTTTGTTTGAAAGGTTGCCAGGTAAACAGCGAAACGTCATACCCGAGGCTGAAAAAGAAATTGGTCACATCTAATTTGTGGAAGAAAGAGATAAGCTGAAGAGATCTTAAGTGGGAGAGAGAGACATACAGACACACTGAGAGGTAGAACAGTAGCGATGAAAGTGTAAAATGAAAGAGAGAGAGAGAGAGACAGTGAGAGGATAAGTAAAAAAATAAAGCTCCTCTTTTAAAGTTTGTGGTCTATAGGACGGATAATCTAACGGTCATCTGTTTCTGTGGCCTACGGTTAACGAGAATGCCATGTGGCCAGCACAACGACCAACCGCTTTACTTTTCCACAATGAACCCAAAACAAAAAATCCTAGTCTTCACCAGGATTCGAACCCAGGACCCCCGGTTCGAAAGCCAAACACTCAGCCACCGTCTTTGCAAATACATTTAGAAAGCAAAAATCCAATAAAACATTGTGACGACTCTCTTTGTCTTAAGCATTAACTAAAACACATTGCTCTAAGACAAACGAAACAAAATCGTTATGTCTGAGTGTCAAATCGATATTGCTTGTTGTTAAAGAAAACGAAAGACACAAATATCGAAAAGTAAAATTGCATTTCTAAGGATTCTGGGGGAATAAAAAAAATTTGAGTACGCTTCGTTTAGCCCCCTTTCCACTTGCGTCTCTTATGTAAACACTGTGTTATTACATAATAATTCAATATCAGGGCTGTATTAAAGTAGATCAAGTGGTACTCTTATGTCTGGCCCTACAGGGGTTTTGAATATCTTTAATCGATTAAAAAAAGGGAAACTCAAGTTATCATTTACAAGATTGATCACAGATGATGATTACATAACCAAGATGTTGTAGGTGTGGCTAAGAGTGACATTAACCCCTTGTCTACCCACCAAGGCATCTGAAGTTCAAATCCTGACCTGAGGAGACTTCCTGTTTTCTGAGAGGCAGCACGAAAGCTTTCTCCCAGATCTCCCAAATCCCCACAAAAGAGAATGGGTCGTGGCACATTGGAAGCTGCCAAATAAGTGGCATCAGTTCTCTTAATCTCATTTAACAAAATAAGAAACACCAGTTATAGAAAAGTGTTGTTTTAAAGAAATTTTAGGAAGAGAATTATAAAAATTTACAAAAATACAGAAAGCTAAAACAAATAGAAACTTCGTATCTAATTCATGGTTACAAATGTTAAAAACTCAAAATACATAAGTGTTATAATAAATCGAATTCGAGTAACGACTGGGATTTTTTATTTCGGGATCTTTGGGCGCCTCTGAGTCCACCCAGCTCTAATGGGTACCTGAAATTAATTGGGGAAAGGTAACGGCGATTGGTCGTTGTGCTAGCCACACGACACCCTCGTTAACCGTGGGCCACAGGAACATAAACAATTATTTAAGGGGACTAAACACAACAAATTTAGCCATATCTGTGAATACAGAAGTATTAGATTCCCTTGTTGCTATTAAACAAAATAATGAATAACCAGTAATTAATTGTCTAATTGATTACTTTTTTAAAAACTGATTCATGTCTTGTCTATTTGGATGAATATTTGTGAGAATTGGTGTGGAAGAAATAAATTATACACACTTTTTACCAGACGGGCAGACAGATAGAGTGAGCTGATATAAGCTTTATAAAATATTTTTAAAAACTTATCTAAGGCAAACAACTTCGCATTTAGAACTATAACACTAAAGAATGTAGAAGTTATTTTGTTTTTTCGATATCAAACAAACAATTAATTGACTAATTGGTTAATTTGTTAATTGAGTCATGGTTTGTTAAGTACAATAAATAAATGTTGAAAATTTTAACCTCATCCGACAATGTTTGTGGGAGAAATCATGTGAACAATTATTTAAAGGAACCAAATCCTAGATGTTTAGCCATATCCCTGAATACTGTAGGATTAATTTCCATTGTTGGTATCAAACAAAAAAAATAAATTACTACTAGTTAATAAACTAATTGGTTAATTTTTTTTATTGATTCATGTCTTCTCTATGCTAATGAATATTTGTGTTAAGTTTCAACTTGATCCGAGAATGGGTGTGGGAGAAATAACGCATACAAACCTTTTAGCAGACAAAGTAAGTTCATATAAGCTTTGCAAAAATATTATGAAATATATGCAGTGTTCAATATAATTCCTACACAATATAGCTCATTCCCATAGACGATATATCCTAATTTAAAAAAAAAAACATTTCTCCATAATGTTTATAAAAGAGAGAAACTATCATTCTCTAGATATTAACCATAGACATAACTTAGACATAACTTAGATATAACATAGATAGGGCCTATAACCTAGACATACTTAGCATAGATATAACCTAGATATAACTTAACATTAGATATGAATATTCATGTATTTAATAACTTCAGAAAATGCAAAACAATACTTTTTTTAAAAAAAGCTTATAGAATCTATTATGTACAGTCGTGTCATTTAGCTTGGATCAGTCATGTAGATAAATTTGAAATAGATTTAGATAAAATATAATACATTTGTGCGATTACAAATATTCTTACCAACTGTTTTTGTTTTGCGCAATTTCATGCATTTAGGTTTCTCAATACGCTATGATCCAATCACTTGTCTGGAACAGTTAGAAAAGGGTAAGGGTATATCTGGGTGATCGCTTTTTAAATGTATTTATTTTTAAAAAGTGAGCGACTGAACTCGAGGGTTAAGGCCACCTCGGACTCTTCGAGCCAACGCGGTAACTGCGTATGAAAATATGTTTTATAGCTATTTATAGTTATTTAAATAAAAATTCTTTGCACAAACAATAAAGGGGCTAATTCAGATTTACCACCTCATAAGTCAAGTAAAATTTCTTTCCCTTGTTCGAGATACTAAACAAAATAATAATTACCAATAGTTAATAAACTAATTAGTTTTTTATTATTTAATTCCTGTTTTGGCATGTAAAAGAAATAATTGCAAAATTTCAGCTTGATCCGAGATTGGGTATGGTAGAAATAACGTGTACAAACATTTTTTACCAGACAGACAGACAAACAGAGGTGATACAAGATTAGTAAAAAATGAAAGCGATTTTCCTTTTCCTGTAGGCTAAGATTTGTCTTCAATCTTTTTGTGCTAGGCAGAGCAAGGAACTAGACGTTTTGAAATACTAAGGCTTTAATTTGATTAAAATATTTTGATCAGAAAGGGAAATCTTGAGTTTAAATCTCTGCGTTTGTGTGTCTTGATATATGGTATAAGAGTAAAAATTAATGGCAATGTCTTCCATTCCGAAGATTAAGGTTGAGTGCAGTGTTTCACATGACTACCCAAACCCAGTTACGACTAGCATATTTTGATTATTTTTCCTCAATTCGTCTTGATTAAGTTGTCGTCTGCTGGAGGTCTATTTAAATAATAACAGGTGCAAATGACGTGTAACAATCTAGTGCAATATATTGTCTACACATGCAAGCTTCCATTGCTTTCCAGTTATGAAAACGTTAAACTATGGTTCTTTTATAATAAGGTAGGCCAGTAGGCTCGAACCCAGACCTATAGAGTACACAGAGTTTTGCACTGACGTAAACCATAAAGCTGACACAATTAACGCTGGAGTTGCACAGGGTGGCGCAGTCAGCGTAGCTTGTGATCCCTTTGGCTGTGGCCAACGCTAGTGGAATTTTGTTGTTCTGAAAGCCGCTGGTAAGCGTCCATGTAAACACAGAGGCTTCAAGCGCATTCACTTTGCAAGGTCCTGGGAAAAGAGAATTCAAACACAAATTTAATGATGTCGATTTTAACAGTTAAATAATAATTTTTTTTTTTTTTTTATTATCTAAGTTAAGGGAGGAGTGGTGGATGATCAAGTTGAAACTTTGCTCAATTATTCAGTTACCAAAATAAAATAAAAAACAAGAATCAATAAAAAAAATTTAATAAAACAAATAAGTTAATTTAACAGTGGTAATTTTGTTTGAAATCGAAAAGGCGAAATAAATCTGACAATACTGAGAGCTAATATCATATATGGCCGTAAACGTGGAGATCTTCCAGGTTCTCCTTTCATACCTTGCGATCTATAGTGCGGCTGATGTAAATGTCACCTGTTCTGTGGTCCACGGTTGAGAGTGTCATGTGGCCAGCACAACGACCAACCGCCTTTACTTTTGACCAACTATTGTCAGGTACTCATTCATGCTGTGTGGACTCAGCACCCTAAAGATCCCCAATTAAAAATCCCAGGATTCAAACCCGGAACCCCCGGTCTGGAAGCCAAGCGCTTTAGCAGTCAGCCATCGCACTTCCAGCATAGATTAAAGAAATATATATACATACATAATATACATAATATTATACATAATATAAAGACTACACATAAAAGTAAATCAGCTGATAATCAGACAGTTGACGCAAAGCAACAGTATTCCAACAGTTATGCATGATTGATTAATAGAACTACTCAGTCGCTCAACTCCATTACGCTGATTAAAACACTCAATCATCCTGACTTGTTGAATCATTCAGTTATAGAGTGTCCTGTTTAAGAGCTCCATAAAACGTCAAACCTGCGCAAATAGAAAGCAACAATGCGATGAAAATGATCTAAGGGAGATAAATTTTCAAGACAGTAATCTCCTCTTTGTTTAAGAACAGGTTTACATTCTTTAACCCAGTAATGCCCAACCTAATTCGACCTACGGTCAATTTTATTTCCGGCACGCGTGTCGCGGGCCACACGGCCAAAAATGTACAAAAATGAAATGAAATTTGCTTGGAAAAATATTATTAAAAACCTTTGGATTTATTACTTATATTCTTAAATGGGATATCTGAAAGTTATCTTTTTTTTAAACGCAGTATAAAATAAATTGATTTCTGTTATTCTACTGTGAGCAACATTGTAGCTGGCTTACTAGCGACTCATTTTCTTGTCTCTTTTTAGTAAATATTCCCGACGATGCCGTCATTTTTGTTTGATAAAGGCCCTGTATATGTTGTTGTTTTATTTAAACAGCCACACTTTCTATATAAAACAAACATGTTGGCTTATTATCATGTTCCCCAGAAAAGTAAAGATCCGTTCACTTGTCCTGCTAGATTCTAAATTCCGAGTCCACTTGTAGTTTCTTCGGCTCTCCCGTTTCATAAACGTATAAATGTTAAAGGTCATTGTATCAATCCATTGGAGAAAAAAATGAGGACCCTAAACCTTTTTTTGGAGGGGGGGAGGATTTTTTACACTTTGTGCCGACATTTTGGGGGGCCGGATGAAACCACGTCGCGGCCTGATGTGGACGGCGGGCCGTATTCTGGGTATCAATGCTTTAAGCTATAAAAATGTAAGAGCATAGGAAAATAAGAAAATGCGATATGGAGTAATGTTGAAGCGATGCAATGTAGACCTAAAGAAAAACGTATTTAAAAAAAAAAGAAGAATGGATAGATTATAGGACTAAACAGCAGCATAAGTAAAATATCAAAAAATCTAAAGGGGAAGTACTCTGTCTTTCAAACTATATCTACCAATAATGTAGTAGTTTTTTCCCTTAGTCGATGCCAAAAAAAAATAATTAATTACCAATAATTAATTGAATAATTAAGTATTTTTGTTTATTGATTCATGTTTTGTTAGGTACAATAGATAATTGTTAAAAGTATCAACTCGATCGGAGATTGCGTGAGGGAGAAATAGCGTTAACAATTATTTAAGGGGAATAAACCCAACACTTCTTGCTATAAACAAAATAATTAATAACCAGTAATTGATTGTCTAGTTGGTTAAAAGTGTCATTGATTCATGTCTTGTCTATACCAAAAAATAAATGTGCGAAAGTTTCAACTTGATCCGCTAATGGGTGTGGGAGAAATATCGTGTACACACTTTCCACCAGACGTACAGAGAGACAGAGTGAGTTGGTCTAAGCTTTGTAAAAACAAATGACAAGGACATCATATTATAAAAGCACTACGATAACAAACAATATATAAAAGAATACTTTATTACAGATTTATATATGTGAAAAAAAACTGCACATTACAGCAATATCTCTCAATAGTGTAAGTTTTATTTCCCCATTTTTTTTATGTCAGCCAGAATTTATTTAGCACCACTAATAAATTAATTGATTGGTTAATGTTTTGATTGATTCGTGTTTTTACTATGGACAATAAATAGTTGTGTAGAATTTTAACTTGACACGAGAATGGGAGATGGGAGAAATAATGTGTACAAAAAGAGAGACAGGTTAATGTTTTGATTGATTCGTGTTTTTACTATGGACAATAAATAGTTGTGTAGAATTTTAACTTGACACGAGAATGGGAGATGGGAGAAATAATGTGTACAAAAAGACAGACATTCAGACAGACGAAATGGAGAGCTGCCTGTTTTGGAAACCACTGCGCATTTCATCTCGTATTTAGGTCTATTCATTTGAACACTCCAACATAACAATGAAAACAGGGAGATGAAGTGAGTTGATGAAAGTTTCTAAAAATTAGTTCAAGCTACAAGCGAAAAATCTTAGAATTTTTAGTTAACAGTGCTAAAAAATGCTGAAAAAATATCGAAAACCTTTTAACATGAAGAAATCTTCAACATTTCCTGTATTCTGTACACCAGATACACCAATAAGTAATCAAAGATGAAAATCAGTAATATCAACCTAATAACTTGAGAAATAAGACAGCTTAGAACCATAGACTATATATATACAGGACTGCCAACTGTGAGCACCACGCCTATATTATTCAATTAAATAAGCCCCGTACACCAAGGCGTCCTTGGTTGCAGTGTAGTGTTAGCAGAATGACTTCCGGTGAATTAGTTTACTATATAAAGAAACTATCACTAAAGATAAACACTACTTTCAAAAATATTTCTTAGTCATAATTTTAGTAACAGTGCTTTAGACATAGCCAGATTTTCATAAGAACAAAATCTGATTTACCAACTTTAAAAAAAAGAGCATTTACATAGATAGTGTTCTAACTAGTTGATATATATAATTAAAAACCCATTAAGCACTTTTTTCCAAGAACAAATTATAGTAGTGTGTATGGTCGTATATGTACATATAGTTTATAGCCATAGGTCACTAAGTCTGGGTCAACGTTGACATGTTTACTACGTGTACAAGTAATGTGTATTGAAGTAGGAACAATGATTCTAGAATTCTATCAGGTGAAGACACATTTGGAACAATCAATTTTTTTTATGGCTTTTAGAATAACTGGATGTTATTTAGGATTTAATTAGTTAAAAAAAATTAATAACTTACAGAGCTGAAAGGTTTATGCATATTTTTCAATTAGTCATAAATACACGATTGCTTATAATTTTTAATGGCTTAATTCTCCATTAATATATATATATATATATATATATATATATATATATATATATATATATATATATATATATATATATATATGACCAAAGGAACGGAGTATCCAATACAGTTCGGGATCAGTAGCGCCGCAGGATCTGCCAGGCTGTAGAACGGTGTGCCTCAGTCTGCCTAAGGGTCACCAGCTCCTGATTTTTCCTCAGGGTTGTCTCCCGAAGCCTTTCCCGTGTTTGGGTATAGCCGCAGGGCAGCAGAGGTTTGGATTCAGAGTTTTCCTTCTCCTAGATGGGTAGCCAACCAAGGCTAACGAGCCCCTCCTGCCCGAAGCTTACTGGTTTAGGCGCCAGTTGCTTGACTTTGCGCCTTCTCCTGTCTGTGGTAACGGTTCCGCCAGGCTCAGTAACTGAGCCACACGTGAAGGCCAGCTGCGCGGAGAGAGGGGGAACTGCTATGTGGGCGACATCGTTCCGACCATAATCAATGCCCAGGCTTTCATCTCACTTATTCAAAGCCCTAACCCCAAAAAACTGGAGAGGACACTCCAGCTTCGCCTTTGGCGTCGGCCAAACACGGGAAGTGGCAGTCACCGGTTATAAGCTCAAATACTCAATTGACGTAGAGCAGGGCGCCAGGGGCCACTTTCGTCGGTGGGAGGGATCCTAGGATTCCAATGGACTCCGCCTCAAGCTGGGCAGCCCCCAGCCAATAAGGTGCTGTCCCGTCATGCCTGTCTTCCTCGTTTGGGTACACGAGGATAGGACAAAATCTGAAAAGCAGGCACAAAGCCAATGTACCAGTCGACATGAAGAAAAAAAAGAGGAGCTCCACTCTTAAACTGGGCACATGGAACGAGCGTACTCTACAAACTGGACTTAATGAAAACCTACAAGACATAGAAGATGTTAGAAAATCTGCAATAATAAACGAGGTTTGCTCACTACACTCCCTCTGCGTCACTAATACCTATTTCAAGACTAAACCGCAGCACAGAGTATCTTGGCGGCACCCTTGCTCCAAACACTGGCACCAACTAGACCTAATCATGGTAAGACAAAAGTGCTTAAAATTTGTCAAGATTACCAGGTCCTACCACAGTGCAGACTGCGACACAGATCACTCCTTGGTATGTTGTAAGATCAATCTTCTCCCAAAAAAAATCCACCATACCAAGAAGATTGGAAGACCCCAATCGGATCTAAGCAAGATGTGTCACCCTGATCTCCAGATACAGTTTGCAGAATCTTTTGAACGCGAGTATAAAAATATCTCTGAAAATACAGCAACTGAAAAATGGGAACACCTCAAGTCCACCATACAAAAGACTTCCATGGAAATCTTTGGAAGACAAATTACAAAACAAAATGATTGGTTCGACTCTAAAGCAGTTATTTTAGCACCTGTCGTCAGAGCAAAGAGAGATGCACTCGCTACTTACAAGGCAAAACCTACCCAACGCAACCTGCTAAACCTGAAAGAAGCTAGAGCCAATGCACAGAGCACAGCAAGGATCTGTGCCAATGAATACTGGGTAGAGCTCAGTGAGAGTATTCAGCTCGCAGCCCAAGTGGGCAACATAAGAGGGATATACGAAGGAATCAAAAAGGCTCTCGGACCCTCCCAAAACAAGACACACCTCTGAAATCAGCCACTGGGGAAATTATCACAGACAAGTGCCAACAAATGCACAGATGGGTTGAACATTACTCTGAGCTCTACGCCACAACAAGCTCAGTCTCTGACTCAGCCCTTAAGGCCATCATACAATTACCCACAATGAACGAGCTAGATGAAACACCCACCCTTTGAGAGCTCAACAAAGCCATAGACAACATTGCTGCCCGCAAAGCACCGGGATGCGATGGTATCCCCCCCTCCAGATCTTCTAAAACAATGCAAAACTACTCTAATCCAACCTCTACACGAACTGCTTTGCAAATGTTGGCAAGAAGGTGCTGTGCCAAAAGACCTGCGGGATGCTAAAATCATTACACTGTATAAGAACAAAGGTGACAGAAGCGACTGCAACAATTACAGGGGAATCTCCCTCTTAAATATTGTAGGCAAAGTCTTTGCTCGAGTGATACTTCCCAGGCTACAAAAACTCTCTGATCGGGTCTATCCAGAATCACAATGCGGCTTTCGCTCAGGGAGATCCACGATTGACATGATTTTCTCCATCCGCCAACTCCAGGAAAAGTGCAGAGAACAAAGGATGCCTTTGTACATTGCGTTTATTGACCTGACAAAGGCCTTCGATCTAGTTAGCAGAGATGGCCTCTTTAAAATTTTACAGTAAATAGGCTGTACACCCAAGCTACTAAATGTAATCATATCTTTCCACCAAAATATGATGGGTACAGTGCAATTCAACGGTGCCAGCTCTGAAAGTTTCAGTATAAACAGCGGAGTTAAACAAGGATGTGTCCTGGCCCCAACCCTCTTTGGAATATTATTTTCACTGCTAATCCACAACGCGTTTGACAAATTCACTGAAGGCATCTATCTCCATTCCAGATTTGATGACAAACTCCTAAATATTGCCAGACTGAGGGCCAAAACTAAAATCAGAGCCACCCTCGTAAGAGATATGCTATTCGCGGATGACGCAGCGGTAGTGGCACACACACAAGAGAAACTTCAGTCACTAATGTCCCGCTTCTCTCAGGCCTGTAAAGAATATGGCTTGACTTTTAGCACGAAGAAAACAAACATGGGCGTAGCCAGGGGTTCCCCCCCCCGAAATGAAATCCCCCCTGCAAGGGGGGGGGATCGAAATTTAGTGACTGATTTTTTGCTTGATTTTGTTTATTTTAGGTGAGATTTTAATACTAAACTATAACTTGCCCTAGCACAGCAAAAGAAGTTTTGAGTTTAAAACCCCCTTCCAGGGATTTTTGAGTTTAAAACCCCCTACCAGGGGTTTTTGAGTTTAAAACCCCAATAAAGGGGGGTGAGTTTAAAACCCCTATAAGGGGTTCGAGTTTTAAATCCCCCTACCAGGGGTTTTCGCAGTTTAATTCCCCTCTTCTATAACACAAAACAAAAAAATGCAAACGACAATGCCCCAAATTTCACGCGCACAGTTAAGGAAGATTTTGATTTTTAAACCACCTCCAAAATTTACGATAAACCCCCTCTTCAATATAAAAAAAGAAAATTACACACCCAAATTTCTATGAGCGTAGCCAAAGGGGTTTTGAGTTAACCCCCACCCCCTCTTCAGTAGGGTTTGGAAGCTAAAAAATACTTCTTCAATACCCGGTATAAAAAAACGCAAATTACGCACTCAAAATTTTATGAGCGTAGCTAAATGGGTTTTGACTCAGTTTTGAATATAAACCCCCCTTCAGCGGAGTTTGAAGCTAAAAATACCTCTTCAATATGAAAAAAATGCAAATTATACACTCAAAATGTAATGAATGTAGCTAAATGGGTTTTGACAGTTTTGAGTTTAAACCCCCTTTCAGCGGAGTTAAAAGGTAAAAAATACCTTAAAAACAAAGCAAATTATACACTCAACATGTTATGAGTGTATTCAAAGGGGTTTTGAGTTTAAATTCCCCTCCAGTAGACTGAAGCTAAAAAATGCCTCTTCAATATAAAAAAAAAAGAAAATTACAAACTCAGAAATCTATTAGCGTAGCCAAAGGGGTTTTGAGTTTAAACCCTCCGCAAGCGGGGTTCGAAGCTAAACAAATACATCTTCAATGTAAGAAAAAAGCAAATTACGCACTCAAAATGCTATGAGCGTTGCCAAAGGGAGTTTTGAGTTAAAACCCCCTTTAGAGTGGTTTGATGCTAAACAATACCTCTTTAATATAAAAAAAGCAAATTACACACTAAAATTATTTGAGCGTAGCCAAGACAATTGGGGGTTTTGAGTTTAAATCCCTCTCCTACAGATGGCTTTTTATAAAGTTTAAAACCCCTCTAGATGGTTTTGAGTTTAACATCCCCCTACAGAGCGTTTTGAGGTGGAAAACCTCTATCTTCAATATTATTCTAAAGCAAACTACAGTTACTAAATTCTATGACAGTAGCTAAATGGGGTTTTGAATTAAAAAAAAAACATAACTCCAGAGATTTTTTAGTTTAAAACCCCCAACAGATGATTTTGACGATAAAACTTCACTTTTGGATATAAAATTTAAAGCAAACTACAGTCACTTAATTCCAAGAGCGTATTCAAGAGAGTTTTTCACATTTCTACAAGTGGAGAGTCTCAATTAATAAAGTGCAGTGAATAAAACACTAAAAGTGGCTCAACAAAGATGGCTAAGACAGATTTTAGGAGTCAGTTATAGAGATCGGGTCTAAATCAAGGAAATCCTTTGCCGAACTGGGATTACTCCTTAGTAAGATTGTGACAGAGCATCGCATGAGGTTTGCGCGACATGTTCTCCGACAAAATGAATTAGGCATAAGAAGAGTTGCGATGACATCCTAGTACAATTTGGCGCCACACATTCATGGATGTCCTCAGAGCAGGTGGGAAGAGGCCTCAGACATTACCAGTGACAGATTTTATGGAAACAGCTTAACGGCAAATGCGTCGAACAGCGCGGGAGGGTCTAAGACAGTAAGAATAGCACATTAGGTTTTTGAAATAAAACTTTTCAATAGCAGGAAAATGCACTGTAGATACCTCAGAATATGCATTTTGTTGGCTATCAATATCAGAAATAGTGCTTGGCGGCGGGGCTCCGCCCCGAGCTGGGGGAGCTCCTAGCGCTCCCCCAGACCCCATTTCTGGTAATGGCGCGGAGTCTACAATTTTCCACTAACTCTAGGAAGAACCTATCCTAGAGCACAATAAGCGTCTTCCGAAAGAATGATGGGTCAGAATGTTATAAAGATTATATACACACACACACATATACATATACATTTTTTTTTCGCCGGGGGGGGGCGGAAAGAGAAATCCCCCTTAAACCCCACCCCGAAAAAAATGCAGGCTACTGCATGCTATCTTAAAAAAAAAACTACAAATAAATTTAAAAAAATAGGTATAGAATCTAGATGTAAATAAAAGTTGATAAAGATGCCAGTGTGTAGGCTCAGGGACTCACTATTGCTTTTTTTTTTGACTGACTCACTCACAGACCTAACTTCTATCACCCATTATAGGCCTATAGGCTACCTAAGTAATAAATGACACTCTCAAAACTGTGTTGACTCTTTCATTAATCGCTTATTTAACTCATATTTATAGTATAGAATGTAAAAAGAAATTGTCAAATGTGATGAAAATAGAAATATATTATCCAAGCTGGCAGCATCATTCAAACATCGTGAATGTTGTAAAATAAGTACCTCGTCTCACATTTTGGAGTTGTACGAAACTTAATTTTATGCTTAGTTACCCTTAGTGTTGGCAGTCCTGTATATATATATAGTGTAGGCTTAGAACTAACCTGTACACGATTGAAGGATAAACACTATCGATAGGACTAGGCTCTCTTTCATGTTGAGTATCCTCTTTTAGCGTGAAATGTCGTCTAAGGGAAATAATCAAGATAATTAATTTTATAAATAGAAGAAGAAAAAAAAATCATTTATTATTTTATAAAATGATTTTCCATGAGAGGTGCAACGATTCGTAGAGGCAAACGAGTAGACCAATATAGATCATCAATGATCGATGAACTAATTAATGGATACATGAAACATATAATCAATAAGAAGTGCACAGCTTCACCAATATGTATAAATGATGTTAAATTTTTTTTTAAAAAAGGCTTATACAATCTCACCCTTCGTAGTCTACATCTCCGAATCTCTAAGTCTATAGACTTCCATGGATCACAGAAGAGAGTGAAAGAGAGAGCTGTCTATGGAAGAAGAGAAAGAACGAGTAGATGAACTAGAGGTTGCGCTCCATTGACATATTCTGTGCTCTGCAAAGTACAAAGCCAACGTTTGAACGGAACACTGATTGGTCTAAGTTTATAACACTGTTGGTGATGACGAAGTCTCTGCATTTTAAATCGGACATTTTTTTTTATTGTTTTTTTAAATTGGCTTTTTTATGTAACGTTAGCTTGTGTTTGTTTTCAGTGTCAAATCACGTGATCGAGAGAGCACCAATAGGATGAAATGGTAAAGTGGAGTTATGTAAGTAATGTCAGGACCTGCTTAATGTTCAAAGTGAAGTGAATGGGAAGTAATCTACTAAACCAAAAAAAAAAAAAAGCAACTCAATTCTACAGACCTATATAAATTATACCTAGAAAGGAAGCGCCGATGTTTACATTTTATATCTTATGATCTATAATAGCTCCAATCACCACACAAAAATGAAAACTAAAACAACGTTTTGTTTTGTAAGGTAGTTATAAGAAGTAAAGTTGTTGTTTTTTTTAAACCTAATCTATGTAACATATAATATACACAATATCAATTATTATTTATCCTGATCCAGGTGTGTCAATAACAAAGGCCTAGGTGATTAATACATGTAAATATGCAATCTAAAAACATAACATGTTTCAAACCAACAGGTTTTTATTATTTAGATCTAGGATTATCTAAACATCATCTCAATGGAAGCTAAAAGGGAATGGCTTTATTTCATTTTGTTAAGTCTGTGATTAATATCCTATTCTATTTAAAATCCTCAAAATGGGATTGCATTATTTCTAAACTTGGAAAACTAAAAATCATTACTTTTCTAAGACCAAATTTAAAAAAAGAGCGATTTTCCAAAATTCAGCTTGAAAAAGAGTTACGTAAATAACGATCGGATACGAATTTGTCTTTGTTTTTTTCCATGTAGGTATAATATTGTTATGACTCCGCCATGCGCACCGCCATCTAAGCTAGAAGGTGCGCACTGTGATAAACTAGACTGAGAAGGATGTCAACATTTGGAGAACGATTTCCGCCCAAGTAGAGAGCCAATATGGAGACGCTGTACTCAAGGCAGATAACCTTTGTGTTTGACATGTCTCCGTGTAAATAAACGTCTATGTCTCGTTGAGTTTGCCTCCCTTCTGTTATTACAATATATATAGGTCCGTGGTCAAAAACCCTTTCATGTTCATTTGTTTGTAGTTGTTTTTTTTAAATCCAATAGTCGACATTTTTCTAACGCATATTTTCCAAATTAAAGTTATGGACGTAGACCTGTAATAGTAACCCGAGAGCTCCATGTTCTGTCAAGCAGAGTTGACCTGCACTTGACACTAATTTATAAGATACAATAAAACTTTATAATCCAAAGTAAAACATTCTCAAAGCAGAATGACTAATTTTCACCAAATAGAAATGTATAACTTACAGTGTAAAATGGTTTTATTAAAATATTGTAAAAAATGAACTTTTGCTCTCACTAAATTTATTGATCAAAAGATTTTCATTTCTTTCTTTTTTTTTTCTTCCTGTTTTCTTTGGGTTTTTTTTTTTTTTTTTTTTTTGTTGCTGCTTCTATTTTATGTTGTTATTTTTTGTTGCTGTTCTTGATCTGTTTTTTTTTCTTTCTTACTGTCGATGTTGTATCTGTTATTTGTCATGTTGTTGTTGCTATGTTTTTGTTTATGTCGTCGTTGCTTTTATTGATCACACATTCTTCTGGTCAATGTTTGAATTCTTTTTAAACTTCTCATTATAATCAATAGAAGATGAAATTAAATTTCTTTCAATACAATGAACAGTCAGTGGCGTAGCTAGGAAAATGCCATCATTTGCGGGCCCGGGGGGGGGGGGCTTGACCTCTTTTGGACCCTGCATTTTGCGTGATATTTAATATTTCATGTAAAAAACAACTTTGAGTAGAGGCCGAGGGATTTTCAAATTCTTCCCCCTCCCCCCACCCAAGCTACGCCTCTGTGAACAGTAATATCTTTCCTTCATTGGTGTCTCACTCAGACAAACCTTAAAAAAACACTTTTGTCCTTCAATTATTTGAAAATGAAGAGGTCCGGTGGCTAAGTGGTAAAGCACTTGGCTTCCGAACTGGGATCCCGGTGTTGAATCCTGCTGAAGACTGGGATTTTTGAAATTACGTTTTTTTTTCAACAAAACAATCATACAGTAATTTTCAGTACATACAGTCCTGATTGCTGTGGTCGTCGGCTCCTGATTGTTCCTCAGGGTTGATTCCCGAAGCCAGTCATAGCTAACGAACCTCTCCTCCCCAAGGCTTTATAATAAAAGAGTAACTATATAATATACAGAGCAAGAATTGAAGATATATTATTATATAGTCTATGATGAAGGCCAATATCTAGATCCTAGATTTTAACAAAATTATTTTCAATGCCAGACGATGACGTCAACAAAATACGACTTCCGCTTCAACTATACAATGGCGCAGATCTGCGCAAAGCAGCTGCTGCTAAGAACCAGAAGCTAGTCTTTTTTAACATCTTTACACTTTACGTAAAAGGTTAATGAATAAAGATATAATCCATCTAGATCTACATCTATATTATCCATGATACAACGAAAATAATACCCCATCTTAACCTTGTCCAAGGTAGACGACAGTCCGATTTCTGGAACATGATTCATTCAACATCATTCAATATGTCTTTCGTTCGCTTTTACAGTACAGTACTATTATATCTGTAGTGAATCAGTGTAGATCTATGTATAGTCTATAGATTTATATCTATCATGATACTATCATCTCATAATGTTTATCAACTTTAAGCATAAAATGATTTCTCAAAACCAAAATCATGTCCACTGAACCCTTCGTTCACGCTTTATAATTGACAGAATGAGCTCTAGATCTAGATGTATAGAAAATTCGATTTTCATATTTACAACGATCTTGCATTATTGTCAAATCGATTATGCTCAACTCATAGCAATAAAAAATGTGCTTCCGAGAGGCTAGACCTACTTATAAAAATATGCACTCTACTTAACGTTTTTTTTCTTTGAATGTGTGAAAGGCTATTTTTACTGTTCAAGATTGAAACAACATTTCTCTATCGGTGCTGTGCGCTGCCAGGGAGGTGCGCCGTGCTGACAACAGGACGCGAAGGCCGAGACTTTTTTTATTCAAGGGAAAAAAATTATCTTATTTTATAAAATATATCTTATAAAATACAGACGTTACTTTTTTTTAAAAAAAGAAGATGATTACGTGATTACCCGTGTTCCTGGGTCAATCTAGTCATGCATGTTAATCAATGACTTCAATTCTGCCAAGTGATTGGTTTTCCTTGTCGTTATAGACTGCCTAATTGTGTAGTAAGTGCTCTGGACTGTCGTCTGTGATCTTGATGATCCTGGGTTCACACCCTGCCTTCCACCGTCGTCCTTTGTGAGTTGTTTGGCTAAGATGTAATTCTCTAAATCTAAACTTATACTTGAGTAAATATAACTTTATTACTCATTTCTAGCAGCCCCAGAAAGGGTAAAAGATGCTATTAGTTTTATGCGGAATGTCTGTTCGTTCGTCACGTTTAGATCTCGTAAAACTAGAAAAGATAGTGAAAATCCGACATCATAATATTTTAGACCATTCAAAGTTATGATGCAACGGCTACTTTTTTCTTTTCTGTAAGCGAAAAAACTAATTTTCTAAATCACATTTTGCAAGCAGTTGTTGTTTTTTTTCATAAAAAAACACCACTTTTACAACTATTAACTACCGGTATTAATAGTAACAAACATGGGAGGCTCTTTGATATGACCAATAATTATTTACCATATTTTCAACACATTTATTCCAATGGTTTTAGATTTTTGTCAAAAAAAATATTTTTTTTTCACATTTGTATTGCTATGTTAAGTAAGTTCTGTCATACTTACTACTACATTTTCAAAAAAAAATGTTTTCTTTCTTTTAATTTAGTATCCATATAATTTGGACATAATTTAAAACAACAATTAATAAGTAGTTTTTCACATTATCGCGTGAACGGCAGTGCTGCACCATGACTTTAGAACACTTAACTAAAGGAATTTACAAAACGATATCAATTAGATATTCATTATAAGACATTAGTTAGGCCAGGTTCACATCTAACTTCTCATTCACGTTCACCTATCCTTTGGTCTGATGGACCGTTGGGGCACCACACACGATCTATCAACCTTCTTTCTCCATTCTTCTCTGTCATTTGTCTTTGATAGAATTTCCTTCTGATGTTCTTTCTGAAAATATTGAAACCAGCCTTTTTACCTGCTTGAGTGAACCACTTCGGGGGCCGATTTTGAGTTTGTGTTTTCACACAAACTGTCTTTGTAACCTTGTTAAATATGAAATTATTAAATAAAGAGAAATATTGTTATCTTGAAGTAGGTCTAAGACCTTTTAAAGCGTTATGGAGAAAAGGCGTCTGCAACTAAATCAACTCAACATGTTTTCTTGCAGAATACATTTCAAGAGTTCTTCGCCAGCGCGATTTTATGTCAGAAATGTAAAATTTTCTCCCAAGCATTGCTGGGTTTATATATTGGCAACATAAGCTTTACTTTAAGGACCCCAGAAATGGTTCCAGTGATATTTTCAATCGTTTTGAAGCAAGGGTAAAGGAAAAAGTGTCTTATGTTCATTACAAATGGCCCGTATATCTCTCATAGCTTAGGGCCATATCTAGTCTAAATTTGGTTCTACTCCCAAGCGTGTAACATCGTTCTACTGGAGTGTTTTTTTTTCGCGACCAAAACAGACCCGCTTCAAGACATGTTACTTAATACAAAAGTTTCCTTATAATTGTATTCAAAATACATTTCCTAATTTATTTCTTTAAATTAAAAAGCAAAATTATGATGTCCAGCTTCAGTCGCGAAACTATTATGAATCATCTCATTAAAGCCTGGGCATTAGCTATGGTCGGAACGATCTCTCGCCCACACAGCAAGTCCCTCCTCTCCACGCCGCTAATGTCTCCAAAGGAAGAGCGGGTGCCGAAACAGATTGAGATCAGTGGCATCCCAGATTCTGTCAGGGCTTAGCACTGCTGCACTTTGGGTCACCGGCTCATGATTTTTAATCAGAGTTTGCTCTAGAAGCCTTTCCCGTGTATGAGTATAGCCAAAAAGGCAGAAGATGTTAAGATTCGGAGTTTTCCTTTTCCTCGGTGGGTAGCCTTGCAATGTTCGCGACTCCCTTCTGCCGGAAAGAAACTGGTTAGGGGCCAGTTGCTCGCTTTTTTTCCCCCTTTATGATAATAGTTTTGCCGTACCCAATATCTGAAGGCCATGAGTTCCAACATTAAAACGTTATAACTATGAATGTTTACTGATGCATAGTCACGTTTTTTTCTCAATTGAAACTTGCAATTTAATTAAAACATTTAAAGCGGCACGTCTCTAATTTAAAAAAAAACAATTCAAAAATTAAGAAAAAAAATCCACTTTTTGTAAGCAAAAATTTAATGTGTGTGTTATCCTCTTCTTTTAAAGCAGCATGACATATTTGATCATACGTGGCTACATCTGACGTGTGTTAAGCTAAAGAAAACCAAAAGGTATTTATTTATTTAGTTGTCTGTAGAGTTTTGCTTGTTACACAAAAGCAATGTTTTGTGGTAATTTATCTGGCTCACAAATCGACGAGGAAGTTGGTATTCAATTATTGTAGCTCCTCCCAGAGAGCAAACACAAGAATCATCTGACAAATAATGAGGCATATTTCAAAGATGGACAACTCGTGAAGACGCATCAAAAAAAAAATTACACTATAGAAGGACAGAAAAAGAAACATGCAACATAAAAAAATACTATTTTTTATGGAAAGTACAAAGCTTACTTAAAAGGAAGAACCGCAAAATCATCAGAATGCACAATACTTCAATACTACAGGGTTTAACTCTTTTTTATATCAAAGAAAAATAAATTACCAATAATTGATTAACTAATTAGTTAGTTTTGATTGATTCGTATATTGTCATCGACTATGAATAGCTGTGGGAAAGTTTAACTTGATCCCAGAAACGGAAGTGGGAAAGAAATTGCGTACAAAATGTAATAAGCCAATACTGTTGAATTTATTTTCATCTTTCGATACCTAACAAAATAATTAATTACCTATGATTAATTAACTAATTGTTTTTTTTTTGTGTTTTTTTTAATAATTGATTCATGCTTGTTTGGGTACCGGTACAAAAATAATTGTGTACAATTTCAACTTGATCCGAATATAGGTGTGGGAGAAAAAACGTGTGCAAAAATTGTCCCAGACAGACAGACAGAGTGAGTTGTTATAAGCTTTGTAATAATCATTGAGAGCAAACACAATGTCTTTCACGCCCAAACATATGAGTGTGGGGAGAACCTATCAGAGAAGTAAACACAATGTCTTTCACGCCCAAACATATGAGTGTGGCGAGAACCTATCAGAGAAGTCTTTACGAATCTTACTTCGCGAATGTTACTGGTTGAGCATCACAAAAGATGTCTAGAAACATGTTATTAAATATCAAAGAGGAAACCAATTCAAGCGGAACTTAAAACAGTTGAACCAAAGAGCAAACCGATTTAAAACGTCGGCACTGCCACTGATAAAATGTATGCATGAGGAATCGTTTACCTGCACGTCCATCAACACTGACATAATCAATCGACAGGAAACAGGAGCAGGCAAATGCTTTTCTAGAGCTCTCATACTGTCATATCCAGATATATTAGTACAGAAAGAAAGACAGCTTTCCGACATGTCATTGATACCAGACTGTCATAAAAGCATCTTATATTTAACCAAATTTCCTTTTTTTTTATGCCAAAACATTAAATGAAACCAGAAGAACATTTGTAAATCATTTTGTTTTGTAAAATGAACATAAATGTGCAAGTTAACAATAGATAATATTACACACATAGTTTACGTGAACAAAAAAGTCTCAATTGATCATCAAAAGTTTTGAATATTACTAAGTTATCTCACACGTGTTTTTTTCATAATTAAACTTTTTTTACCCATTACCATAGTATATTTACTTCTTATTTTTAATGATAGGCAATTAAACACAAAGTTCAATTATGTAAATTACTTCAAGCTCAATTTCTACAACTTTCACAGATATATAGTTAATAATTGTTGCCTACATCAAAATGTCCACAATCAAAATCTTTGTTCGTATATTTATTACATACCAAGTGCTAAAAAGGTCACCAAGGTTGACACAAAAATGTAAACAATAAGGAATTTATTTATTTTTGACGCTGAGGTCTCTGAAAACTTCGAGTTTCTTTAGAGAAAAGTTTTAAAAATGTTGGGGAGATAATTCATTTCTAGAACCAGAAAATAAGAGAAATTTCGATTTCAGTCTTTGCGAACTTATAAATAGCAGAGACTGTCTTATATCAGGACTTAGACTTAGGTCCTCCCGCGCGTTCGGCGCATTGGGCGGCAAGCTGTCTCTATAAAGATCCGTCACTGGCAATGTCTGAAGCCTCCTCCCACCTGATGTCCACTGTTCTGAGGTCCTCCATGAAGGTGTGTTGCCAAGTAATACGAGGACGTCCCTGTTTGCGCTTTCCTCGTATTGGCTTCCATGTTATCGCAACTCTTGGTGTGCGTAATTCATTTTGACGTAGAACATGTCCCGCAAACCTCATGCGCCGCTCAATCATAACCTCACTAAGTGTTCGACTCCCAGTTCGGCATAGGATTTCCTTGTTTGAGACCCGATCTATGTAACTGACTCCCAAAATCCGTCTCAGCCATCTCTGTTGAGCCACATTTAGTCTTTTCTCAATTTTGACAGATGACTTCCATGTCTCACATGCATCTGTAGCAGTTGGAATGACGATTGTGTTGAGAAGGTGTATTTTTGTCTCGAGTCCAATGGCTTGGCTAGTCCAAATAGGCTGCAGCCTTTGGAAAATGCTCCCTGCCTTTCCTATTCGGCACGCTACATCGTGGTAAGCATCTCCATCATTTGTTATGATGCTGCCAAGGTACGTGAACTTGTCCAGCTCTTCAAGTCTGACGGGGACACCCTTTGCCTTATATCCCACTCGCATAATTTTAGTCTTATCCAAGTTTTGGGTGCCTCTCTGTCTAGGCTCTGTCTAGGCTCTCCGTCATTTCTCGAATGCATTTATTTGTAGCCCCGAGTAGTGCAACATCATCAGCAAAGTCCAAGTCCGTCAATCGGAGTTGTTCACGCCATGGAATACCAAAGGCAGTCTGGTTCATTGCTCTCCTCCTTATATCAGGATTAAAGTATTTTAATTCGTAAAGAGGAATGCTGGGATTTTTTTTCTTCACCTGAACAAGAATCTCCGGCCTACGATTGTATATTGGGTCATCAGATTCAACTTCTGAACAATATCTAGACTCTAGACCATTGTAACATTGGCATACTCTATCTCAGCTAAAATTGTCTCTAGCATCTTAATAAGTGCAACATATTATCTCCTCTCACTCAAAGCCACCGACATCCATTTTGTTTTCGCAGACTTTGACATGCAGTGTTACACGCGCGCCAACAAAGATCCCCGCACCGTGTATGGAGTCACCTACAAAACCCCGCCCGACAGGTACTACCATCAGCGCCCCACATTTATTCCAGAACCAGCGCGGAACGCCAGGCCTTGGGTACCCGAGGGCGTTCCATTTCCTCATCATCTTTATTCAGAGGTAACATATAAAATGTTTACTTAAAAACATGAACAAAAAAAAAAAACTTGTTTGTATTGAGAGAATCCCTTAGAAAAAAACAAACGCTATTGTTGTTGGGTTGTAGATGTCAGTCACGTTTTGATAATAAAAAAACTAAAAGCGCTAATTAAAATCAACAACGTGCTCAGTATAGGTGATAGGGTTACTTTATGTATTTAATATCGATCTTTTCTGGGGGGTTTTAAAATTAAATATGCAGACTGTTTTGTTTTGTAAAACAAGATTTATAATTTTTTTAAGACCTACAAAATAATAACGCTTTTAAAGTTATAAATGTAGAGTGTTAAAAAATTGTTTGGTCTTCTGTGAAATATCGTAAGCTTTCTCTCTTTCTCTCTCTGTATTTCTGTCATTGGATGGATAGACGTATACAGTTTTTAGTATTTTTAAAATAAATGATTAAAAAGTTCTCTGTTTCCTTATGTGCTTTAACCGCTTTTGGTCTTCCATGCATTTTTGGTGTTTAAAGAAATTAAATATGCATGTGCGCGGTTGTCGAATGGTAAAGCGCTTGGCTTCCGAACCGAATATATTTTATTTTAAGTTTATAATGGAGATATTATCTTTTTAAAAAATGTAATTTTTAAAAAATGTTTTTCATGTTTTTACTTGAAAAGCTCTTTGTTTCCTTGTTGTGTTTCATTACTTAAACAGCTTGTTGTTTCCTTGTTGTGTCTCATCACTTGAAAAGCTCTTTGTTGCCTTGTTGTGTCTCATTATTTGAAAAGCTCTTTGTTTCCTTGGTGTGTCTCATTACTTGAACAGCTCTTTGTTTCCTTGTTGTGTCTCATTACTTGAAAAGCTCTTTGTTTCCTTGTTGTGTCTCATTACTTGATCAGCTCTTTGTTTCCTTGATGTGTCTCATTACTTGATCAGCTCTGTGTTTCCTTGATGTGTCTCATTACTTGATCAGCTCTTTGTTTCCCTGTGTCTCATTATTTGATCAGCTCTTTGTTGTGTCTCATTAGAAACGTCTGCTTGTGATTCCCGATGATCCACCAGTACACAGGGAGAAGAAAATGAAAGAAATGTTGGCCGCCGTCAGTAAGTCTGTATGTCCCAGACTCACAACATCGTGTTTCTGATTCAAGACAACTTTGCCACGTCATAGTAAACGTATCTATTTGAACAAAACTGGGACAGTATCTTGTCGTTATTCCTAATACAGATGGGCGTGTATTGGACCTCCAGAAGTAGGATGATAGAACCCAGGAATTATTTTAAGTGATTGGGCAATGGATTAGATGGCAGCGGCTTTAAGGAGACAATAGAGCCAAAGTGGTCTTAAACCCGTTGATCTAGTATGGATAAGTAAAATAGCAATTAGCAATTATTCATAAAACACTAAAACATCATCTTCAAATAGAAAAACAAAACCTAATAAAATGCTGAGAAAGACACAAAAAGAAAGGCACATTTCTGTATACAAATTTGAACAAATACTCCTTCCCTAGTGCTATTAGAGGCCATTAGAGCATGGAATGGGTTGCCAGAGCCAGCCAGGAAAACCAATGAATGACTTGTCAGAATTTAAGTTATTGGTTAACATGCATGACTAGATTGACCTAGGGACACGCGTAGCATGTAATCATCTTTTTTGAAGTAACGTCTTTATTTCATAAGATAAGAAAGATAATGTCTAAAGTTGGTAACATAACATGTCTACTCTAGAAACATCTGGATATCCCACTGTCCCACGCTATAGACCTCCATACAATCACATACAACTACACTAATTAGTGAGACTAACGCTTCAAGAGACATTTGTCAACTTTAGACCCAAAAACTCATAGTTGTCCTAGTCCATAGCACAAGCAACGCCTTAGATCAACACAAGATTTATGTTAGAGAACAAGCTTACAAAGAGACAATGCATGCTGGTCCTACTAAAAGTGGCATAAAAAGTGGGGAAATGTTTACTAGAACATCGACAAATGCGCGGAAATGTTCGCTTTGAAGTTTGTAATACATAGAGTCGTTGCCCCTAGTTCACCTCAAGGTAAAGTTCCATGTACTCAAACATTGACGTCTAATGTAAATATTCACCTGAGAATTACTTTTATTGTTACATTTGTCTAAACTTACTTGTCACTGGAGCTCATTTTTGGCACTTTCGATATTTCTTTCTTCACATAAAGGGGGGGGGGGGCTTAATTCACATTCCTCCTCGGGGCGCGTTGGGCACATCAAAGGCTTGCTGTACTTTCAAACGTGCATGACCAAATTGCCAAGTATTGATTCACATTTATTTATTGAGATTTCTGCTTTTTTACTATATAAAAAAAAAAATTTGTTCATATTAGAAGCAATTGTGTTTGCCATTGCATTGTAAACATCAGCACAGTATTGCTTGTAATTCAGTATTTACCCGCGTCTCAATCACTCTAGAGCCATTTCTACTCTCCTTCCCTTTAAAACAAAAAAAAGAAGTAAAATTCCTTTGACACAATACTAGCCATTACCCAGCGCGTACGATTCACGTATATCACTAAATGCCTATATAGTGTGCGATATAGGTCAGTGAGAAAAAAAAAAGCAATTACGGCATGGTTGTTTTTCTTTCTTGCTTCCCCCCAAGAAAAAAAGTTTGTTTTAAGATTTGTAAATATTCGATTTTAAAATTGTTGTTCTATATTCACCGACCGTTCAGATTAACTTACTGTGATAAATGTTCTCAAGTAGATGTGGTTTCTTTTCAACAGATGTCACGAACTGGACCTCAGGGCGAGACGTGAAATGTTTAGGGGCCCGGATGTCAAAGTTCAGTGAAACGATGAAGTATTCCATTCAGTCCACCTCCAGAGACCATTATCCTGGATTCTACTTGGGGGCTGAGCCCAAGAGACATCCAAACAGAACTGCTTCAGCTGGAGCAAGTGAGTTCTAAATAATGGATTCGAACACTCCTTAAGAAGTTCTGTATTACTGTACTCGATGAAAGAGTCACTTTTGAATGCTTTTTAGTTAAAAAACCCAAACAGAACCCGGTAAATGGGTTCGAATCCAGTCGGAAGTAAGATGGCGGTGGCTAGAAGAAAGAGAAAAGTGGATACGATACACCCTTATCCCTCAGCCATCTCTATGTGAAGAATTTCGGTATTCCAGCGTCTGTTGTGACACAACAGCTTGACTTGCTTTAGACATGTCGCTGAATCTGAACAAATTATTGCGAGATTCCTAATTCTTTTGTTATTTTTTCAGAGTGATTTCGAGGGACCCTATAAAACGCTTTTTTTAAATGTACAAAACTGATCAACATCCTTTGTTGTTATTCTAGGCTTTGCTCGACGATATTTGGCACCTGTTCAGTGCTTGATTTGCCTATTCGGAAGCAACTGAGAAACACTAAATATTGACTAGTCAAACCGTTTCCATAGGGAGCTCCTAAATAACCTCTAAAATAATATGTTCAACTCAATCTTTCTAAAGTCAATAATGTTACATTTTTAATCTATGCAACAACTATTGAAAAAATGTTTAAAAAAAACATTTTAAATTGGAATCGAAAAATCATTTCCGTGTGTAACCAATCAGTTAATTAGCTAACAGTTCTATCGATCAGAAAAAGAAAAAAAATAAACAATCGTTGTTTTTTTAAATATTTTCCTTGGGGGGGTGGGGGGGGTGACGCCCAGAGCTTACCGCACCGGGTGACACCGACCCTAGTGACGCCACTACTTGGTACTCTGGATGGTCAAATTTAAGGTGTCTGTTAGTTCGCTTGGCACTGCGTTGCTGCTCGGTGGAGTTGTTGAGTCGGAGTTCTTGTTTCTAGAGGAATGTGTGATTTACTGGAACGTTGGTCATTCAGACGTCTGTAATGGGACATTAGTAAGTTGCTATTCAAAGACTTTTAATGGCAGGCTGTAAGAGACATTAGTATTTTGCTATTCAAAGACTTGTAATGTCAGGCTGTAAGAGACATTAGTAAGCTGCTATTCAAAGACTTGTAATGTCAGGCTGTAAGAGACATTAGTAAGCTGCTATTCAAAGACTTGTAATGTCAGGCTGTAAGAGACATTAGTAAGCTGCTATTCAAAGACTTGTAATGTCAGGCTATAAGAGACATTAGTAAGCTGCTATCCAGAGACTTGTAATAATGCCAGGTTTAACGAAGCTTTTAACCCTAAGATGACCATCTTGCTGTGACTGTTTGTCTAGCATTGCTAATGCTACATTGACTTGATCTTGTAAAAAGGTTGTTTAAACACTATCAGCAGACGACTTCCCTCTCTTCTTTGCAGCTCCTACAACCTACCACCAGGTACCGTACCCTAAACCACGTGACCATCCTTTCACCATTCAGAACTACGCTCCACCAGAAGACGACACTGATGACCCCAGCACCAGATGCGAGCTGATAACTGTGCCTCACTACATTCCATGCCCGTTCCCTGGCCTCCCGGTTTCAAAGTCTTACAAGAGCACCTTGCCAGTGGAGAACAAGTCACAGAAAATGGGATGGGTAGAATAAAGAGTTGGCATCACTTTAAAATCATCACAAGTTTGTCTAGTGCGTTGTAGTTTTTTTTTTTTTTAATGTTTTGTTTTTAATGTTTGCCTAGTCGACATTGAGTTTAATGATTCGAGTCCTTTAGACTCAAAACATCAATCACACAAAAGAATGTGGCCTCTAGAGGTTATAAAAGGAATAAATGTATGCGTCTAAAACACTCGTGTATATCAAATCATATTCTTATAAAAATAAATGAAGCAAACATTTAAAAGTGTGTTTAGGGACCCACAATGTAAAAAAAAGATATAGAAAATATTCATATTTTTGTTATTTTCGATACATTTTTCAAACTTGAAATGGATGTCACCCTTTAGCCCTGTGCTGCAATTGCTTAATATTAGTGCGGACAAATACAACATTTTGACGAGAAATATGATTTCAGTGTTATGACTTTTTAACTAAGGACACACTAAATTTGCTACAAAATCTATTTTTTTACCCCAATTTAACAAGATGCTTCTTTTTGTCATCGCATGGATTGAAGAAATCAGACAGGGCATGTTTGATCTATATCACACTTTGTTGTCCTACTGGTATCGTCTGCTCTGAAGTAGCTTTAGTGCTCTGACGTGCAAATGAAGACTCCGGTGACAATAAATATACCTATACCGGTACAACTTTGGCAACACAAGGGGACAATAGTTTTGAGTGTCAACTCTTTGCATTTGCAGTATAAATATACAAATATAGAAATGAGCTAAGAAGAAAAACCGGCTTGATGGCAACCAACATATAGATCTATATTGTTACGATCTTCTCTATCAGGCCTTCTGCAAACACTGCCCAACAACACAACACATCTAAAACATCAACTTGACAACAAGAGCTTCAATAAACAAGATGGCGGTTTATTTACAATTACATCAACAACAGCCAATAAACACAATTGGCTACACTAACTTCAAATGCTTTGCTACACAACAGAACTGCCTAACTAATCACTACAAGTCTCTCTAGCTGGTACAGCTACATTTTCGAGGACTCACTTCGTAGCACACAATCCTTACTGCTTGCTGTCCTGGACTCTACTGACCTTTCTAACACTGTCTCTCGTCTGGAAAGGCTTTCTGGTCACATGACCATAACATTGGTCATAATGCGTGCATTAGCAGTAATGTCCCTTGTTCACCAGCCCTTGACCTGTGTGACTGGCCTGAATCATGTGTGTCAGTAGGCCATACAAACATTAACCCTTTCAGTCCGCCACTAGGGTTATAGCAATATATTGGCAACTTTTTTTTTTTAATTTAGCACACAAATCAACATAAGTCAAGAGCATTTTATTTAAATGATATTTAATGAGCTGAATTCATAACTCCGTATTCAGACATATCAAATATTTCAAGACACTTTAAAACTTGATCCTTTCTTTGTGTGTTTTTTTGTGTGTGGGGTGCAAACAAAGTCTTCATGACCTACACATTGTTTAGATAAATGGAAATCTCCCTGAGTAGTAGAATACACATTCTCACTTACTTCCTCAACACACATACAAAAACAGCTTTGAAATGAACATATGAAGGCAAGGGTGTCCAACTCTTGGGTCAGCAAGAATTTCTAAAAACAATGAATTCTTCAAGTTACAATCAATATAATGGACCTCATTCACCAATCGTAAACAAACAACATTTAGTCACGTGATCTTATTAACAAAACAATGGAAAAAACTGTCACGTGACAACCATCATGAATTAAACATAAGATCGTAAATTATATAGAAGAGATAAAGCACCACGTGGCTAAAAGTTGTTTGTTTACAATTGGTGAATGAGGTCCATTTAATGTTTACCAGACTTCATACTATAAGGGTATATTTTTTAAAATGTTATTGTTCAAAAGTCCAACTTAGGATTAATACTTGTTAAAAGGATATAAAATGAAATCAGTTTCTACTGTATTTAGTGTTTTGACTTATCTATCTGACTTGTTAGAACCTGGTTACTAATTGAAGACATTTTTCCTTAGTCTCTACTATTATGCTTCAAGTCAATGATTTGATATTAAATGTTAATCTTCAGACAGAACCATTAGCAATGAGGTTTTTTTTCTACTGCGTTTCAACTGAAAAAGTTGGTGACGTGTATTATGATTATATCTTGACTATTTTATTACCGGTTAAAGCCTCAATTATTGACGTCTGCTCAGATTTGAATTCCATACATACATTTTTGTTTCTCTTTTTTGATATCAAAATATACAAGCCATATTGACCAACAACTGCCCCATGCAGTTTTGTACATAATTACTATAGTTGCCATCTATAATTTAAAAATAAACTTTTTTTTAAAAATGTATTCTGATACAAAGATCCAGTTGATGTTAAAACAAATTGTTTTATTTAACTGTAAAATATTCATGATAGTAGAAGGAATGTTTTACTTAAAACACTCAAATGTCAGCTTACTGTACTTGCTACACATCAGAAATACTCAGAAATTCTTTTGTCAAATGTGATCCAGTGTGATTAGAAGACTTAATTTAGTCCCTTTAGTTTGTTTTTTTTATTTCTAATGACTGAACAAAAGAAATGCAAGTAATGAAACAAAACTTCATCTTTTGCAAAGTTCTGAGAATTATTTTTAGAATTTACAGATCATCACAGCAGAAAGTATACAATTCTTTGAAGGTAGATGTATAGCTGTTATAAGGAAATACACATTTGTTATATTTGTTATTAAAAGCCTAATCATTGTACTTGTTATCTCTGGCCCTGAAGTCTTACAATAGTTACATGTGGCCCCAACTAGCAATTGAGTTTGACACCCCTGCGCTTAGTGAATGATAAATGATGTTGGATTTGAGAAAAAAATGAAAATGAGATGACATACTCTATACATTGTAAATACAAATTAAGTCATCAAATGTTTGTTATGACAGTGTAGTAAATATAATTGCTTTTCTATAAAAGGGGAGTGAATTGCTTGGTATCTGAACCAAGGTATCTCAGGTTTGAATATTGACTGGGATTTTGAATTGTTTTTTTTTCCCAGGGTACCCACAAGTCCAAACAACTCTAATGGGTACCTGACATCATCTTTACATAGATTGCAAAGGTCTTGCAAGGGATTGTTTACTTTTTTTTTATATTCTCTCTAAAAAAAAAAAAAAAATGTTTATTTTTTAGACTTTAGTATAGGATACTACAGGGGCTAGTCATATCTTATGCCTTTCAAAATGTCAATGAGATTATGTGTTCCATTCCTAGCTACCAATATTCCCTGCAGGAATATAAAAAAGTTATCTGTTTATAAGAAGAAGCTCTTTTAGTAGGTGAACAGAAAGACAAAATACTGCTGGATGCTGGATATGTGAAAAGGAAAAGCAACTTTGGTTCAATAATATCATTGCATTCAAATGAACAGCTTTGAGAACAAATAAAAAAAAAATATTCTTTAAAAATGTGTAAAGCAATGCAATATTGAATGTATACTGATCAATACAATAGATGTAAGTCATACAAATAATATCAGAATTTACAGCAGTTAGCTAGTAAGTAACACATGTATGAACCAATCAAATTAAACCAACTAATAACTCTTTGTGCATCCTACGTTTAAAATGGTTAAACTCTATCACAAGAATTCAATAAATGCAATAAAAAGCTCTTCATTAAAAAACATATTGGTATTAATAGAGAAGACAAAAAAAATTTTTTTTAGAAGAGAATCAAGAGGCAATTAATGCATATAAATACTTCATCTGTTTACATTTCAACATGCCTCAATAGGTGAGGGCAAAAAGTTTTTATCAACCCAACTATTGAATATAACAAAAAAAAAGCAAAAATGAAAATAACTAATCATGATTGATCATTTTGAAGTTTCTAGTGAGCTATAAGAAATGTCTTGAAGAACTGCTTCTAAAAGTTGACAAACACCAAAAAAAATGTGAACTAAATTCATATACAGCTGTCTTAGACAATGGCAGGAAATGAGTTAATGGAAAATGATAAGAAATAAAAACAAGAATCAGTAACAAAATCTGCATCAGAGTGACTTAAGATAAAAACATTTAAAGGTAATCCACCCTAACTAATACCATTAGGAAATAAATTCTGACATCATAAAAAGCCAATTGGCAAACATCATATGATTAACTCTTATATCCATCTAATATGATAAAAAAAACAACAGATTTCTCATTTTCTCATCAAACAGTTTCGTAACAACTCTATAACAACAAACAAAACATTAAGACTCTTAAAAGTTCTTTGATAATCAGTAAAGCTTCTCTGTTTAGGCAGAACTAAAGAGAATGAATTCATCAACCAACAAGTTTAGCCACAACACATGAAACCAAAACTACCAGCAAACATGCCAACCCTATCTGTATCTCTCACCAGTTCCAAACCAATTTCCCATCATTCCCAAGCTGCACCTGCTCGCTAGCCACAAGCTCCATGGCTTTGGGGTAAGCCACGTGCTCCACTGTCTTGATACGTTCTGAGAGAGTCTCCACTGTATCGCCAGGATAAACAGGAACACTGTGCTGAACAAGGATGGCACCAGCATCCACTTCCTCCTGAAAAACATTGAAATTACTCTACATTCGCCAAAATATCTTATTTTTGGAATGACCTTTGTCTATTACAATAGATAAAAAATGAGACAGAATTTCAGTGAATTTAGCAGATGAATTAAGGAAATAATTTGCTGTCAAAGTCACAATGTAAAAAAAAAGTTAATCATAGTAACAAGTGTGGAGGATACTAAGTTGTAACATTTCATAAAATCTGAAATAAAGAAATTATTTTAGAAACTAGTTTTTCAAAGTACCGGTAGTATCCTACGTGCTTAGGAAATGTAATAACACTTTATATACTAAGGTACAAATGTGTACCCTGTATAAAATATTACTGCGACTTGAGAGACCAAAATCAAATAATCACAGAGGAATAGAAAACAAGAATATGAAAAAATGGAAGATGTAAGAGTTACATTAAAAAAAACAAATCTGGTTTTGTTTCAGTTTTATAACTGCTCCCTCACCAGACAATTCAATAGTTAAAGGGGAGCCTAAATTATTTCAAATTTTCAATGAAAACTATGTTACAGGTAACAAATATATGATACTTACAGCAACAAAATGTACTGAACATCCAGAGATTTGAACCCCTGCCTCAAGAGCAAGTTTTTGCCCATGTGCTCCTTTAAAAGATGGCAACAAGGAAGGATGTATGTTTAACATTCTTCCAGACCATTTGTTGACAAACTCTCCTGAAATGATAAAAATTACAACAAAGATTATCATCCACATTTTCTATAGTAAAGTTCCCCTTTCAGACCTTGTGATCTATCAGGCAGCCCAGATAATGTAAAACCTATCTGTTTCAGTGGCCCATGGTGTCATGTGGCCAGCATAATGACCAAGGCCTCTTCTTTTCTCCATCTAATGTCAGGTACCCATTAGAGCTGGGTGGACTCAGTGTCACCCTAAAGATCCCAAAATTAAAAATCCCAGTCTTCACCCGGAATAAAACTTGGGACCCTCAATTTGGAAGCCAAGCACTTTACAACACAGTGACTGCACCGCACATTTTCTATTTATGATTAAAAAAATTTTTACTTACAATATTGTAAAATGTTTGGAAGATGAAAAAATAAAAATTAATTTACATTTTATTGCTTCAAATTATGAAAATACATTTCCCCAACTATAATATTGGATAAAGGCATTCAAATTTTGTAAAAAAAATAATTTTAATAACTTTATTACCCATGAGGCAATGTCTTACAATTTTACATTACACATAACAAAACATTGTAACTACAGCATAGAACTAGTTTCAATCAAATATGTGAAATGTTTGTATTAGAAAGTATTTAATGATTTGATTGCCAGGGGAACAAAGGAGTTCTTGTGTCTGTTTGTTTTTTGTCATGGGGTATCTTGTATCTCCTTTGTGATGGTCAAAAGCTGCTGAACACAACATGCAGTGGCTGACACATTCTACTCTCAGCCTACCCTGTAATTGGTTGTAACAAGGGGAGATAAAGAGGAACAAACAACTTACCAGTTAAAATTCTCATGAATCCAGCCAAACAGACCAACTCAATTTTGTGCTGCACTAGCTGGTCATCAACTGCGCTATCAAACTCCGACCTTGACTTATAATTCTTGTGATCAATCACCTAAACACACCACAAACAAAAATAAACAGGGGAGTTCTCATTAGATATAAAATACTTTTATGTACAAGAAAACATTACAGCTACTACTAGTATAAAGAGAGATGCACATACAATGTTCTTATGGACAGGTCATTGTGTTATTTGAGTAGAAATTTTAAAGAAAAAAAAAAAGAAGGTTCAAGCTTTTTTTTCCCCCTTCCCCATGTCCACAACAAGAACAGTACAAGAGTTTCCTATGCCCATATCTTCTGATTTCATAAGGAACCATTACATTCAATTGAGTGATACACATTTTTAAGTTTTTTAACATTTAAATTATTTTTTTTACCAGGTTTAATCAAGAAAAAAATTAGATAATAATCTGATTTCATAGCAAAATATTTGAAACGTTAGCTTGTTGAAAGTTAAATTGCAATTCCTTTTACTTCTAAAACTGTTAGTATTAAATTGGACATCCGTCGCATCCTATTATTCTTGAAGTTCACGAAGATGAAATTTTAACAAAGCCTTCTTATTGTGTCTCCTTGTGATCTAACTTGCCCACACGAAGTCAGCTTTGTCATGTTGACAGGTTGATGTACGTTTCATTATCTTGAAGACACTGCTGATACATAATGAAAGTAACTGCTTCATACCAAAGTTTTAATTCCTGCCCTCTCTGCTCGACGTAGACCAGCAACATTGGGCACATTGGAGATAACCAAGACTATTTCAGCTGAAGAGTTAATAGCCTTGTTCTGAGTGTGATCAATCAAAGCCTGTAAGTTGGTCCCTACACAGAACAGAAAAGACCATGTTTGAGAAGTCTAAAACTCAATCAATACAGAAACAAAGAAGTACAACTACAAATATAATAGGAATTCATTAAATAATGAAAGCACTTTCTTTTATTCACTTGTCATTACGTCTAATTTAAATCCTGAAATGGTAAAATGGTTAATCACTTTCTAATTACATGAGATAATTTTCATGAATACATAATTATGATTTTAGTGAAGACCACAACACAAAAGGAAATTACAAATTACATTCTAATTTTTTTTTTTATATAGATTTTTTTTTTCTGTCTTTAAATAATAATGTATCTAGTTTTAATACAGTTCTCAGCCTAAACAGAAATTACAGGTCTACGAAATTATATAATGAAAATGAATGTAAAAAGATTTTACTAAGTAAGAAAAATAGTAAAATTAGTTAGAAATGAATATCTATGGTGAATAGAAAGTAGAAAACAACCATCTACGAAACCAAGATCACAGAAAGTCAAATAAAAATGTTAAAAGTATGCAAAATAAATATAGATTAACATGTATGGAGTTATACAATTTTTTCCAATTACCTGAGCCAGATATTAAAACGCCAACTCTTTTTTTGGTGACTGGAAGTTTGGGTCTGAGCCAACTGTTGCTCAGAGAGCTCTGTAAATTTTCAATAACAACTTTTTCTGTATTCTTTTCTGTGATTAAAAAAAAAAAAGTTAATAATAAATTTAAAAAAATATAAAATAATAAATAGTTATCAGCATATTTCTTTAAACTGTTACTAAACAGATTAGACTTGATGGATATTTTTTTTATTAGATGCATTAAAGTATAGAAGTTATATTAAAATATAGAAATTATACAAAAACTTTTTTGTCTACATAAATAAATAAAGGTTTGTTTTAGGTTTAGCAAGTGATAGTTTTCTACTTATTTGAAACTCACCTGAAAGACTCACAACCTGACCCACTTGAACAGCCCCACTATCAGGCATCAAGGCCAACACATCATCAACATAACTTTTATTCACAATCAACACTGCACCAAGACCACAGTTGAAGGTTTTTGCCATCTCATTTTCAGCTACTTTACCCTAATAAGGCAAATACATACATACATTTATGAAAATTGAAAGGGGATTTATTTCTAATACTAAAACATGTAAATTATCAAACTATTACATGTAAAAAAAAAAAAAACTAGTACACATTAATGAATTTAAAAAAAATATATATTTATTGTTCAATAGATGATTACCATATACTGCAGCCAGCCAAACACTGATTTTATTGGCCATTTGCAAGCATCCAATGTGACACCAACATTAGGGGGAAGAACTCTTGGAATGTTTTCAGTCAAACCACCACCAGTAATGTGTGCAAAGCCCTTGACTTTTCCAGAATGAATGGCTGGCAGAACTGTCTTGACATAAATTTTTGTTGGCGTCAAAAGATCTTGACCTGTATAAAATAAGTTAAAAATTAAAAACAATAAATATAAGCATGTACTTAAAAAACAAACAACAATTATTTTTATTGTGGTTTATAACTAACTTAACTTATCCAATTAGTTTCAGAAAGACTTCTATTTTAATAATTCTTTTTTTTTTTTAATAATCAAACCTAAGTAGATAAAATGAGATATTCTATAAGTTCTATGCCAAATGTTTCAGAGTTTAATGTCTGATGGATATTAGTATAAGAGGATGTTCTTGAGGACAGACAACTTTAGTGCCATAAGTATGAGATGTATGTTTAGATAAAAAGGCAATAGGTGGTGACTTAACTAGCCTCACAACAACCTAATTATATACTGATCAATGAAATTATTTATGCCCTCGTACCAAAATGTCTCATAAGGAAAATATTACACTATACGGCTCCTTCTGTCTCTAAAAACAATGGATGCACCCAGATGATTTAACTAGCTTGATTAAATATTATCTCAAGGCCCCCAATGTTAAAAAAATATTATATTTAAACCCTGATGGACATCCCAACACAAATTTAAACTGTTTGGGCAAGTAATATTAAACCTTTACTTTTTTTTAGCTGGTGACTGATTATAGAATCTTTATATAAAAAAAAGAAACAGACAGTGTCAACTATCAGACTAGATAAATTACTTTTGTAAATAGCTTTGAGTTTTTAAAAAGAAATATGATAATAATAAAGTGACCTAATTAAGATTATCTGTAAGGCATGACTCACCAAGTGTTCCTGGCATCCCATAGGGGCAAGGCATGTCAAATCTCAAATTGTGAACTTCTACAATTTTTCGGACAAGACTGAACCCATTGCTGTGGAGGCCACTAGATGGCAAGCCAATGACCACATCTCCTTCCTGAATACTGTCTCCAGAGGCAATGATCTTCGACTTCTCCACCACACCAACTGAGAACCCTCCCAGATCATAAACACTTCCTTGGTATATAGATGCAAGATGAGAGATATGCTCCTCTACAAAAAAAAGCAAAAGAAAAAAATTAAACTAATCAGAATCAATGCAAGGTTTATGGGTTGTTTTACAAACAATTTCAAAATCAAATAATTCTGTGATTTCATTCATTTAAAAACTAAGTGTTTTTTTTTTTGGTTGTCTTAATTAAAAGAATGTTACATTTAATTCTAAAAATGTTTATAAAATCGTTTTAAGTTTGGGATGTTCCTTCAGAGTTGAAGATTACTTCCTAGTCTAAACCTTCCGCAAGACAACGGGGGATGGCAGGGTATGAACCAGGGATCATTGAAAAGCTTGAACGACAGTACAGTGCGCATACCATATAGTATTGTACTTTTAAAAGATTTAATGACTACAAAATTTAAACAGCTTTAAAATATACAAATAATCTTAAGGTAATTGTATCATAAAACTAACCAACAAGATTGCATCCAGCAATGTCACAACCAATTGAAACACTTTTGCGCACAGCCTCTATTAAATCAGGGTCTAGGCGTCCAATACCGAGATAGCAAGTGAAGAACAGGGGCTGAGCGCCATTGGCCAGAATATCATTGACACACATTGCAACAAGATCCTGGCCTATAGTTGAGTGGTGATTTAATGCTTGAGCTATCTGTAAGGAAAATTGATTGAATGTAATGTAATAGATAATAACAATCAATTAACACCCAATAACAGATCATATAAATCTGAAATTGTGCAAAACATTTTGGTTAGTTTGATAGTCCACTTAGGTTACACCAACTGTCACATCACCCCTACAACAAAAGTCAAGAGACTTAATAAAAAGTAAAGAGCCTCAAATACATGTTTCAGTGGAGGTTAGAATTTTAGAAAAAAAAACTCTAGCTATGATGGGTATCTTATATTTGTTAGCAAGAGATAAGATGGCTGATTGATGTCCTGACCATATAAACAAAGATCTACTTGTCAACTACAGAAACTATTATAATTTTTGTTAATGCACACTATATCTCATGGAACAAAGGATGTTAAAGGAATATTTAGAATGCCCTCTACGCTGCTATAGAAACTAGTGATTTTTTATATATGTGTCTTATATACATTGCATGATACTTGAGTAAGTAGGATTTTTTTATTTTAGTTGGCGATTTTCTTTTTGAAGATTTAATCTAAAAATGTCCATAAACAATAGCTGGATTACTTAGACAAAATAAGACAAGTAAAAAGAGTTGATTTTTACCTTCAATTTGGTTCCGACCCCATCAGTACCTGAGACCAACACTGGTTCTTGGAGATTCAAAGTTGTGAGGTCATATATAGGAGGAAGTGTAGTCTTGATGTAGTCCAGCTGAGAGAGTAACAAACTGGACACATGTTCTCTCACTATAAGGCAATACATTTAGTTTAAATACCTTTATACTGGAGATGTCGGCAGGTTAATTAATAGTTGTTTTTTTTACATAAATCATTACAACTAAACTACAAAACAAATTGAACAATCACAAATTTCTGAGTTTACAAATAGTCTAAATTATAATAATCCAATTAATATTATCTATAATAGTAGAACGTAATACAGTTCAATTCTTTTTTTTTTTAAATGAGGTGCATATTTTTTTTTAAATACTGAGATGTTTTGCTAGCCATTTATAAATTAAATCATACTTAATAAATAATGTTTAGGTTAATTCATATGCTAATTTACTATCGCTGAGACATAAGTAAATAAGGAATTAGTGTATAGGTTAACAGAATTTCAATAACTTATTTAAAGCTACAGATGTTTAAGTAATGGCATTGATCCATAGAAGAATTAGACAGGGGAGACTGATGTAGTCAACAATAACGATAAACTTTTCAGGCCAAGCTAGTGTTGACAGCAATATCAGCAATGTGTATGGTGAGACTGAATGTATTGTTACTTAGGTATGAAAGAGTTAAATTCTTTTGTTTATATTTTCCCAGGGTAAAAATGTAAGCAGTAGGCACATTATGTGGACTGAATATTGTAATATTTTGTATGACAGGGAGAGTTTTGTGAGAGGTTGGAGTTAGTGGTTTTCTGGAAGAAGACAAGTGCTTTTGTTGTCGCTGTGTTTTTCTATATATATTAAGCTTAACTTTCCTGGACAGCTGCAGTTTTGTGTTTCTAAGTACCCCTATTGCGGCTGTGTAAAGATAATGACAATAAATAAAACAAAGGTATTAGGGGGACTCAAACATACCAAAGTTTTCTGGAGCATGTTGGTAAGCAATATTCTTGGCTTTCTCCAGAGCAGCCTCAAGATTGTCAATAACAACTTGCTTACAGTCCCCTGACAAAATAATTGTTAAATGATATAATAAGATCTACTACAAATGAGGTAGTGCACTTTTTTCTAAATATTAACATTTATGAAACAACTAACATTTTTGAAACATTTGTAAACAGAATATCTCATTCAAAAAATTTTCAACACAGTTCCTACTGTTAGAAAGATTATTTCTAGATACAATAGAATATAACACTAACACTAAGTTCGATCAATACAATACAATATTAGTTAAATATTAATTTTGATAGCCAATTCAAACCACTTTAGATTTTCAATATTACAAAAAATTTTTTTTTGAAGTTAAAATGTAGGAAATTTACTAAGTGGGTCTGTTAGTAGATTGCATACATTATTGGAGTTACTTTTAGCCCATATTAACTCGTTTTGTTGCAGAGGGTCACTATCAGCATTTCTTGACTTGTGTTTTCCCATTTCATCTCCCTTTATACTTTGATTAATAAAAAAACAAACTTTATTATCAAATCATATACAGAGGTTAATTAATCTTCAAAGACATGACTATCTATTCATCCATTCTTAGTTTTGAATATTAAAGGAGCAATGACAATCACCTGATTTATACCCCACAATGCCGATTTCTTTACAATCTATGTTGAAGTCAGACAAAGCTTTGTGAATACTGGTCACATCAGATTCTGCCACTATCATTAGAGCAGCCAGGCCACAGCTGCTATAAGCAGCCATTTGATCCGGGGAAAGGCAGGCCTAAATAAGATAATATAAAGAACAAGGAGAGATAAATGTATTTAATTTGCTGCAAAAGATATGTCTGCTATCTGTTCATAGAAGCATGAAACTATTGTTTAAATATGCTAGCGCAAGTTTTTCATTCACACCAATAAGAGACCATGTCAGATTAATTAATGTATTTTGTTTTTAAAAGTACCGTATTTCACATATCTTAATAAAGAAATATAGAATAAAAATCTGACTCACTAAGGCAGACATCCAACCAAAAACTGGTTTAACAGACCACTTAAGAGCATCTATTTTAACACAGGCTTCATGTGGCAGACTTCTGCTGACAGTCTCAGTCAGACCATCACTGACATAGATAAAACGCTTCATCTTTCTGGATTGCACCAGCTTGAGGACAGGCTTGACATAAACTTTGGGTGGCACTAAGATTTCCTCACCTCAACAATATACAGTCAAAATATTGATTCTATAATATAATTGTTAAATTGTTTCACATTAGTAAATAAATAATCAACCATAGAAATAAAACATAATCTAAAACTGAGACAATAAAAAAATATTTATAGGCATCCTTATTACTACAATGCAAAAAAACATTCTTAGTAAATACATTTTTTTTAAATGTGTGGATTCATTTTTATATGGTTTTTCTTTTGGGATATTTGATGTTGGTTTTTTTGTTTTTTTTTGGTCAATTTTCAAAGTGAAACTTGCTTCAAATCTTTATTAGAAAACAATTTTGGTTTATAACCGTGTGAATTTTTAAAGGAACCTGAAAATAAGTTGGAATTTTGCCTGTTATATTTATAGATTGTTTTTAAATGAATATTAAAGAAAGTGCAAATTTGGTTTAATCTAGCAATGAAAAATTCAAACAAAGATCCTATTTACTCTTCAGAATATGGAAACAAATTGAAGCTTGAAGAACCCTGACCCATAGAAAAAATATTTTCAACATGATCCATCCCTAGGGCCTTTTGTTGAGCAAAAAAAACTTACTTCAAGACCTTCACAGCTACCACAACGGTACATTTAGAATGAGATTGTCAACTAGTGTAGACAACCACAAAAATAAGTGAAGGTTTACCTAATGTCATGCCACCATTAACTCCCTTTACTTTGTGCACACTCATGCAGTTCTGGGTCAAAATGTCCTGAAGAATCTCAAAATCTTGATGCTGGAGTCCACTGGTACACAGTCCCAGCACCACATCCCCCGCCACGAGACTCGGCTGACCTAGTTTCCACTGATCTTCACATAGTGCACCAATGGCGATACCTGCAACGTCGTAGTCCTGCCCTCTGTACATCCCAGGCATCTCTGCAGTCTCACCACCTTACATGAAAATTGGCTCTTACATTATTGTTTTAGACTAGTCATGCTAATAAGTCTGGTCTCATTAGATGTAAAGAAAAAAAAGTCAAAAACAGAGCAAGAGTTCTTATTTAACTTTGAGATAAAAATGAATATCCTTTCATTGCTGTTGTTACAAATTTAGTTGAACTTAGAATCAACTAAGAGAAATGAAACAAAGCTGTGGGTAGGAGGGGCTTGTTAGCCTTGTCTTTTCTATCCACCCAGGAGAAGGAAAACTTGGAATCCAAACATCTGCTGCCTTGGGGCTATATCCAAACATGGGATTTAAAAAGTCACTCCAAAGGAAAAATCAGGAGCTAATGACCCTTAAGCAGTTGCAGCACACAGTGCTACATCCTGGTGACATTCCAACCATAGCTATTACCAAGGCATTTATCTTGTTTCATTTAAGGCTAACATATACTTAAGAGTATATCATTAATAGATAACTTCAAATCAAAGTTGAAAGTGTAAAACTCAAGAAGATTTTATTCAGGTTTTTTTGTTTTACTCAATTCTGGGCAGTCAAATGAGAATTTGAAATAGTTCTTTTCTTAATAAATGTTATCACAAACAGTGAACTCTACTTTGCTAATAAGTCATGAACATTTTTTTTTAGCTATTTTCTTTGCCTTACCCAACTCCTTAAAATGCAGCATAGAGTCTACGAGCTACAACTCTCTTTATCAGTAATAACCAATATCCTGAACACGTTCTTCAATTAAGAAGCTTTAACTTTTTTTTCTTTAGTTGGAAAGCCTCTCATTATGTCTCAATCAATGTTAATTCAATTCTAAACATACCCTGTAATAATTGTGTTAATCCCAGCAAAGCAAGACATTTTTTTTAAAACTTTAATGTTAAGTGAAGCTAATCATTGTTGTAGAGCTTGGATAATTAAGATAAGGAAATCTTTACCCACTCTATCATAAACAAATAATTTCTTCAAAAGATATTCAACAAATTACCAATTAATGCACAGCCAGATTCTAGACATGCGTCTGCCACTCCACGAATCACTTCCTCTGCGTGAGGAACACTTAGCTTGCCAGTAGCATAGTAGTCCAGGAAAAACAAGGGCTCCGCTCCGATTGTGATGAGATGGTTAGCGCACTGTGCCACGAGGTCAAATCCAATGTTGTAATGATGGCCAAGATTTTCAGCAAACTAATTTGTTATTTCAAAAATGAAATCGTTATTTGTTTCATAAGTAGAAATTATTGCAGTGAAGTATGTCGTTTCAATATTTTCTCATATATTGATTTTCCACTAACAGTGTTAATAAAACCATCTTTACATGTGCACTTAACTGTACTGTTTTAATTTGTTTTTAAATTGCTTCTGCACTGTACTCATCTAAAACATTTGCTCATTGAACAAACTTTTCATATTTTAGCAGAACTTATTATAGCTGTATTTTTCAAATGTTCCTTTTTACTCCATTTTTTAAAAAAATCATAAGACAATAATTCCTTTTTAAAAAAAATATTTTTTAAAAAAATATTTACATAAATTATTAAAATTCTAGATTGTTAAAAAGTACACATTTTCAAGTTTTCTGATGAAGATATTAGATAGACAATGAACTGTTAAGGATAATAATATTCTATTTACCCTCAATTTGGGACCAACTCCCCAAGTTCTAGACGCCAAGATACATTTAGAAAGCTTAGCATCCGTCAAGTCAAATATGCCACCAAAACCTCCCAAGTCAGCATTACAGCCTGACCGCTTGGTCATTTTAGCCAGAGGTTTGATAACATCCACAAGGTAGTCCCCAGCTTCAATGTCAACACCAGAGTCCTTGTACTGTAGTCCTTCCTCCCTCTGATTGGATAGAGCAGGCGAGCTCCTGCGTGATACAGTAAACTTGTTAATGACTTCAAAATATTTTTCTCGTGAACAATTTGTCAATGTCTTTCAAACTGATAATTATATGACTTAACTAGAATACTTTTGATATAAGATTTTTAAATTGTTTTACAAGACTAAACTGATGACTACAAAATGTTATTTTGAAGAGTATAGTCTTCACTTGCAATTTAAAAAAATAAAAAGGCAATTACATCTATCACTACTACAATGGCAAAATTTAGTAGCTCGGTGCTATGCATGAACAAGTGATCAAAGTAGTTTATTTTTAATGTCTAAAATGGGTTTATTTCTATAAAGTGTATATTCATGAGAAATATACGAAAAGTGTATTTTTCCGGCATCAACTTTTTTTTCCAGATGTTCTATTATTATTTATAGTTCTTGCATATTCAACAAATTGTTGCAGTCACACCAATGACAGGATTTAGCTTAAAATCATGTAAATATCTTTTCTTAGAGACAATTTCGAAGGTTTATTATAAAATGATCAGGAAACATGAAATGTATTTAAACACACACACACAAATTTACAAATGCATTCTTTTAATCCTGTTCTCAACATCTTTCTATTTATCATTAAAACAATTATTATGAACAATCTTTTTTTTTTTCACATGGAAAAAAATTTCACATGACAAATACTCATTACATAGTTTACAAAATGAAAATCTCAATGCAGTTCTAGACTATCTGTTAACCTCTTAAAACATTTGTAGCCTATGTCCTTCCTGAAATAGGCTCCTTCAAAGTGAATTTTAGCTGCCGCTGCTGTAGCCTTTCTGTTCGCTTCAACCAGAGATGAATCTGTGGCAACAACAGCTAAAACCCGACCTCCACTTGTAACCACCTGTCCATTTTCGTTGAGGTTTGTGCCTGCATGAAATACTTTAAGTCCTCCTGATCTTTCAACCTCAGATATTCCTGGACATTGGAAAGAAGTTTCATCGTAAGAGTAACTTTTCTTAAAACAATTACTACACTCAAATACATGTCATACAACTATGCTATTTCACTGAATTAATTACAGAGAAATACTAAAGAATAGAAAAGTATAATATTTTGATCCTGTTGGATGGATAGTGTTTGAATTAAATTTTAGTTTGTTATTTTCTAAAATAATTTTGATGATGTACACATCATAATATTGAAATGTTACCAGAAATGGGTATTCCTTTTTTATAATTTTCTGGATAGCCCCCACTGACCACTACAACTCCAAGAGCTGTCTTTGATGTATCAAATGTTGGTCTAGCCTTGGTCAGGTCTCCATCAACACATGCTTTTAAAGTTGTCAGAAGATCAGAGGTCATCAGAGATAATATAGACTGATGGACGAAATAAAAGAGAATAACTATTCATGAAGTTTTAAATCTGAAGGTTTGAATAAGGTTTAAAAACAAAAATTTGGAGAGCGGCAGGCATTTCATATGTTTAGGCAACTATCTAAAATTTGACTGAAACAAGTCATTAAAGTTTTATATTAAACATAGGTCTAACTCCAATATGTCAACCAAATAAATGAAGTAAATAGTATTTTGTGTGATGTGCATTAGGTATTGAGTCTTACTTAAATATCATTTCCCTTGGATGGAAGTAGAAAATCTCACCTGTGTCTCAGGATCCCCAAATCTACAATTAAATTCTAAGACCTGAGGTCCACTTTTGGTCAACATAAGGCCAGCATACAAAACACCTGGGTTAGAGATGGATATTAAAAAATCTATAGTCAATCCTAACATGATAAAAGTACAAAAATTTATGCCAAATGTAATAAATATAGGATGTGTGAAAGGCTCAGTTTGCATATAAAAACTGTTCTTTTTGATGAGAGTCTGTGGTTTATGCAACTCAAGGCTGTGAAGAAACAGCAGAAGGAATGGATTTTTTTAGTTTACTGCCTGAATCCAGGGTAACACAATGCAACACAGTATGTATAAAAAAAAAAAAAAGTAAAATTCAGACCTTGAGATCTATGGGGCAGATGATGTAAAGATCATCTGTTTCTGTGACCTACGGTTAAGAAGGGTGTCATGTGGACAAAAAAACAACCAATCGTTTTTACTTTTCCCCAACTAATGTCAGGTACCTGTTAGCGCTGGGTGGACTCAGAGGCACACTAGGATCCCAAAATTAAAAACCTTAGTCTACACCAAGGCTTCAATATTTTTAGGGAATTCTGAAAGGATGGAAATGTTCCTAAAGTAAATCTCAAATGATTTCACAATTTATACTAGTTGAAATGTTTGTTAAGTAAATCTTAGATTAGTTCACAAACTATCTTCCTTTGGATGCTCATTTACTTCTAAAAAGAGAGAATAGCAGGAACCAAAACAAAATAGAAAGAAAAATAGGAAAGAAAAAAAAAAGGGCTATTTCTTTGTGAAAAATTTTCAGTTTTCAGCTCAGTCACAAAAGACAAAATAAGGGTTTTATCACACTGCAGATATATCAAATAAACATATCTTAAGTTCTCTTATGGTTCTGTTGAGCAATAATTTCAACAATAAATTTTAACATAATAAATGAGGCTACACTACCAACATATCTGCTTCCTTCTTGGGCCATCCCTCTCACAGTTTTCTCTAAAATCTCTTTCTGAATATTATCCAAATCTGACTGAGAAAGCTGAAAAAAAAAAAAAAATAATATTGATACACAGTGGTAAATCAATCTGACTGAGAAAGCATTAACAAATTTTTTTTACAGTAATAACGACAAACTCATTCCAAATAAAGTGCTATTTCTTGATCAGGCTTAAAATTTGTCTAATGCTTTAAATTTCTCTTTTAAGCATCACTATTAAACTTAAATCAACTGGTACTGATTGGCAGATTGGAACTATTACAGGCCATACAAAGCCTGAATATGTGATAGATTTGTTTGCCAGAACCAGCAAAAAAACTTCCGCACCATATTTTTGATTTAAGTAAGATATAAAACCAACCCCTGAAACAAATTTAATTTCAAATTACAATTTTGTGCTTGCAATGCAATAAGACCCTCATTGTGGACACAACAGAATCATGCTACCTCAATGCAAAGGATGCCTAGTAGTGCTACTATCAAATGAATGTATACAAAAAAAAAATTTTTTTAAATACTTTTTTAAACCTTTATTACATCATATTAAGTCTAATTGTATCATTTACTTTGGATCAGTTATGTTTGTGGGCATAATAAGTTTGTGCGATTAGAAATGTTTTTACCAATTGTTTTTGTTTAGCTCTTAGCTTTCTCAGTGCGCTATGATCCGATCACCTGTCTGTACCAGTAGGGAAAGAGGGAGGGAAGAAGGGGGTATCTTGGTGAATGTTTACATGATTGTTTTTTAAAACATTTAAAAAAATGTTCACTAAGGGTTCAAGAGTCCTCAAGGGGACTAATTCTACTTATATCACTATATCTGTCAAGTTGAATTTCCTTCCCTTGTTCAAGATACCAAACAAAATAATTCATTAACTAATTGATTCTTGTGTTATTAGGTAAAAGAAATAACTGCAAAATTTCAGTATCATCCGAGATTGGGTATGTGAGAAAAAATGTGTACAAACATTTTAACAGACAGAGTGAGTTGATATATGCTTTGTAAAAAAGAGCCTGGTTATTCAGTATGATATTGTGAAACTAAACTAAAAACTAAAGATAATATTATCATAAGAAATGAGTCTAGTTTCCTTGAGTATCGATTCTCTGCAATAAATTAGTTAATGGCTACTTTGGTGCAAGTTCATTGCAGGTCTGACAAGATGGGAAAGGCTAGAAAAGGTGCCAGACTGAACAAAGCAATAGAAACAATTATGACATTTTCTCGGAACTGAACAAATAGCAAAATAAAAAAACAACCCTTTTTTTTTTCTTTTTTTAAACACATATTGCATGAACATTTAAAACAAGCCAGTTAATAATTACCTTAGGATAAGAAAATGAAGTAATAGCAAAATCATAAACAAGTCCTTTAATAATTACCTCAGGATAAGGACAGAATGCTCCCATGCCACCAGTATTGGGTCCTTGATCATTGTCCAATAAACGCTTATGGTCCTGAGCCGGAGGCATTAGATGAACATTATGACCATCAGTGAATGCTAAAACCTGGCATTAGATGTAAAAAGAACACACAAAAAATTACTTTTAAAAACAAAAGCGCAAGTTTCAAAATTTATTTTGCTTGAACAGAAAAAAATATTAGCAAAATTTTAGTTATTGCTGTTATACAATAAAACTAGAACATGATTTACCGAGACTTCTGGACCTTCCAACAATTCTTCAACAACCACAACGTCTCCAGCAGCACCAAACCTCTTGTCTGTCATCATCTCTTTAACAGCCTCACATGCTTCTTTTTTGTCAGCAGCAACAACTACACCCTTACCAGCTGCTAGGCCACTAGCCTTGACAACCAGTGCTGCAAAATCAGCCCTAAAGAAAAAAAAATACAGTCAGTCTACAGTTAAAAAGAACAAGTTATCAAGTAATATATATCTCATACAAAAAAAAATAACTATGCTCTCATTGCAATTTTTAGAACAAATATTATGTATTTAGTACAGACTAAAATGACAAATTTAGAATGTTTTCCATCTTAAACTTTGTTATTATAATTTGATGAATACTTTAGTTTTAACTTTTCATGGAATCGAAAATACTATCAAAAACTTTGAAAAATTCATTTCTAGTTGCTTATTTAAAATCCAAACTCATTGTTGAAATTTCTAGCAGTGTCTACTGTTGAGACATGTGCTGTTTCATATTTTAATGCACATTGACTTTGACAGTCTAATAAATATAATCTGACATTGACTCACTCTACAATATACTTGCAGGCTTCATTAGTGTCAGTAAAACTCTGAAATCTAGCAGTAGGGATGTTATGTCTCAGCATGAAGTGCTTAGCGTAGGATTTGTCAGCTTCAATTCGAGCTGCTGATGCAGTTGGACCAAATGTGGGAATGCCTGAAGCAGTTAGAAAGTATAAAAATAAGTGCACACAATCTTCATATAACAAACAAGCTAAATACCGGGTAAAAAAAAAAAAAAACTTTTTAAAACACACAGATTATATTAAGTATATCAATTAGTTTGGATTAGTCATGTAATAAAATTTGTAAAAAGCCTCAGACGACAATCTGGACTAAAAAAGAGGACTAATTCAGCTTGTACCACCACTTTGGTCAAGAACTATTTCTTTCCCTTGTTTGAGATACCAAGCAAAGTAATTTATACCAATAGGTAATTAACTAATTGTTTATTTGTTTTTACTGAGTCTTGTGTTAGGAAAATGAAATAATTGTGCAACATTTCAGATTGATCCGATATTAGGTGTCAGAGAAATAACATGTACAAACTTTTGACCAGACAGACAGAGTGAGTTGATATAAGCTTTGTAATAAAATATTTGTAAAAATACTAATGTTCTCACCAGTATTTGTTAAGAAATCAACAATCCCTAAAGCTAGAGGATCTTCAGGCCCGACCATGACAAAACCAACATTGTTAGATTTACACCAGCTTGAAATAGCTTCAAAATCTTTCACATTCAAACCTGAGAATGACAAATGGAAAAAAAAAAAGAATGAAATTGTTTATAACACTGAAGTATTTTATTTAAATATAAAAACTTACCAATATTGCTGATTTTGTCATTATTAGCTGTCCCAGCATTTCCAGGTGCAACAAACACATGTCCAACATTCTCTGACTGTGAGAGCTTCCAAGCCAATGCATGCTCACGTCCTCCATTCCCAATGAGCAAAATGTTTTCTTTCATGTTTAGAGCCTGGATATTACAATAACAATAGTTTCAAATAGTTATTTATGTACCAAAGCAATGATTATTTATCCTTAATTGGCTTCTCTTAGTATAACAACTTCATACCATTTACAGATCAGAATATGAGATTGTACATAAAGTTTGATTTCCTCATAGACTATCTCATTAATAACAAGCTTTCCTTCAAAAAAAGAGATTATTATTTGTCAAAGGTGTCCATTAGAAGTTTAATTTCTACTAAGTCATTGGTTTTCCTAGCTGATTCCATGTTCAAATGGCACTTGTTAAGAAAGAGCTCTTTTATACAAATTTGTCCTCCTGGCATTGATGTTGTTTTTTTCTACTTATCTTTGTGTATTTTTGAGTATTTTCAAGTTTTTGTACTGCAATTTATAGTTCAGCTTTGTATGCATTTTGCTACTTGACTTTTTAGTCTTCTGTCCTAGAAACACTGCCTTAAAAGTTTTATTTCAAGTCATTGTATAAGTGACTTGTACTTTGGATTATTTATTTATATCGATTCAAGAAAAATATTCAGCACTGAGTTGCTTTATTTTCTGCTAGTGGTGTGTTGGATACATTTGTAGGCACCTCCAAATCCACCAGATGATTGTGGACACAATGCACATCTCTCCAAAATACAATCGTGATAATCAATATAAAAAATCCGAATGTTGAAAAAGATTCACCATCAATGGCTTTTGTATTTCAAATCACTTTAATCTGTATCTAATGGTCCATGTCAGTTGTTTAAGGAATAAATAATTAAAGATGACATTGCAGGTACAAAAGGAGTAAATGATTAGGGTTTTATTAAATTTTAAAAAGACATGAATATAATGCAGAAAAAACAATTTTAAAACATTCTATTCAAAAGAAAACAACAATAGATGCAACACATTAAAGAATGCATGATTTTGAAAAGAAGCCTTAGCAATCCTTTATAGAACGAATGTTATAGACAATGTCTCACTTCTAAAGGATTCACAAATAGTTTATTTTACACACACAAAAAGAGTATTTGTATCAGTTAATAACAGGCAATTGCAAAATTTGAGTGAAATTTTATAAGCACACTTAAATACTTTCACAAAAAATGTGATTCTACACCAGATATGTCTCATACCGAACAAATCACTATTATTGCTTCTGGTTCTTATACATCTCACGTAGAAACACATGAACATTTTCTGAGTTTTGCCCAATTACTGATACAAACGGACTGGATGGACTTTGTAACGCCGCGATAGAAAAAAATCCAAAATTGGTTATAAAACATGAAGGATACGACAAAGGTGCAAACAAGAAAAAAAAAAAAAAAAGTTCTATAAAAATGGATTTAAATCAACAAGCACTTTTGGTCCAGCTCAATTGTAATACATTTCCTTTTTATAGAAAAAAAAAAAGGGGGGGCAGCATTTTTTTTATTTTGCATGTAGGCGGCCACAGCCCTCCCGGCGGCCCTGATCGTCTGATATATTATATGTTAATAATCTCAGTCTTATTAATTACAAAGTAGACCCACATAAGTTTTTAACCACAATTAGAAAAAAAAAACAAACAGCAAAACAAATAGTTTGAAGACATTTTGAAAATTACCTGTAGTGTTATACAATAATTCTAAGGCTTTTTAAAAGGCTAATGCTTATCATGACAGTGTAAAACCTAAGCCAGTATATGCCTTATCTAATCAACAATGTAGGCCAGGTACTAACTGGTACTGAAAAGTGCAATCATCATTAAAACATAAACAAATTAAGTAGAACTTCATGGTAAAAAGGGGAAGAATACAGTGCAAGTGCTAGATTGTTACTTTCACACGTAGACCAGCTTATCTTAAGCTTTTATAATATTTGTATTATTAAGCTGTCTTAAAGTATCTTCTACTGCAAGTGGTAGTGTTTCTCAAAATAAGATTATACATGTACTCCTACCAAATAAACCAGTAGACCGTAATTATTTCAATGTACATTCACCAAATATAACTCTTCTAAATCAGAAAATAATGCCTTTATGTATGTTTTTTTTAAAGAGGGTAGAACTGAAGGTTATTTGTTTGAAATGCATAACATATTACTTTTATAATATATAAAAAAAAAAATTAATAATAATTGAAAGATGGTTTTTTGATGATAGATCTAGTACCTTAAAGTCTTTAGTTTTAGTACCATAGAGTCACAGTCTATACAGCCTATATGGGGACACGACAATTCGTTCACTGACATTTCATTCACCGACAAATAGTTCACGACGTTTCGTTCACCAGACATTTTGTTCACCCGACATATCGACAACTTGTTCACAGACAGTTTGATCGTGACAATTCGTTGACCGACAAATTGTTCACTGGATATTAACATATTGTTAATATTATATATTCTAGTATATTCTATAATCTATAGTATTATTAATATTAATAGTTTACAAATAGTACTAAGTTAACTAAGTAAAAAATGTCACTGAAGACAAGTGGACTATAAAACTAGTAGTACATGGCAAGTCATTAATTTTCCGTATCCACACTGGTGCAAGGTGTAACATTCTTGTCAAGTCAGAATTTGAAAAGCTCAAAGACAAAGTAAAACTTGCTTATTCAGCAAAGTCACTCAAGTCTTACAGTAATCACATCATTAAGACTTTAGGAGCAGTGGTGCTACCTTTGAAGAATTATACACAAGAGGTGGAAGCAAGGTTTCAGGTTGTAGACCTTAATCAAGAGAACATTTTGAGTGGTGACACAGAACTACTACAACGAACTGATTCGCAGACATGTCAATTTACAGAGCATTCAGAGCACATGATCTCTGTAAGCGATTCGAAATACAGTGAAATTCAAGACAGTACACCCAAGGAACTTTCAAATTCAATGCTTCTGGAAGTAATTATGACTGGTTGGCCAGACACAAGAAGCGAGACTCCAATTGAAGTCAGGCCACATTGGGGTTCAAGAGACCAGTTTTATCAACTTCGGATAGTATTATATACAAAGGTCTGAGAATACTTATGCTGCCAAGCTTACGTAAATACATGCTAAATCTGATTCACAAGTCTCACTTAGGAATAGTCAAGTGTAAGCAGAGAGCCAGAGGCATGAATGCAGACATTGAAGTGACAATTAGGGATTGTAGCAGGTGTGCTGAACATCAGAATTAAAATGTGTCAGAACCACAAATGCCTACCAAGACACCAGACCTTCAATACAGCATGGTTGGGTGTGATCTGTTTAGCTTTGAGGGTAAAAAGTATATATTGAATCTAGATCTAGACTAGGTCTATCAATCTAGTTAATATAGTATAGATAGTAAAAGCATGTTTTTAATTGTAGACTATAGTGTCTATATAGATAGTATCTTTAGAATGTCTATAGTTCTATAGTTCTTCTATAGTATAGTGACTAGTCTATAGTAGAAGTTGGACTAAGCCTAAGTAGACTATATTATATAGTATATATATAATAATAGTATATATAGAGTCTGATACTTATAGAGACACTGACCGACACTAGACTAGATCTATTTAAATAGTCTATAGTTACACTAGTTACAGTCAATCCTAATAGTCATAGTGTCACAGTCCTCACAGTGTGTATTACATGACTGTCTGACTATGAGAGTGACTTGACTATGTCTATGATATGAAGTGACATAATAAGACTTTATAAGTGGGAGTCACTCAACTCACAGTATGAGTATGAGTGTATTAGTATTAGTATTATGATAATTATGTTTATATCTGACTAAAGCTTTTGACATGGTCAGCAGAAGTGGCCTTTTCAAACTCCTGAGGAAAATAGGTTGCCCTCCCCAAACTATTGAAGTTCATTGAGTGTTTTCACGAGGAAACTAAATGTAATGTCAAATTCAATGGAGCCCAATCAGCACCTTTTGAGGTTTGCAGTGGTGTCAAGCAGGGATGTGTGCTCGCACCTACTCTGTTTGGCATATTCTTCTCCTGGCTACTGCATTATGCGTACAACGACATAAACGAAGGTGTGTTTCTCCATACAAGATCCTCTGGAAAACTATTTAATGTATCAAGGCTGCGGGCAAAAACCAAGGTTAGGAAGCTACTCGTCAGGGAACTCCTGTATGCTGATGATGCAGCTATTGTGGCTGATTCTGATATTCAGCTACAGTCCCTGGTTGACAAACTATCTGCTGCTTGCCAGAAGTTCGGCTTAAACATCAGTCAAAGCAAGACTAAGATACTTGTCCAAAACACAAACACTGCACCTCAAGTAACGACATAAACGAAGGTGTGTTTCTCCATACAAGATCCTCTGGAAAACTATTTAATGTATCAAGGCTGCGGGCAAAAACCAAGGTTAGGAAGCTACTCGTCAGGGAACTCCTGTATGCTGATGATGCAGCTATTGTGGCTGATTCTGATATTCAGCTACAGTCCCTGGTTGACAAACTATCTGCTGCTTGCCAGAAGTTCGGCTTAAACATCAGTCAAAGCAAGACTAAGATACTTGTCCAAAACACAAACACTGCACCTCAAGTAACGACATAAACGAAGGTGTGTTTCTCCATACAAGATCCTCTGGAAAACTATTTAATGTATCAAGGCTGCGGGCAAAAACCAAGGTTAGGAAGCTACTCGTCAGGGAACTCCTGTATGCTGATGATGCAGCTATTGTGGCTGATTCTGATATTCAGCTACAGTCCCTGGTTGACAAACTATCTGCTGCTTGCCAGAAGTTCGGCTTAAACATCAGTCAAAGCAAGACTAAGATACTTGTCCAAAACACAAACACTGCACCTCAAGTAAGCATTATTGGCCACCACTAGACATTGTTGATCACTTTTGTTACCTTGGCTCCATCATATCCAATAACACTCTACTGGATAAAGACATAAACAACAGGATAGCCAAGGCAATGGCCACCATGTCACGGTTGCAGAAAAGAGTCTGGGACAACATATTGCTGACTAGCAGTACTAAAGCCCTTGTCTACCGGACCTGTGTGTTGAGCACCTTGCTGCACGGAAGTGAAACATGGTCAACCTACTCATGGCAGGAAAAAAAGCTGAATGTCTTCCACCTCCGATGCCTAAGGCGGATCTTTAAAATAAGGTGGCAAGATAAGATAACCAATGAGGAAGTGCTACAAAGAGCAGGGTGCCAGGATATCCGCTCTGTTATCAGCTGCAGACGCCTTGGCTGGCTTGGCCACGTTCGTAGAATGCCAGTAGGTCGACTTCCACAGGACATCCTGTATGGCGATCTAATAGAAGGCAGGAGAGCCGCTGGTCGCCCACTTTTACGTTATAAGGTTGTATGCAAACGCAACATGAAGCTCTTCAAAATCGACACTGGCAATTGGGAAGAGGTGGCACTGGACAAATCCACATGGAGAGAGAGCATAAAGGAAGGGTTACAGATTGCAGATGTCATACACAACAGAAGCAGAAAGAAGGGTGAAAATGCTACAGCGCCTGGTGATTATATATACCCAACCTGCGATCGCAGCTGTGTATCAATGATTGGCCTCTTTAGTCACACAAGAAGTTGCAAAGGGAAAAGATCGTCTCTCGAGACGTAAAATGCCACAGAATTATGTATAGTAACTGTATAGTCTGAGTGTATATATAGATCTAGAGTTTTATACTTTAACTTTATATATTGTTACGAATTTCACTATCCGTCCCGAACAGAATCAAACTCATGACATTGGGTGTGAAGTTTCATCGCTGTATGTGGGGATCGATCGATGGCAGTTGGCTTGCCTCTTGAGCTTGACAGAGCCATCCATGTTGCAGTCTGCAAAGGTCGCTTCCTTCTTGCCTTGACCTGATTGCCTCGCTGCCGTGCTTTCATCGCCATGCATGTTGAATTCAGAAAAGATTTTCTTCTTCTCCTCCAGTTAGCCTTCATCTGGTTGCATCGACGTCATTGTTGCATCGTCATCCATGTTGCACTCAACAAAAGTAGCATTCTTCTTCTTCTCCGCCAGTTGGTCTTCATGTGGCTGCAGTTATTTCTTGGTAGAATCACCATGCACATTAGACTGCGCAAACGCCTTCTTCTTCTTTTCCTCCAGTTGATCGTCCTCTTGTTGCAGTGATGTTGTGGTTGCATCGCTCTCTTGTCGTTCAGTACTGAGGGCAGTCACTTGACACATGGAGAGGTATTGGATGTAAGGGCAGGGATTACCAAGATTGTTGACCAAAGAGGTGGCTTCATAGGTCTTTGCGAAGAAGGACTGGGATGGGCTTCAAATCCACAGGGCAGGGAATAGTGGGACAGGTCAACATCTTCAGCCTTGTCCGGAGAGCATGCTGTTGGGGCAGGTTGGTAACACTCCTCGTGCAAAGGTCCCTCGTCTTCGGCCTTAGTCTCCATTCGGCTTTCTTCGCCACCATCAGGACCTCTCTCTCTCGTCTCAGCAGCGGACCAATCGTCTGTTGGTTTCAGGCGTTGTCGATGACTTTCATCGCGCAAATGTCCATCAACTTCAACGTCAGGCTTCCTTGGATTCTCTTGACCATATGAACTTTCATCTCCAGTCTTGGCAGCTGGACCAAAGTCTGGCTGGTATCTCTCGACTTGCATATGTCTCTCAACGGCTTCATCAGGTTTCAATGGGTTCTCATGATCACCACCAAGGCTCCTCTCACTGGTTTTAGCATCTGAACGAACGTCTGTATTGATGATTCTCTTCTCCACAGCAGGTATGCGTTGGTTCATGGCGCTATCTTGGTGTTCATGGCATCTATCTTGGAATTGATCTTTCCTAGCATTGAGCTCAAGAGCTCCTCCATATCTGGTTCTACTTCAAAAAGATACTATCCAGGCTCTCTGCAAACTGCACCATACACCACCAACGTAAAGAACTTGACAACTCAGGGCTCCAGAGTAACGTAACACTTTAATAGTTGAATAAATAACAGCCAATACTGTACAATTGGCAACACGTACACTGTACAAATATCTCTCCGATAACACTGTACCGCCGTATCAACTCTTGCACTGGCCTCTCCGTCTCGTTCCGGGCTTGCACTGGGTTCAACAGTTCAGGACTGACTTCACACACTGGGCTCGTTGTGTCAGACTCGATCAATAGACCAAGATCAAGACGCCAGTCGTCTCAACTGTACTTGACAGTACTCCGCACTGAACCGTTGTAATACTCGTACAGAACCACACTGTTGAACTGTGCTGTAGTCGACAGTGTTCTGAACCCCTGCCATGAACCGTCTTGACTGGACACCTCCGCTCTTTATATAGGGTCCCTACTGGCCTTCTAGTACCGGACGGCACATCGCTCAACGTTTCTAGCTTTGTCACATGACTACACCCCTCATGACGCCCCTGAGCTCTGTTCACGACGGCGATTCTTCCCGAACCATTGACACACAACTCGGCTGACCGCCCTAACTCGTCACGGTTGACCGCTCGTCTAGTGCTGGCCTGGGGCGATTTGAGTCGGCTGACTACACACACACCACTACTCCCATCTGTGCCACCACCAGGTTTATAACAATATTAATTATAGACTTACTAACTAAGTTATACTATTACTAGTAATACTAACTAGTAATACTTATGACTTATAGTTAAATACTATACTTATAATTATAATACTAGTCTAGTTTTACTACTTATAGATCTAGATTAGTTATAATATTATTAATATATCCTATAGTTTACTATATAGACATAGAATTCTCATTTATCAATTTTACTACATCTATCATGATCATCTAGACTAGACATGTAGTGAAGTAGGCAAGATCCTGTTTCAGTTCATTTATTTACCGTTGCTATCACGGCAACAGGCGGCCACTTTTTGCCAGATGGACTTCGTTACTGATGCAAAAATAAAACAAAAAATAAAATTGAGGAAGTTTTTTTTTGCTGCCAACTAAAAAATATAATTTTGATAAATAAATATAGATGGGTTAGTAAGTGTAGACCTATTTTATTTCATCAAAACATATATTTTCATTTTAATATATCGAGAATCTATAGCATTTCTATACATTTGTATGTGTTTTATAGCTCAAGTTTGTTAATAATAAAATGTTTATGTTCTGTCTTTCTCTGGCAATTATTTAATAAACTTTAAAAAAATCATCTCATGTTTCTTTTTTCCAATTTGCTAATGGTTCAATTAATATTGCGTGTGTGTGTGTCACCGATGATTTTCCCTATCCTATACGTGGACTTTTTTGTTTACATTTTTTTACAATTAATACGGGTATTTGAAAATAAAATATTTTAAAATTTTACTTACCGATTATCCATTAGCCTATCGTGATTAATGCCGGCCCCCCTACTTTCTCATTCTGGACTTGGGACCTGAGATGAACTCCAATTGGTGACAAGGCAGGGAGACCCAGGTCTCCCGTAGTGCCCTCGTAAGGAACTCTGCTGTTTGGCGTAGTGCCTCATAGCTTCCATACAAACATAGTGAACCACTGGATACGTCTTCCCGCAGCTCGCTGAGCTGCGAACACTTTTGCCAGACGTGCGCCACCGCCTCTTCTGATTCCCCGCAGTGTCGGGAACAGGCATCAAAATTTGGCCGGAACCGGGCGAAGTACGCACCTATGGGGCAGTGTCCCGTATGCCACTGCGCTATTGTTGTTTGTTCCGACCTTTTTAGCCTCCACCACGGGTCCTCTCGATTTGGGTGACGCATGTGCTGCCAGACTCCCATGGCAGTGTTGGAATCATCCCAGGATTTCAACCATTTTTCATGTACCCACTCTCGTTTAACTGTGGTAGCCTGTTGGAAGGTACTAGGTGACTCGAAAGTGGGCACGGCCAGCGCTCCTTCTCGTGCTAGAGCATTTTTCCGAGTAAATCCGGGTGTGTGTGTCGTTTTGTGGCCCCCTCCAACCCGTGTATAGTGAAATTTATGGGAGGGATGGGCTGTCTCCTCCAGGGCGGGCACGTGCTTATCCGTCGGATTGGGACCCAGTCAGTGGAGAGGCCAGCTTGAGCACTCAAATTTGACGTGCGGTGCATAAATGATGTCCATTTTATCCTGTTTTTACTCTCCACTGAGTGACTAATGTATGGGTCGGGAGCCCTGGTTCGCCCCTTTGGTAGCGTTCCAGGGCCGTTAGCACGGCGCGCTCTCTCCTCAAGCTGAGAGGAGCCACGTTGGACATGATTTCTGCAGCGGAAGTTGGGCTCATTCTATAGGTGCCGCAAATGAATCTGAGAGCCTGGGCCTGTACACGGTCACCCACCTCTTAGCCCCTCCCAGAGTTTCAGCCCCATCTTCTCCCCCCCCCCCGGCCCGCTCCCGCAGTTTCAGCCATTTCAGCTTCGGTGACTCTAGTCTAGAGGCTAGATTACAGACAGTCATTGTACCTGGTATATATCTATCAAAGTTAATAAATATTTATGACATTCTTTTCTATAAGGACATAAGCTGTTTATAGCGTGTTCTAGATACTATGCAACAAGCCTCATAACACACAACAATTATTTCAACTTTGTTAAAAAATATTACAAGTTGTCAGCACCTTAAATCTTTATCAAAACATTTAAAATGTACTGTATTTATCTATACAATAATCCCATCATATCTATTTAAATTCAATTTTTATAGCATAAAAAATCGGTACCTAGATTTACGCTTTTTCATGTTATTACTGTCATTCTAATTTAAGAATAATAATGTATACCCCCCCTTTTTTAATACTTCAACTAATATAGCATATATTCCTATTAATTCTATTTGTTTTATTTTCTTTCTCTTCCTAACATGTTTTAGCTCACTGTATTAAAAATCAAGTAGGTTATCCCCCCTTAGAAATATTTCTTTTAGTCTTGATCCAACAGCTAGACAACGCAATAAAAATCTGGCCTGCACCAATATGGCTGCCTAGAGATGTAAATAAATGAACTGAAACAGGATCTTGCCCTAATATAAATATAGATCTAGATCTACTAATCTAGTGTTTAGTGATTGTTACTGATTGTAGTCTAAATTTAAATAAATAAAAAGTAGACTTAAGATCAAGAGGATAAGAATAATAAGTAAGAGTAGAGATCTAGATTAGTCTCAGACTACAAAGTCTAGATCAGTAGATGTGGTAATTAAATCTTACCCTTATTTATAATCTAAATTTATTTCTAACACGTGCAGATATTTACCTTTTTTCAAAAGAGAGAACCAATAATATTAGTCTGTGCCAGCCTATTTTCCTATTGTTTCTTCTTCTCCAGAGTAGCTTCCCGTGTAATAAAATTTTATTAAAAAGTTGCCAACTACATGATTCTCCGAGGGAACAAAAAGAAAAAATATCTGTTTATGGGGAAGGGGTAGACCAATTTTTGTGAAGAAATGGCACGATTTGCGTACAAAATTATTTTTGAGAATTTTAATAATATATACGAATTATTTATATTTTAAACAATTTTTATATTACTATGTATGGATGGCTGCCTGGTCGTGCGGCTTGCGCACTGGTTCGATCGTCTCGATGGTTCATATTGTACCCTGCCCGCTGCCATCCCTCGTCGTCCTGCGAGAGATTTTAACTAGGATGTAGATTATCTACAACTCTGAAGGGACATCCGAAGCATGTAAAAGCTGGTTTGTGTCCAATAGCAAACAGGACTTTAAAAGGGACATAAATATAGATTATAGAATCTAGACTTGTTTCTATGCTAGTTATGCCAAAGGCAGTCTTTTTTTTTGGTGAGCTTAAAGATGGTCGACTTAACAGAGGCACCCCAAGGAAACGCTTCAAAGACCAGCCTAGGCGTCAACTTTCCTTGGCTGACATAGAAGAGAGCACCTGGTTGCATCGGCGCCTTCGACATTCACGGATCACGGAGGTCACGGTTGCATGCGGCCTCAGAACAAGACAGCTGGAGGTCACTCACGAGGGCCGCGGAATACACATTTGAGACCAAAAGAAAATCCGCTGCCGAGGACAAACGCAGACGGCGAAAAGAAAATCTAAATCGACCACCTGCGGACAATGGTTATTATATGCTTGTCCTGGATGTGGCAAAATATATAGGTCACAGCTGGAGTTGAGCAGCCACTGGAAATACTGCACTCCTCACTAATCTTCGGACTCGAAGACAAGCCTTATTATTATTATTATGTTCAACGGGAAAATGCGCATTCAATATTGACTTGATATGACTTTTTGACCCTGTGTTTAGTCTTAGCAACTGCTGTGTCAAAGGCTATTTCCGGCTAAAGCGAAAGTGAAGGACAAAAATGTCTGCTCCAGCAAAGAATGCCGAGCCCCAGCAAATGGGAAAAGGAATTAAATTTCTATTCGGTGGTAGTGCCGGGTAAGATATTTCTAGCAAATTACTCCTTTACTTCTATACTTAATTCTGTTATTTTACTCTGTGCTATAAATCCAGATCTAACGAAGAGAAAATAACTTGCCCTTGAGTGACAGGCCACTCCGATTTGTGATTCAAGTGATTGTCAATGCTGAATGTGTGAATCCGAGTGAATGATTGATTGTCATTTAATTAAAAAACTAAAAAATTTTAAAAAGACTTGATCTAGAATTAGATCTAAGACTAAACCCTAAGTCTAATATTAATAAAACTATCAATACTATCATTATTACATTAACTTTAACTTTATTTTTTAAATTTACTTAATTTTGACTTTAAATTTAATTTATTTTAAATTCAGTCTCAGATCTAGATTCTAGATCTCTACATTTATCATAAATTTTATGATATGAAGTAATAGATCTATAATAATCTATATGATTATGAGTATATTATATATTTGGTAATAAAATAGTAATATCTTATAGTCAGTATAGTCTATAGTTATAGGCTATATTGCTATATAATAATATTAATTTACTGAATTATATTATATTGTATATTCTTATATTATGAGATCTAAATTCTAATTGTACTTTATAAATTAATACTAAAGTAAATTTAATCACTTTAATCAATTTAAACTAATGTATACTAGACTAGATCTAGAATCTAGACTATAGATATAAATAAAAATAATATATTACTAAGTCCTAAGTGTATACTCTATAGTCAGTTGCCCTATAGTCTATATTTGTGGCTCCTTTTGTCTAAAAAAGGCAATGGATGTGCCCAAATGAGTCACTGGTTTTGGCTTAATCTTGAGACGGGTCAGAATCTGGTGTGGCTAATCAAGCCAATTCTAGAACGTCAGACTTTGCCACAATTCATACATGTGTATGATTCTGATTTAGGGCTAGCGGACAGGGCAGCTTTCTTTTTTTCCCTCTTGCTTAAGGCCGCTTCAATTCTTTTGTTCTCAGCAAGGGTTGTCCCAGCACGCACAGTATGTCTCCATGCACTCTGGTCTTTGGCTATGTTTTCCCACATACTTTCGCTGATGCCTGTGGCTGTCATGTCTCGCTTGCAGACATCACTATATGTTAGTCTTGGGCGGCCCTTGGGTCTGAGTCCTTCCACAAGCTCAGCATATAAGATATCTTTCGGGATTCTACCATCTGGCATGCGGGTGACATGTCTGAGCCAGCGTAATCTTCTTTGTGTCAGGAGAGCATACATGCTGTTCATATTGGCCAATCTCAAAACTTCCTGATTGGAGACATGGTCCCTCCAAGAGATGCCCATTATGCGTCTCAGGCAGTGCAAGTGGAAACTATTCATGTATGTTGACCAGCTTACACTGCCATAAAGGAGAGTGCTCACAACACAGGCGTTGTAGACTAGGATTTTGGTCGTTGTGGTCAATTTACCATTTTCCCAGACGCGCTTGGAGAGTTTTGCCAATGCTGTGGTAGCTTTTCCTATCCTTTTTGTCAGCTCGATGTCTAAGTCTAGGTTACTGACAATTGTTGAACCCAAGTAGGTAAATTCCTGCACCACTGAAAGGGTGTGGTTCCCAATTTGTATTATAGGTATTTCTGCAACATCTTGTGCCAGGATTTCGGTCTTGGAGAGACTTATAGTAAGGCTAAACTCTTGACAAGCAGCTGCTAAGGCGTTCACTAGCTTCTGTAGACCTTCTTGTGAGTGAGATACGAGTGCCGCATCATCGACAAACAGCAGCTCCCTTATCAAGATATGACGCCTTTTCGTTTTGGCTTTAAGACGTGCCAGGTTAAAGAGCCTTCCCGGATCTGCTATGGATATATATTCCGTCTTCCAGGGATTTAAAAGCACTGGTTAGTACAACTGAGAAGAAGATGCCAAATAGTGTAGGGGCCAGTACACATCTTTGTTTTACACCGCTCTAAATGGAGAATGGCCTGGAGGAAGAACTTTCAAACTGAACAATGCCCTGCATATTTTCGTGAAAAGCTGACACTAGTTTTCTTAACTTATTTGGGCAGCCGATTCTCTCTAGTACAGCAAACAGGACGCTTCTGCTAACAAGGTCAAAGGCCTGGTCAAATCAATAAATGCTATGAAGAGGGGCTGCTTTTGTTCTCTGCTCTTCTCCTGTAGCTGCCGCAGAGAGAAAATCATATCTGTTGATCTACCTGCCCTAAAGCCACACTGCAACTCTGGATAAACACAATCTGCCAGGATCTGTAATCGCTTTAGTAATACTCTAGCAAAAGCCTTTCCGACTATACTAAGCAGTGAGATGCCTTTGTAATTGTTACAATCAGAGCGGTCGCCTTTATTTTTATAAATTGTAACTATGTTGGAGCCTTTCAATTCCTGGGGGACCATTCCTTGTTCCCAGCACAAGCTTGGCAGTTCATTGAGTGGTTTGATTAGGGCATGTTTTCCAGCCTGAATGACTTCCGCAGGATTGCCATCTCCTCCGGGTGTTTTCCCATGTGCAAGCATGTCAATTGCTATGCTCAGCTCCTTTACTGAGGGCGTTTCGTCTAATTCCGTCAAAACTGGAAGTGATGGGAAGTTGGAAACAGCATTGGTGAGATGGCATTTTCAATCTGGTAGAGTTCTGCATAGTGTTCTACCCATCGTTCCATTTGCAGTGCACGATCGCTGATGATTGAGCCATCTTTTGACTTGAGCGAAGCACACTTGCTGGTGTGAGGTCCAAAGGCTTTTCTCATGCCCTCATATAGTCCTCTTATGTTACCACAGTCGGCACAAGATTGAATATCTTTGCATAGCTCCTGCCAGTATTTGTTAGCACACTGTCTCGCTACTCTTTGGGCATTGTTACGTTCAGCTCTGAGTCTTTTTAAGTTGCTTGGGGTGGGATCCTTCTTGTAAATTAGCATGGCTGTTCTCTTGTTTGTAGTGGCAGTTTCCATTTCTGGTAGACTAGCTTCAAACCAGTCTTCGCTTTTCTTGGTTTTGTTTCCAAAGACCAGTGATGATTTTTGGTAGATTGTATCACGCATAAACGTCCAGCTCTTTTCTACCTCAGTCACAGAGAAGTTTTTAAAAGCTTCCTCTAATTTGTTCTCAAATTCAGTGCAAAGATCAGAATTTTTTGTGCTATTGGTATTGAGGCATGATTTTCTTTTTCCCTGTGATGTGTGGATCTTAGTTGGCAGCAGTCTTGTCCAGCAGGACACTAAAGTATGATCAGTATCACAATCCGTGCTTTGGTAGCTACGTGTCAGCAGTATATTTCCAATGTCCTTTTTTCGTGTCAGTATCATATCCAGCTGGTGCCAGTGCCAAGACCTAGGGTGCCTCCATGAGACACAGTGCTGTGGTTTTGTTCTGAAGTATGTGTTGGTAATGCAGAGCTTATGGTATGTGCAGAATTCAAGCAGTCTTTGTCCGTTCTCATTCATCTTTCATCTTTGGAATCTGAAAGATAGTCTATATATATACTACAATAACTAATGAGTAATGTAGACCCTCTTATAATAATTTAAATAATTATGACTTGACTTAGATATATAATCTAGATATTTATAAGCATTATCCACTAGCTTTGCCCAGCTTTTCTTAATAATGGCTGGGATGATAATGTCAGGTACCGAGTACAGTACACAGTTAGGTGGACTGATCTACTCAAAATACTCAAATCTACTGTCTAAGTCTTGTCTAGCAGGCATCCTAAAAATCCAGAAATTCAAAATTAAATCCCAATCTTCACAAAGATTTCGAACCCAACAGTACAACAACTCTCAGTTCAGAAGTGAAGCTATTAGCTACACCACTCTTTCACCATGCCCCAAATTGGCCAAATACATAACTTACAAATAATACAAAAATACAATTTAATAAAATACTCAGAAAGAATGCAAATTTCTTAAATACTAATTCCATATTTCCAGGAATTAATTAGATAATTTTTTTTAAGTTTTAAGTCTCTAATTAACAATATAACATGCAGAACTAGATTAACATATATATGGATACACTCAAGACATAATTATCTTCTCTTTTGAAAGAATTTCAATAATTTATAACATAATATCTAGAAAATCAAGATCTAAATCTAATATTTATAAGTATATATATATAGAGAGAGAGAGAGAGAGAGAGATAGATTTTACCAGATCTATCTTTATATAACGATATAATAACTATAACTGGCTGGTCCAATTAACTGGATCAGACTAAAATAATATAATAAGATCAGTTTCATTACTTTTGAATTCAGTCCAAATAAGCCACTGGTCCACCTATTAACCAGATGGGGGTATTAGTAAGTTGACTAGATAAAATGATGATTGCAAAACTAAAACCTGTAAATACTTAGGGTTTAATTTGTTGTTCTTTTTAATCTTTTTTTTTTTTTGTGCTCCACAGAATGGCAGCAACTGTTTTTGTTCAGCCTTTGGACCTTGTTAAAAATCGCATGCAACTTAGTGGTGAGTCCTGAGCTAGGAAGAAATCAGAATCATAGGTCCATAAAATAACTTTTAAATTATAAAATTTTGAAAGATTGCCCAAATTGAATATGCATATGCATTAACATTTATATAAACAATATTTTCCAAACCTTTTTTTTTTGGTTTTAATTTTTTTTTTCAATTGTAATCATTTCAAAATATTAGATCTGAAACTATTGCTATAGAAAGAAGTATTATTTATGAACACAGAGAAAGAAAAAGAAAAGCAATTTAATGTAATCATCTTCTTTTTTTAAGTAACGTCTGTACTATATAAGAAAAGAAGATAAGATGATAATGTACAAAAAGGCCATATCAAAATATTGTAATGAAAGCTTTAAGTATAAATTCCGCATTAAAAGTTCTCTAAAAATTATGTGATAGTAAACAATTCAGCAAAGTTTTAGCTGTTTTTAATCTTTTAGGTGTTGGTGGTGCCAAAAAACAGTACAAAACTAGTTTTCATGCACTTTCTTCTATCCTCAAGAATGAAGGACTATCAGGGATATACACAGGGTAGGTAATTCATTTCTAGATATACTCTACTGAAATTTCCTGTGAACTTCCTTAAAATATCAACTGGATTCTAAATATTATGTTGTCTTTCAATGTTACATTATATTATTGTTGGAATCTTTTTTTTTTCTTTCAGTCTAAGTGCCGGACTGTTGCGCCAAGCCACATACACTACCACACGATTAGGGATATACACATCACTTTTTGACATGATGTCCAGGTAATTTGTAAATAATGATGGATCTTTTTTTTTTAACCATGTTTTTTTGCTTTGCACAAAGCTGTCAGTGTAATGCCCACTATTTTCCATCTTTAAAATTTTTTTTTAAACATGCATCACTTTCTAACTGTAATTTGAAAAATAAAAAAATAGACTTATAAGTAGACTATATACTTTATTTTCATTTAAAATTTATTAACATTTGTGTGTGTGTGTGAATGAACCCTAAAAAAAAATTAAAGTAAATATTCAGTATTTATATTGTAAAGAATTTGGCACAATAATGAAAAATATTATCTTATAGATTTCATTTTTTTTAATTACTATTTTCCATCCATCCCAGTGTTGCTACAGCTTATGTAGGCGCTGGCCTGCTTCGGTACATCCTTCCATTCAGATCTCTCTTGAGCTTTGCTTCTCCATTCCCAAACTCTAAGTTGTAGATCTGTCTCTACATTATCAATCAACTGTATTCATGGTTTGCCTTTGGGTCACCTGCATTTTGGTTTTGTTGGTATACAATTTTTGCACCTCTGTTCTGATTCTTTCATTCAAGGTGACCTGCCCAACAAAGTCTGTTCTTTTTTATTTCCCATCACTATAGGTGGGTCTTCATAAATTTTGTATATCTCATGGTAGCATGTGCCCTCCACTTAGTTTCATCTCATCAGTGTTATCCCATAAAAAATACATTATAAACAATTTTGTTGGGAATCACTGTTACAGGATGTTTTATATGTTTAGGGTTTTATCTGCTTTCAAGTATTTGTTCTTTTTCTCTTATAAATAGAGATGGAAAACCTCCAAACTTTATTTCGAAAGCTTTAATTGGTGTTACTGCTGGTGGCATTGGTGCTTTTGTTGGTACCCCTGCAGAAGTAGCTCTGATCAGAATGACTGCTGATGGAAGGTTAGTAAAATATAGACATGATGCTTATAAAGTTATAAAATGGGTAAATCCTTTCACTTGTACCATCTTTTTAACTCTTTCTCTCCTAACTGATGATACCAATGTTATTTTACCCCATTAAATAAAAAGATTTTTGGTTTTATAAACTTAACTTGGTGTTCCATAAAAAGAGTATGCATTCTTTTAGAATTATTTACTTAATATAACATTTCCTGATTACATAAAAGAAAGTTATTGAAGTTTAATCATAACAGGGTAGTGAAACACAAATGAGTAAATTGAATAATTGCATTGGAACACAGTAAATAATTACGGAGGGAAAGGGCTAAACACTGAAGTTTAGTTTACAATGACCTTAACCATATGTGAAGACCTAGTCCTGACCTTATTCATAGAACATAGAAAAAAATACTTCTAAATAATATGGTGTTAGCTGCTATGTAGCAAACTGGCTGTTAAAAATTATTCTTATATTAAAAAAAAACTATACTGTACCAATTAACTTGTGATTTCAAAACATTTTTCTGCCAGGTTACCTTTAGAAGAGAGAAGAGGATATAAAAATGTTTTCAATGCCCTGGCAAGGATTGTAAGAGAGGAAGGAGTCTTGACATTATGGAGGGTAAATTTTTGTTATCACAATGTTTCTTGAAACAAAAGTATGAGACTTGTTATAAGTTTAATGGTTTGATTCTGTTTCTATCCTTTTGACTTGCAATGTGGCTTTGAATGCCATCATCATTTATATCAATTAAAACAATTGCGTTAGTTTAAGTGCTAAAAAGATCAACTCAGGTGCCATTTGGCCTTCACTGGCATAGAGAAAAGAAGCTGGCAGCAGATGTCCTCTGAAAGACACAGTTGGAGAGCTCTCGTGAAGGTGGTGGGACACACATTTGAGTCCCAGAGAAAAGCCTTTATAGAAGACAGGCACCCAAGACATAAAAAATACCTTAAAATAGATCCCTGGCCGATGGCTTTGTGTGGATCAGATGTGAAAAAATATGCAGGTTGAAACTGGGTTTGCATGGCCTTGTGAAACGCTGCACTCATACATAATCTTTATAATCAAAGACATTGCCATTATTATTTTTGACCTTGTTTTACAAAAACCAAAAATTAAAATATGTTCTGTTTTATTGTTCTATTTTGTCCATGTTTTTTTATTATTCAGGGTTGTATACCAACAGTTGGTAGAGCTATGGTTGTGAATGCTGCTCAGCTTGCTTCCTACTCACAAGCTAAACAAATGCTGATTACCACAGGTGAGTGTCATGGACACATTTCAGTACCGTGTCCAGTTTGTATCAATAAGCATTTCAGATTCCCACTCCATGTAGACATTTGTCTATTAAACTGTATAAACTCTTCAGGTGGAGAGTAAAACCTCCCCTCTTTCTTGGACTTGAATTATCATGATTCCCTGAATTGGTGATGTTTGTATTGATATGCCTCTTGGTCAATCTTCAAATGTGCAGACTACCAGCCCCCCCCCCCCCCCCCTTTTTTTTATTTTATTAAGGAAATCAGAAAGTAAACAGATAAAATATAGCAAAAAGAGACGTTTTTCCTGACCCATAAAAGCTATGCTGCTAATCTCTGTTCCATTTCATTGACATGTGTTCTATGAATTTTTTGATTAGTATATATATATATGTATGTAGAGGAGGCATGTTTGTTAAGTGCTTGGCTTCCGAACTGAGGGTTTCAAATCCTGGCGAAGACTGGGATTTTTAATTAATGGATCTTTGGGGCACCTCTGAGTCTAATCTACTCTAATGGGTAAATGGCATTAGTTGGGGAAAAGTAAAGGCGTTCATTGTGCTGACCACATGACACCCTCGTTAACCATGGGCCACTGAAACAGATAACCTTTACATCATCTGCCCCATAGATCGCAAGGTCTAAAAGAGGGAACTTGTATATAGCTTGTAGAAGTGAGGACACAGAATATCATTAAGGCCTGTTCATCAATAAACACCTAGAAATGCAGTTTGACTCTAAGAGTTTATTCTTGCCATCTGACTGAATGCAATACAAAAATTGTGTTAATAAAACTCTTCCTTATATTATTGTCTGTCAGTTTAGGCAAGTAATCCTCATCTAAGCAGTTAGTAACAGTGATATCTTTGCAGTCTATTTATAATTATGGTATTAACAAGTTTGCAAACAAAAATGTTACTATAACAACAGAAAAATGTTAAGGATAACTTAGTTTCTTGCATTTTTTTTCTTTGAAATAAGACGATGATAATTACTTGCGTAAGTATTTTGTTGGTTGAAAATCTTAAAACTCGTTCTTTAAAGATCTGCATGAACAAAAAATCTATTTTTTTTAATCAAATGTAATGAATGTTTATTCTACAGTTTTTACATCTATCATTGCATTTCTTGTTCTTATAGTTCTTAAAGAGTTTCAAATTACTGAAAAATGTTAATTTTTATTGTTTTTATTGTGTTGCTCTAGTATCTTTGAAAACAAATTGTGTAGTTGTGTAAACAAACATTTTTGTAAATATCTACCTAGTGAATTAAGTGTATATTGATACATTTGTACATTGGAGTTGTTGTTTTAAATTTATTTCCAAAAGTTTATTGGCTAAAATTTCAAATTTTAATAATACACGTTGCATTATAATGTACTCAGAAAATTACTACATCCAAACAAAATATTATAACCTTTCATCTTTCTAGTTACAGAATTTCCCTTTTTACCTTTGACAATTCTAATTCATAATACTATTACAATCTGCCCATACTGTCAACTTTACCTTGATGACTTGTGATAATATTCCTTCCATTAAGTTTGAATTTTCATACAGTAAATAGAAAATACTATGTTTCAAATGTTTTTTCTACTGTTGTTAATAGCAATTTTTTTTTACAGGTTATTTTCAAGATGGCCTTTTCCTCCATTTTGTTGCCAGTATGATTAGTGGTCTTATCACTACAGCAGCCTCCATGCCAGTTGATATTGCTAAAACAAGGTATATTCTGGTTTTCACTCATAAAAAAAATACTGTATCAATTTAAAGTATAGCAGTAAATGTTTAATCATACAAAGGATAAGAGAGGTTTAAAGATAAAAATGAAATATACTTTAGATGAGATAACAACAACAAAAAATTTAACTTGTGTCATTATTTCCGCTGATTAAAAAAATTTACTTTGCTGCTGTCTGTTGTATGGTTTGAAACGGATGTTGGCAATTTCCATATAAGATCTGTTGACTGGCTTTCTCCATTCCTCTCTGTCCTTTGCCTTGGATAGAATTTTATTCAATGATAGGCCTTTCCATTCTTTGATGTTATCTTTCCATTGCTTTCTCTGTCTGCCTCTTCTTCTTTTTCCTGCTATCTTTGGTTTGGAGGACCTTGTGATGTGGCTATAGAGTTTAAGTTTGTATTTTTTAACAGTGTCATCGTGGGGTCCAATGGCGGCATTAATCTTGTTTCTAATCCTTTAATTTGTGATGCAGTCTTTGTAAGGATCTTTCTGTAGCATCTTAGTTCGGTTGCTAGGATTTTCTTCTCGAGATCTGCATCACCATCATCTATTTTCTTTATTACTTTTTTTTTGTCTCATGGGAAACATTGAGAACATTGTCTGTGTGCCATAACAAAGGCACAGGTTTAGGTTGTTCATTCTTGTTAGTGACTGTATGACATAGAAGAAGATTAGGATCCCCCATGTCACACTTTGTTTTTTATTTGATTATTTTACAAGAGCAATTTACACACAAAAAAAGTTGATTACCTCTTCATTTCTTTACCCTTGAGACTCTTGACTATTTGTTAATGGTATAATTATGAACCTTTGTCTTCATATAGAATAAATTATCACTTTTGATCTGATTTGATGTTTTTGAACACATGCTTCTTTAAACACTTTCTGATTTAAACTTTCGTGATCTCATTCTGCAAGGTTCATTATAATTTTCTAAATCAATTTTCATTTGTCTTTAGGATACAGAACATGAAAACAGTTAATGGCAAACCAGAATACTCAGGAGCTATTGTGAGTACATTTTAATTGCATCTTAAATAAAATCTTAAGAAATATGATTGTCATCTAACTTGAGCTTTTTGAGATTCGATTTTTTTCGCATGCTAAATTGATGCCCTTTTCCCTATCATATTATTTTAGCAAGTCTTATCTTTTTGTTTTACTTGTGTTACAGGATGTTCTGTCCAAAACAATCAGACAAGAAGGTTTCTTTAGTTTGTGGAAAGGCTTTACACCTTACTATGCTCGACTGGGTCCTCATACAGTATTGACTTTCATTTTTCTTGAACAGATGAATAAAGCTTATCGTCGTTATGTCCTTCATGACGAATCTGCCAGTGGTGGCTTGTAGTAGAGAAATTCAAGATGCTGCTTGACTTGACATGTATTGATGTATAACAATGTAGACAGATGTGAAATGAAATTCTTTATTTATTGTAGTAGGGAATAAAGTATGTCCTTCAAAGTAATTTTAGAACATGTTTCAGATGAACTTATTTATATTGTAAAAACTAAGTAGGGCCTAGAGCATTCTATACAATGTGTTTAGTCTCATGTTTTATAGTATTTATGAAGTTACATAATTGTATGTTGTGCTCTAATTTTTGTTAATAGTTCTTGAGTTAATGCTCAAAATGAATGTAATGGTTGTTCAACTTTGGTGCTTGTAGTACTGGTCTAGACCATAACCTGCTAGATATTTTAAGTTTGTGTATCTTTTGAGAAACAAATGACAAAAGTATTTTGAATATTTTTGCTAATGTTGAGTAGTAGTATTCAAGTGAGTGATATATACCAGGTTTAAAAAAAAATGGGGTTACATCTTTAGCATATTTCATTAGGTAAATACTAGAGCTCTAAAATTAAATATTTTACAAGTTGCTAGTATAGTCACTGATTCTGAGGCAGCATAGTTGATTGATCTCCAGCTTATTTGTTTTTAACTTAATGTCTTGACAAAAATAATCAAAAGCAAGTATTTTAAATATATGTTGAATCTTTCCTGTAGGTAGTGTTACTGATAAACTGTAACTTTAGTTTAGGTCTAGTAATGTTTCTTTTATGTCACTCATTGGTGGTTGTTTGGTTTTTCTAGGTATAATTGATTTAATAGGATAGAATGATTGAAGCAATTAAACATTACTGCAGTCTTACAATGTGAAGAGATTCTCATTGAGTGTTGCTTGTGATATAGTTTAAAACATTTTTACCATGTAACCAGTGCTTGACTTTTCTAGACATTAAAGCAATAATTATATTTTTTTCAGGGCAAATACTTTTGATCATAAATTTATTTCATACACTGACTACAAGTTTAAATGCTGCATTGTAAAGGCTCTTTATTTAAAAGAATGTTGTTTAATGACTTGTTTCACCATTTCTGAATAATAGAATCTGCTAACAAATGATTGTCAATAAGAGCCTCTGCCATTTATTCAGGGTTTGGGTTTCTGTTCTGTTTGTTATATATTGTTCATTTTTTCCTGTGACCATATTGATGTCATCCTGTGTTCCTAGCACTGTATTGTTTATTGTAAATGTGACCATCCTGATGTCATCCTGTGTTCCTAGCACTGTATTGTTTATTGTAAATGTGACCATCCTGATGTCATCCTGTGTTCCTAGCACTGTATTGTTTATTGTAAATGTGACCATCCTGATGTCATCCTGTGTTCCTAGCACTGTATTGTTTATTGTAAATGTGACCATCCTGATGTCATCCTGTGTTCCTAGCACTGGATTGTTTAGTAAGTGTTCACAGCCCAATTTTTTTTTTGTACACAAACCACTGTGATGAATATTTTTACTTTTTTTTTAATGCCTAGTATAAATAGGTATAATTCAAATATCTATAACTTAACAAATTATATTTATTTAGGCATAATTTCAATATCTATGAACATAACAGATAGTGTATTATTCTTTTATATGTTTGTCTAAACAGCATAATACCTTTTATAGGAAATAATTACATATTCAAAATATGTCCAATACATTTTCAAGAGAAACAATATCCTTTCATTAAGACCATATACAATATCAGTTATGTGGAAATTCGAGAAATTGATCCACAAGTCAAGCTAATGAATTTGTAAATGATTGTTCACAGTTACATGTGTGAATGAGTCAAATTGGAATCTTTTTACTTGTATGTCATATTGATTGACTGTGAAATTGTTGTACATGAGATTAGCATCTTCAAGAGACTGCATTTTCTTAATAAAAATGATCTGTCCATTGTTTTTGTAGAGAGTGTGTTTATTGTTCAAAAGTAGATTGCAACTGAATTGAAATTGAAAACGTTGGGTATATAGCTATTACATTATTGAATAAATAACCAATAGCAAATGTGATGTTTTTTTAATCATTAACTTTTTATTAAGATACTGTCAAACCTTGTTCATTTTAGTGAAGTTATTCAGTAGTATTTCTTGAGATGTTAGTGAATTTGCTTCAGCACTACAAACTGATAATCTGTCTGCAATGGATCACTTTATTTGATACAAAATTGTGCATGCTATAGTCTCATATTTCTTACAAAGCTTAAATCAACTCACTCTGACAGGTCAAAGGTTTGTACACATTTGACACCCAATCTCGGATGCAGTGGAAATTTTGCACAATTATTTCTTGTTTGACAAAACAAGAATCAGTAGAAAAGAATTTTACAACTAGTTTATTAATTATTGGTAATTATTTTGTTTGGTATCGAACAGGGAAAGAAATGGTACTCTACATATTTGGTGGGTATAAGTTGAATTAGTCCCCTTTATACTTAGTGTCAAGAATCAGGGTAGTGCTTAAAAGTTTGCGTTTCTTTGTCATTTTGTGTTGTAAAATAATTTCTTATTGAAAAATCAATAATTTTGAATTAATTATCACATGAAACGATTAAGCACATAACTCTTATGCTAGCTAACCACTGACAAATCAGCTGTTTATTAAGAACGCCACCAAAGGTAACAACAACAGTCAATATATATATTGTAATAACTTAAGTGAGGCAACGAGACACTGACGTTTATTCACACGACATCACAGGTACACAAAACAACATCTATCTTAGGCACAATCTCTCCATATTGGCTCTTTACTTGGGCGGAAATCGTTCTCCTCTTCTAATGTTGACATCCTTTCCCAGTCTAGATTATCACAGTGCGCACCTTCTAGCTTAGATGGCGGTGCGAATGGCAGAGTTATAACATTGCCCCCTTCTTAGAGCTTTTCGTCCCGAAAAGTAACAGTGCTGTGGAGGTTTGCCGGTTCAGGTGGAGCTCGATCGGTGGGAGCCACAGACGGCAGGGAGCCTGTTGCCCACGAGGCCATCTGCACAGTATTCCGCGGCCGTCGCTCCCTCTTCTTCCAGTTGGCCAGTCTACGCTTGAGACGATGTCGTGGTCGCTGCTTTGACTTCATGACGATAGTCTCTGATGCCAGCCACTTAACACAAATGGAGGTTGTGCGATCACTGTAGTTTCCAGGGCCGCTGTTTTAAGACGCCAAGTCAGAGTCCATGGACGTCTTGTGACACAGTTGTAGGCCCACAGGTAGCCATGGTTTCAAACACGTAGTCTTCCTCAGCCTCATCTGTAAGGTATGCCCATGAAGCACCCTTGTAATGTTCCATAAGCAAATGTTCATCCATACTGCATCAGGTTCTGCAAGAATTAATTCACCATCTTTGAAGTCACTCTCACTGATGTAGGCAGAAGTACAAATGTCTATTAAGTTCAGACCTTGTAGCTGGGTTTCTTGGCATGGGCACTGTCCCCACAGGGCGTCGCATATACAGTTCTTGTCAATCGTCTGGAAGCAGTCGCCAAGCATCAAGTTCTCTCTTATGCCGACGCCAAAGTCTAATTCGTTGTTTCTGTCTCGGCCATTGTTGGGGCCCGTATTCACAATTTCACCCGACGTCATCCAAGGCAAGGAATCAGAAACGGTCTTGAGGCTTTCATGGTTTGAGTTCTCATCAAAGGTACTGACAGATAAACAGAGGTCTTTAAGGTCCACAGCAGCCAGCTTGGACGCAGATCTGTCCGGCTCGTTGCAGGTACACCAGGAACAAAAGTTTCAGGCTCATAACATACTTCTCTAGTTTCTTCATTTGTTTCTTTTCTTTCAATTCTGTATATTCCATTGAGATCGTCGCAGCAATTGTTGTCACGTTTCTCGCCCTGAAATTCATCCCGCCAGACTTGCCACAACACAGTCACAGACAGCGCTCCAATCCCCAGCGCCTCCATCACCACTGTTTGTGCAGCCACAGTCCTGACCAGGTAACCGCTCCTTCCCTAACGAGTTTATTCGTCCTTTTACTTGCGACACAATTTTATCACTTTGGTCTATTTGGCCTTCTACTTGCAACACACTTTCATCTACTTTGTTCCACATCATGCTCCTCATCATATTACAGATCATGTTCAATTGTTCATCAAATGCATCCCTAAAGTCCTGGTACTCGCTAATGACGTCAATAATCCCAGATTCAATTTCAAATTGGTAGGTTTCCGGAATTTGTTCTTCATCAGTCAAGGCCTGCCGGAGACGAGCCGTGAGCGTTTCTCTGCTACCGACGGGTTTTAAACCTCGGTACTAAAGCTCTTGTCTTAGCTCTTTAATTGAGAGCTGATGTAATAGCTTTAAACATGTCATTGTAATCAAAGCCTACCTCCTCTCGCTGAGTTGCCTATAATCCCACTTCTGACACCCATTGTAATAACTTAAGTGAGGCAACTCAACGAGACATAGACGTTTATTCACACGACATCACAGGTACACAAAACAACATCTATCTTAGGAACAATCTCTCCATATTGGCTCTTTACTTGGGCGGAAATCGTTCTCCTCTTCTAATGTTGACATCCTTCCCAGTCTAGATTATCACAGTGCGCACCTTCTAGCTTAGATGGCGGTGCGAATGGCAGAGTTATAACAATATATATAACATACATACTAACACTTTCAGACTGCGATCTATAGGGCAGATAGCGTTAGTGTCATCTGTTTCTTAGGCCAACAGTTATAACGAGCAGGGTGTCATGTGGCCAGCACAACGCCCAATCTCCCTTTACTTGCCCCAACTAAAGTCAGGTACCCCTGTTAGGTGAACTTAGGGATACCCTAAAAAAATCCCGGAATTCACCGACATTCGAACCCAGACTCCCAGGTTCGGAAGCCAAGCGCTTAACCACTTAGCCATCGCGCAATATAAATTTATTAAACGTATAGTAGCTACTATCTTCTGTATTTCGCATTGTGTACCACGTGATTTCTGGTTCTATTGGTTTTCCATATGTTGTAGTTTGATAGTTTCTTTATCCATTTGATATCAAATACGGGGCGCAATCATTTGTTGGTGAATGCCTGGGCTTGTATCAATTGTTAGTTGTTACTCGCCAAAACGGCAATTGATGGACAGGGTTATGTGGTTATGGTGAAAAGAAACAAGTTGGCAGAACAAGAGTTAATTTATTAACAGATGGCGTGAAAGCTTTAATACATCTAGTAAATTAAATTTTAGCACTTGAAATGTGTTATTGCTTTTTTTTTAAGGAAAAAAGCTATTGAAGCTTGCACATAAGGTAGATGAAAAGGGAAAAAAAACATGCATAATGCTTTTGAAAGTCAACTTAAATATGCCAGTAAAACACTAGTTATGAAGTTTTGTAAAGACATCATAACACTGAGAAGCACTAACCTATATCAATCGCAAGGGTAAGTGACAGGGCCAACCTTATAGGCATAAGCAAACTAGGCAGCCGTAAAATCATATTTTCACTAATGTTTTAAAATCGTATTAACAATGTAGTATTTTTTTTTTTTGTGATTGAATTGCCACAGCTCAATGTTTATCATGAACCACTAAATATTTCAGCTTGCAACTAAACTACAAAAATAAACATATTTTAACATAATGACCGCATTTATTTACTTTTATATTGCTTGATCACTCTATAAATCTTTTAGACTTGTGTGGCAATTATGGAAGCATTATGGAGCCTAGTAAACAACTGACAACTGTATTCTACATTGGTACAAAATTGTGGCGTCAGTTGGGGAAAATATCATTGTGAAAGTTGAGTTTATTTCTGTTTCATTAGGTCAAAATTGTAGGGCAATCTTTACAAAATCAGAACAAATGTCGTCATCTGCATCAAGTCTACTTCTGTATTTGACATCTTGAAAATTCCTATTTCGCAAAGATAGACCTATGTTGTTGGAACTTGAACTCGTTTAGGATGACAAAAATGTCAAACATTGAGTCTTTTCTGTAGTTCACTTTCACCGCTATAAAGTGCACCCAACTGTGGTTATGTTTTCTTAAAAAATGTTTTACTTCAACCATAAACATAAAAAGAAATGTTGTATAACATTGCCTCTTGACAGTAGGGCTAATATCCCTTTAGTGTGAAATAGCATTTTGGACGCATCAAACTCATTACAAAGCTTTGAAAGCAGTGGACAATTTAAAATACTCGATCTCACAAAATTGAAAGCATTAACATCGTTTTCTCTAGTGGCATTTACAAATATTCCTCGATAGGTTTTTAATGATTATTGAAGGCCTACAAATAGTCTAGATCCAGACCAATCAAGCATGGGCCTACTTAGAGCAGCAACTTTGTAGATAATGCAAATAATTTGCAAGATATTCTATACTTTTTCAGAAATGAACTCATTTGTCAAATACATCACGTGCTATAATAGTCGTTTCAAGAAGAAAAGTCAGTCTTTGCAATCGTCATCCTCACGTAAATAACATCTTTGGATTCTTCAAGCTGGGTGAATAAAATATTTGAAGTGGAGCCACATCATTTACAAGTCTGCAGCCAACATTACAATACTAGCCTTCACCTGGAACCCCAAAAAGTACATAGCATCGTTATTTGGAAGCATATGCTTAACAGATAGGCAAGATACTGGGACAGTCAAGACGTTTATGCCCCAGACTGAACCAAAGGCATAGTTATATAATTTCCAGGATTATCTGATAGATAAATCACCAGCCTATGTCAGCTATTCTGTCAAAAGATATGTAGCTTTAACTAAATTAGGTAGCTCTTTAAAAATTCGTCTCTAATCATTAGCCTACTTAAATAATCTATTTCGCAACAAGCAACAGTAAGTCATCTTTTATGCTGTGAGGTTTCATATTTCTAGCAATTCTGAAGTCCATCAAATAAGAGGCTTAGGCTTATTCAGCAGCTATCTTAAGCAGAAACGGAAAAAGAAGCCGGTCTATTGTTCACGTTGTCCGTTTATTTTTTTTTTATCTTCTTAATATTTTTTTTTTCTTCTTTTTTTTTTAGGATACATCAGCTTTTTAGCTTTTGACTTCAGTTGTCGAGCTGTTTACATCCTAGGAATCCTTTTTTTTTCCTCTTTTTTGGGCATTGCCTTTTTTTTTGGGCTATTGGCCTCTTTATTGGGCGTTTTAGATGCATATTTTATTAGTAAGCGTACAAATTAAGTAGTGACATTTTAAAGTACAATGACTGCAAAACATAGCAATGCATATAGTTACATCTAGGTATATGGCGATACTTTTTTTCCAATAGCATATAATGAATATTTTTAAAATTTAAGGTTCATAAAATATATGTGGTGAGAATGTCAACAATAGGTAATTAAATAGAAACAATCAAAGAGTGAAAGTAGAAACTTAAATGATATTAAAACATTTTAAACATCGTAGTCACATTTTTTTCCACTTTGTCTATATTGCTTATGGTTGTTTCCTTTGTGCTTTGCTACATTACCCCAGTTCTTTATATTAACTTCTATCAAACGTGCATACACATCTATGTGTGTACACACTTATGCGAACATAGGCATTTAAACATTTATATTGTTTCTTTTATTGTCTCACTTTTAATGACAATTTTTGATTTCCTTCCATTAAGATTTGGAAAACTACTTCCTCATCATCAAGGTGGAAATCCTGTCTGATAGAGTAAGTATATCGGGAGTTTCTGTTCAGAGACAATTTCTCTTTGTCACAGGGACCAAATGGAGTCGTACTGAAAGTTATTTTATTACTATCTATCTATCTATATAATATAATATAATCTTAATTGAACAATTGTTTGTGCAAATCGGATGACTCTGTAAGTATAAATAAATATAAATATAAATTTATCAAAAATAACTTTTGAAAGTAAAATTGGTAGATTTCTGAAATGTACTATATTTAAAAAAACTATAAATTTTCCCCAAAAAATAAATAAATGTTTTTTTCATTTGTAAAATTGTTATAATAATGACTTTTAAATTCAATTTAGTAAATTTATGCAACTGTGAGTTTTTACTGAAAAATAGAATTTATTTTTATAAAAATGCTAATTTTTCTTATTTAAACAACTATAGAGTTCTCTATGTCTTTGTACTACGAAAGTACAAAACGGTAGTGGTCATTCCTAGCAGGATGAATAACTCTTGAAAAAGATGTCATCTATTTTTAATCTATATAAATATAACTAGATTTAGAATTGTAAAGGTCAAATATGACGTCAGCATTAAAAATGCATTTTTTTTTACTAATAATGTTTTAAAACATATACAATTTAATACTTTATCTAAAATTCAACATTCTGAGGCAGCATTAAAAAAAATAGATTTATCTTTCAGTAAGAAAATTTGATAAAAGTGTTTTTCATAAATAACCAATATTTTCTATTGTTACTTGTGCCGTGTGGCAGTTACGTAGAACATTGGCTTTTCATGGCAAAGGTAGTGAGTTCAAATCTCCTACGATGTATAGTTTTGTTTTCAATCTTTTTTATTCATTTTTTTAAAAATAAATAACTGTATTAGGATATTCTACAACTTGCAATTTTGTCCAAAAATATATTTAGTGCTTATCTCTTTGAACTATTTTTATCATTATCTATCTCTTAAATAATGTCGCTGGGCTGCTGTTAGGCTTTACAAACAAAATTCTTTCATTCCTTTGATTTAGCAGCTATCTTATCACAGATCAAGAGAAAGGCCTTGAAATGTTTTTACTTTGATCATCTCGCTTATCTTGTTTTTTTATTTATAATTTTAATATAAATAGTAGATGGTGACAGCAACAGCCAGAAATTGATGATAAAGTCAATTTACATTTATGTTGAAAGTTTTTACCAAAGTCAAATATTCTCAGCAAGACACCTTTTTTTTACTAATGAAAATATAGATAAATGTATCTAAAAAAAATTTAACAACAAGTGGCATGCGACCGACATATATTACAATACTTTTGGTATGTTTGTGGATTACAACTGCAGCTAGCGTTCTTAGGATAGAACAAGGTTAATGTTATAAAATTATAAACTCTCACTTTCTTGACAATTTTTTATTGTCTACCTTGAGACCGGGGACACTATTTCCTTATCGCCAAGTAACTACCATGTCTGGTAGAGTCGGATAGATACGAAACTATTATTTTACATATACTTATTTCAATTATAGGTGTCTAAGTTGGCTGGAGAGAAAAACACGAAAATTGCATTTTTAAGATTTTTCTCGAGATCTGGCAGTAAGGAGAAGACCTGCACACAACTACTTGTTATTAACATTGCAATTAAAGACAATTTACAACTCTGTCAAAACTACTACTGCACCATCAGACTTATAGATAGAGGAAAATATTACAAACGAAATGCCTACCGAAAGGCTGTGAAATGTATATGCTTTAAAGGTTTGATGCTATATTTTATATAACTACGAATTGACGGTTGCGTTTTCATATACGTTATGTGATGATCATTGAATGGATACACATCTATTTTTGTAGACTATACGACAATATAACTGGTAAAGTTTTTCTATTTATATAAACTTAATATTAAAAGTAAAATTGGTAGATTTCTGAAATGTACTATATTCAAAAAAACTATAAATTGTCCCCAAAAAATAAATAAATGTTTTTTTCCTTTGTAAAATTGTTATAATAATAACTTTTAAAATCAATTTAGTAAATTTATGCAACTGTGAGTTTTTACTGAAAAATAGAATTTATTTTTATAAAAAATGCTAATTTTTCTTATTTAAACAACTATAGAGTTCTCTATGTCTTTGTACTACGAAAATACAAAACGGTAGTGGTCATTCCTAGCAGGATGAATAACTCTTGAAAAAGATGTCATCTATTTTTAATCTATATAAATATTACTAGATTTAGAATTTTAAAGGTCAAATATGACGTCAGCATTAAAAATGCATTTTTTTTTACTAATAATGTTTTA